>OZ005742.1:257299053-257766808 GCA_963930735.1 Dioctria linearis | reverse complement strand
CATTTATAGTGAGTAGTATCAGTGACGAGTTATAGATTTCCGAGTCAAATGTACATATACATTCATACCTATATACGTTACGCGACGGTAGCGCGTGTTCACACTTTACATTTTAAAAGTATACAAACTCTCTTACTCTCTAGCAATTAAATATAATTAATTCTTTAATTTTTATTATCAATTAAATACTGATTAGTAGTAGTAGGTAGGTAGGTAGGTAGTGTAAAAAAGATATAGGTTTAGACTTTAAATAATTTTCCTTAGTAGGTATATTTTACAAAAAAAAAAGACCAAAATCGCCAGAATACTCTGCGTTGACAACCAAACGAGTGAACAACTTGGCTTTTTGTCGATGTAAAAAGTTGTCTAATTTATAATGGTCATCATGATTATGATGATGATGGTCAGTGTAAATATATATTCACACCTATGGTCTCTACCATTAAACTCTAGAATGACCGTTATTCTTTTTCTGAATTAAACTAAAAATGACGGTTGAGTAGCAGTTGGCCAAGCAATTTTAGCATCGATTCTTTTATACGCTAGTATACAATGTTTACCACGGGCAGCAATTCTAGCATCCTGAGGACATTCTGAATCGGTCAGAATTGTTTCCTCCCCGTCGACAAGCTTAAATAGTCCGTAATCTTGTGGATTTGTAATTCGAGCCTTATGTGCAATTATTCGACATACTTCTCGTGTTGTTGTATGTGGTCGAACTGGAAGTGTACGAGTTTGTAAGGAGCCATTACATTCATCTGGTATAATGACACGTAAAACTGATGAACAAGCTGGAAGAGATGAAGATCGCCACTGTAAGAAAAAAAAATTAGAGATATTAGTTAAAATATTGTTGACGTTTGTATTCATTTATTTTTATCGAACTATATTTAATAAAGACCCACTGAAAATATCTTGAATTGGGTAAGGAATTGGATTTGAATTTATGGGATATTACCGGGAGATAAATGCTAATCTTTTCCATAAAATCTTATATAATCACACTCAGGGTGGATTTTGTAAGACCATTCCAAGTGATCCTGAGAGACCGATAGCAATGGCATTCCATTGAACCGTCCTTCCTCTCGATGTTGTGGTATACAGACGGTTCAAAAACGAACAATGGAGTCGGCTCTGGGCTCTACTCCTATCATATTCCAAGCAGAGAGGTATTGGCCATAATATATTGTGCCAATACCTACAATAAAAGAGCCATAAATGGCTCAACCATTAATATCCTGTCGAACAGTCAAGCTGCCATCAAGACCTTAAAGTCATACACTATCAAGTCAGGGATAATCTGGGAATATCTACAAATCCTCAAAAACTTATCAAGGAGAAACAAAGTTATCCTCATATGGGTACCTGGACATGAGGGCCACAAAGGCAATGAAACTGCTGATGGCCTAGCCTAAAGAGGAGCGGAAACTCAGTTTGTCGGAGCAGAGCCATTTTGTGGCACTTCAAAGTGTTACCTTAGAGCTGCCCTAAACGACTGGGAGAATAAACAAAAGTCCCCGTATTGGGAAAGGCTACAAGGACTTCGTCAGACAAAAAAGTTTATCGACACCTCCGGCGGAAAAACAAAAGAAATCCTACTCCTTAGAAGAACAGAGCTCAAAATAATTACTGAGCTCTTCTCAGGCCATTGCCCCTTAAGGTATCACCTAAACAAGCTGGGCTTGGCTAAGTCTTCATCCTGCCGTTTCTGTCAGGATAGTCACGAAACCTCGGAGCACTTGCTCTGCAACTGCGAAGCATTGGCCAGGCGGAGACTACTCCATCTCGAACATGCTTTTCCTCCACCAACCTACGTGTGGAACCTCAATCCCAGAATGGTTCTAGACTTTATTAACAGTCTGAACCTATAAAGGGAGTAAATGCGACCTTTCAGGTCGCAGTGATAGCGAGGCTAATGCCTACACACCCTTTCACAAATCTAATCTAATCTTTTCCAACAAACAGTAGTAATTTACCAAATGACAGATTACGTTTGAAGTACAATCCAAAAATTCAAGGTCACAGATTCCCTCAGAGCAAAGTTCATATAGATGTCTCGAATTGCGGATAATTGTATGGTGGTGGAGAGACTATAAGGAGCCTCCAACTCGTACCAGATATTTTGTGGCTGCATATGGGATATGAAGATAATGGTATGCATTGCACTCCACATATATAACCCTCGACAGCAAAACGAATGCTTGTCTATGTGTCGTACATTTGTGATGCTCCAGAACCGAATTTGGGGTGTAAAAAGAAAAGCTGGTTCACTTTTGCAAAGGATTATCTTGCCTATATAGTATAACAAACACAATCCTATCTATCTATAGTTGCGGCCTCTGAGAATCTATTTAATATATTTATACCCAGCCTTCCGCCGGATAGGAAACATACTCTGCTGTAGCATGCCATTTTAGATACGGTAGGAGGGGACTAAATAAGATTTTTAAGATTTTGCCTTAAAAAGTATAATCCTGCGATGGACTGATGTTTGGAAACCTTTCAGATTGGACACCTTTAGCTCACTAATAAAACAGCCAGAGTGTGGCGTGTTGACTAAAGAGTTTACATATTTACACGATTTTAAGGTAACATTTTCCTGTCTTACAAAAGCAGTGGAACAAGATCTTTATATGATAGCTAAGCTCATTTACACAGCGTTTACACATGCCATATTTATTGCCATCGGCATAATTTATGGCTTGACCTGTTAAATATTATTGGAGTGCGCAATTTATGGCGTTGAAGAAATCGCATGGAATATAGTAAAGCTGTGTATTAAGAAAGAACCAATTTTCTCTGACTATAACTAAAAGTATATAAAATAAAAACACATAAAATCTTTATTTCTGAATCGTCGCTTTACATCTTTACTGTGATCAAATGTCAAATTTAAGGCCATCGCTATGGCTGGCCATAATTGCTGGCCGTGGAGTTTGCCATGAATCTTGCCATAAGAAATGGCTATGGCACAAGCGTCTACACTGTCCATGCCATATGGAAATGGCGCTGTAGACTATTATTAACACATAGTTCTAATGGCTCTTTGATAAGATGTAAGTTGCTGGAGAATATAAAAAGACACTAGATATACTCTTTTAAGTAAAAATTAGTGTACCTGTTATACATATGTACCTGGACCATCAAGGAATTATGAGAAGAAAATGACTTGATTGTAATGTTTGATTCTAGCAATGCAAAGCTGCATTTTTAACGGACGTGAATGGGAATGTATTAATCCGAAGAAGTCATTTTCATAATCATCAACTAGAATCTACACTGTGCGGTCAATATATTTCAAATAGTGTCCAGAGGAAGGCAACAGGCCTATCGTAATTAAAAAGAAAATTCTAAGCCAGTCATAATCATATAAAAATATGCGTAGGTATATTAAGAGAAGCTTAACTAGCTTAATTTTGTGTTGTGCGCTTCGCCCATATACCCTTTTTTTGAAGGTACTTTCACATGTTAAATGTTTCTTATTGACTGGAACGTATACACGAATTTATGAGAAGATTGAATGTAAGCGGTAAAAGACCAATGGATCGAGTCTATTCTTAAGTTATAATAAAATTATTACAGCTGCAATCATTATAGAAGTCACATGGACTAAATGATAAAAACTTGGTACCCGGAATATTATAAAAGAAAATATCCGGATCTGGATCTATATTTGACCTAAGTTGGCTGTAAAACTCTAGTGGGAACCGAGCTATGCTGACATACCAAAAGAGCCAAGATCTAATCTTATTATAATAGTTCGTCATCAATTTCGAATAGAATTCTTGCAGCATGACTTCATACCAGATAAGGACAAGTTTTATATTCTCCAATGTATGATTGGTGTGAAGGTAAATTTTAAACTATGTTAAAAAAAAAATTAATCTTATCAACTAACTTCATGTCTCCATTAGAAATTTACAGGAGATGATTGTAGTTAAAAACAAAAAATTTGGTAGACAAAAATAGAACTGAAAAATCACAAAAGTAGTTCTATTCAAAAAAAAAAAAAAAAATCAAAAGATAATAAATAATACTATAAAATGGATGTAGTCCATCTTACATCAAGCGATCCATTTCCTTCATTTTCTGATGACATAAAGCTTTTAAGGACATGAACAGCACTGCACAGGGCGGTCAAATAATATCCAGCTTCACCGCTAAGTAGAGCAGGTTGTAGTAATCCCCACATGAATTCAGCTTCTATTTCAGCTCCAACAAATCCACATTTGGCAACAACATATACTAAAATTGGTAAAAAATCATCAGCTCCTAATTGTTGCCCTCGGGGGCATCCAGTAGCATCGAAAATTGCCGAAATCACACACAAGAAAAGATCCAATTTTTCCAATGGTAGTTCAGCCTCTTGTAATCTCACCAGCAATGAAGAAATTTGATGTAATGCTGCTGAAGACGGTGGGGTAACTATTGGTCGTATACCAAAATCTATAGAATTTCTTGCACAAGCATATTTAACATTTTCCACTAAAAGCTGTATATCTCCAGATCGTGTATAATAATCCACAAACATTCCATATAAATGTTCACGAAGGGGTAGCACAACTAATTGATGCATCACAGTTTCCAATAATGCATCCAAATTAAGAAATTCATCAGATTTAAGACGTGATCTTGCCTTTTGTACTTCTTGATGGAATTCACCTTCACCATGTTTTACCAAATAGTTTTTCATGCCGTTCATAAATTGACGCATATTTCTCATCACAACTTGTGGAGCAGCTTCACGAGATTCTTTCGTACACGATATGAAATTTTCTATATTTCTAGAAAATGTCGATGTATGATCGTTGGACAATTGAAGTGTGTAGGCTCGTACTGATTCACCAGCGCCACCTGATGTTGTTTTGTTTCGGGGATGACCTGGAAGCAAAAAAAAAAAAATTAATTGAATTTAATTGTAATAGAAAAAAGTTATATAAATCTGGAGGAAAAATTAAATCAATCCCTCCAAAAACATGTAAACTTAATGTAAGCTTATCCGTAGCAAAGATATAATAGTGAGTGAGGGGAATTGGAGGCGGTAAAACTAAAGTTAGATTTTTAACTAAATCTCAAAAAAATATTCAAAGTCTGGTTGATGGCGGCAACGATACCGTCATGGCAATATAGAAATATAGCAATTGTAGCGGAACGGCAGCGGTTCTACTGTTGTGTGTACAAACAGCCTCTTAAGCTGTTTGCACACATTCCGTCAATATCACAGTCAAAATCGTTGCCGAAATCGCAGGTGCATCAAAATACATAGACACCACTGTGACATACTTAAATGTTGAACGGCAGCGAAATGTGCGGTTGGAGTGCCCGCTAGAAATGTGTCGTGGATCATGTTGTATCGCTATCGGTACGTCTGGGAAACAGCCTAAAAGAAATCTTCGTTTTTTGGATATGGGCTTTTGGCCGGATTACATTAACAGTGCCGATGTCCGCGTGGTCGTCGTTTTATGTCAAAAATATTTAGAGACAGTACTGCATGTATAAAATTCATTACATTACCCACGCCGGCGTCGTCGTCGTCGTCGGCGGCGTGGTCGTCGACCCATCTCTAATCCTAAATTTAACGCTGGCGCTCCATTGCTGCCAATATGCCAGATCTAAATCTATTATGAAAAAACATGACAAAATGAAACGATATTTAAATTTCTGAAAGTAAATGATTTTATATTAAAAAAATGTGGACTTGAAGGAAAAGAAAATATATTTTTTATCATTATTTAAAATTTTATTGCAAACCGGCAGAGATTACAAGCAAATAACTCAACTGTAAAATGTAAAGGAAATTAAGATATGGCGCTGCCGCCCAGTGTTAATGTAACTTGCCCGGCGTTTTGTTCGGCGTTTGACGACGACGACAACGACCACGCCGGCGTGGGCGTTGTAATGTAATCCAGCCATTTACGATTTTTCCCTTCCCCTAAAATTTCAAATTTCCCCTATTTTCCTGTTTATTTACGACGCTATAGATGCTGCTTATAACGAACCAGCAGCGGAATTACAAGTCAAGTCAAACTCATTTGCATCATTTTCCTCTTACAGTTGTCGTGGTTTCCCTCGATGTTTACATTATTGTCCTCTTTATTCCCTACGGCTCATCTTTAGCCCTCAATTCGGTTCTATGTTTTCTTGTGTTCTTGTTGATAGTTGTTATTTGTCTTCCTTGCAACTTTCCGTTTTGCTGTCGTATTTTCCTTTACGTATGATGCGCCATATGAGCCGTACTGGAAGTCTTTTTGTCATTGGAGTTAGCTAATAATTGGATGGGGGGGGGGGGGGGGGGGGGGTGGTAATAGAAATATTTGAAATAAGTACAAAAACCAACACTTGCCCATCCGAATGAACGCGCATAAGCTCTCTCGACGTACTTTTATGTCATTGCAAAATTGAGAAAACTTTGAATACTGTCTTGGATTTCTAAGAGATGGCGCCACAATTCATAAAATGATCTTACGGCTGGAGAGTATAATCCTGTTTAGTATGAGGTGCGCTTTGAGGTGCCTCAAAAAAATACTCTTCGTGATCAGTCAAGTTGCTGCCTTACAGTCGGTGGAATATATGTATATATACATCGACAGATTATGTAAAGAATAAACTATAGAAACTGCACACTGAATGCTTGAAACTGAAATGAACACGTGACTCATAATAGCCAATAAAAAGACGTGCTGCTTCAAGACCTTCCTGTACTGCCTTCGAATTTTAAGTTACACTTCATTCTTGGACCCATCCCAACCATCATACTACCTACAAGTTTCCTGCGACAGGCTCAATACGATTTTTTACAGATTCTAGTTGATAGCTGCTAATTGGATTGTTGGCTTGAAAATTCCAGTTATCTTGGAATAATTTACTACACAAAATGTTTTGATGGCAAACATTTTTTACCAATTTCTTTTTTTATTTTCCGTAAACGATGCATGCACAAAATGATAACAAAAGATTCCCTGTCAAAGCTGACAAAGTTACAACCTGGTTGACCAATTTTGCCAATAGGTTCTATCTAGATAATCCAATCTCATTTATTGTACAGAGCTGTGAATATTTATGAGGTTTGGAAAAATTAGCACTGCTTTCACCCACTTCATATGACAGTCATTATTTGACAACCATTTGAATAACATCACGATTCAACCACTACACTTTTTCAACTATGGACCAAATTTTATTTTGAGAGACTATAAGGTCGGCAATATTAAACCGAATTGGATTTTGTGTTTGGTAAGATGAGAAGGGAAAAATTTTAACACTCTATATATTTTTATTACCTAGTTTCTAAGTATTTTATGAATTTTCGAAAAGATATATTGAAAATTTTGCTATAATTTTAATTACTCGTGCAATATATTTGTACTACAAAAAGCTTTAAAAAAAAATCTTACCAGTAAAAAAATCCCTTACTGCAGCCAGTAAATCCTTAATCCAAACACACACTGATTTTCTAACGATATAACTCTCATCAATTGTCTGTCCCAATTTAATATTGCGACAAAGTCGCTGAGTTCGCCTCACAAGGATTCCATATCCTTTATTTTCGGGAATATGATTAATATCTAAGAGAATATTTCCTTTGTCATTGAGTTGAAAATACTGTTGAATGTCATATTGATCCTTTTTCGTAGCAGAAGAAGGTCCAATAGAATCATCACTATCATAATTACTATCACAGCCAGTAGTACATTGATAAATTGAATCTATTACAGATCGTGCAAACGCTTCAGATTTTGATCGTTTTTTATCATTAACAGAATTACGGGTAGGAAAATTGATATCACTTCCATTCCCCTTAGTTACTGCTGTATGTTTTTCACAATCTTTATGTCGAATTTTGTCGAAAATTTCTGCTCTATAAGGTATTCCATTCGCAATCTTATGTCCCCAAATAAAATTATAGGAATACTCGAATACTGATGAAGGTAATAATATCATTTTGTCATTATTATCCTGATGATTAGTATTATTATCACATTCAAAGGACGGAAATGATTGTGATAATGTAGTCGTCTTATCGACAACAACATTCTCAACTTCAAAATCTTCATCAGCAGAAAAAAAATTTCCCAAAGTTGAATTTGAATCTTCAATGATTTCCCATTCTGACATCATTTTTAAGAATTCTGCTTCTTCTTGATAATTCTTAACATGATCGGGATTATCAAAGAACTCTTCAGGATCAATGGTTTGAAATCGAATTGAATTGACACAACTTTTGATACTGTTGTTGTTGTTGTTATTGTTATTTCCAACTTCACTGTACCAATGATTTTTTTGAATGCAATCAAGTCGCTGTTGCTGCTGCTGCTGATCAGTGCAACAAATTTTCATTGATCCATTATTTCGGTTCTCGAACTTTTCTATTGACAACTTTTTGAACCACTTCATGGCTGATATGATATCGATTTTTGCCCGACAAAACAAACTGACGGAACCGAAAATTTCTCATCGGCACTTATACAACACTCGAATATTTGTCAGTAACTCTGAGTTAACGCGATCGTTTCTATATTAAAGTTAGGCGTTATATTCAAAATTTTCACCACACTTTTCAAGCACTGATCACGCTGACTAACTAGATCTGATTGAGACCGATAAATTTATTTAGAACTCTTATTATAGTGCCTGATCTCAGGGTCATAATAAAGAGAAATGAAATGCAGAACGCTATCGTTTGCATTGAATATCTGCAATTGACTGCACCACGATTGTTTTGTTGGTTCTCGCAAAACTCTCATCGGCGATAGTGTGATATTAATGCACTTCCCTATCTGTGTGCATTCAAGAGACAGAGAGAGATAGATATATAGAGAGAATAGTTGCAGTTGTATATGCAACACTCACTATCACTACTCAGCAGCAGTTTTCAGTTTTACTTTGAGGAAAATTATCCCTTCCCTGACCATTTATTTGACGTTTATATTTTCTTTTCATTTTCTTGAGGATTATTTTCTTTGAAATTGAACTAATTAAACTGAACAAGAAAATGTTAGGCAGCAGCAGCCACACTTTTCGAAACTAAATTTAAAATTTCAACAATCTAGCAATGAACTTTGTAATGAGAAACCAAATTATAAATTATCTGTGAATTGATGTCACGTGAATAAGCAGATTATACGAGCGGTTAATTTTTTTATTTTCTGTTGGTGAAGTAGATTGTGAGTATAGTAAAAGGGAGGAGGAGGAAGCTTATGCCGCCGCCTTTCAAATATTATCAAAAGCCGCCAAATTATCTGAATGAATCCTTTATTTCTGTTGAATTGCTTCAGAGATTTTACGATTTATTGAATTTTCTGCCGGGGAAGATTACTGGTCCTCTTTTGAATGGATTTATTAAAACTATAGAATGATAATGCGGAATTAATTAAAGACTTAATGCATTTAGATATTATAAGATCAAGCGATGCTGCGGCGAATCTGAAGAGAAAACAATAAAGATGTCGGTGCTTTACAATTTACATTTAACCTACATACTAATGTCAAATCTATTAATACATATTTTTTACAAATAACATTCTAATTGATAAGACGAAATAAATAGTCTTATCTAATAGAAATTCGCAAACTAAAAGATTTCGCTATATCTCCATATTTACATTTTATAGAGCTTATTAAGCGAGTTTTATTTTAGGAATAGATAATTTATTTACTTAAGTAGCTGTAATTAAAGTTAGATAAAATCATCTGATTTTCACCAAGTTTCACTATCTTTTCATATAATGAGAAATTCCATTTTAAAATAGAGTAAACATCAAATACTACATGCGCGTATTTTATTTGTTTAATTCTCTTTAAATATTGAACATACCTAACTTCAATTTCAGCAAAAATTGAAGTAATTTCAATCTCGCTATACTATGTAAACTAATATAGGTAGGAGCAATTTTATTTAAAACTCGAAGATCGCTTGTTATACTCAGGACGGGTGACTATGATCAATGAACCTAAGAAGTGAATAAAAATTGCAGCAAAGTATCGCCAAGCTTTGAAACAGTATGAACTACCAAAATGATCCCTTAACAATGAACTAAATGAATGGCCATTCAGCAGTCTACATTGAAAAGTATAATTCGAAAATATGAGGGTGGAAATCCGCGATCCTTTCATCTTTTTTTTCTTAAAGTTTAGCAGCAGGTTATCACAATGGGTCGCCTTGGCCTACGTGTTTGTTCGTCACCCTGCCTAAGAAAGAAAAAAAACAAAAAACACCTCGGTAACTATGAGGGTTTATGTTTTTGCTGCCGGAACGTGACACCTGGATCATCCGGGGAGCAGCAAATATCAAAATTACCAATCACAAACTTCTTCCTAACTTCTTCTTCTTTCTTTGAAATTTCAAAACAAGACTGCGGTGATCTTAAGAGCAGGAGCAGCTAGGGTTAACTCAGGGTTAACCCCAGTAGCAAAAAAAAAATTCGAAAGTCAGGAGTGCCATATTTCTGGCAAATCGAACACAAAATGGACTTAAGGCTTAAAACCGAAGCAAAAACAAAAACACTCTATTTAAAAAAAAAAAGTAGTAAATAAAATGTTGGAAATAAGCCAATTTTACAGTACACATGAGAGCGACATCTATTGTGTAAAACTGACAATATTAACTGTCAAAATTAGAGGCTGAGAACTAAACATTGGAAATTGCCAGAACGACATATACAAAAAATATCAATTTGAATCCTAAGGTCAAAAAATGGTTGCCAAGGATATCAATAACAAGAAAATAAAAATAGAATACTGAAAAAATTAGGAAACATAAAAGGAGATTATTGTGTTGAAACTTCTAAAAATATAGACTGATAAAACGGAGTCATCCACAAGCTATAGCCCTCTACCGAAATAAAAAGGTGTTCAAAAATGATGCATATGTATGTCCAAAATTAAGTAAACACCAACGCATCGTAAGGCGAATAAAAAGGGCTCTGAAATCTTTCCTCGAAGAATACAAAAGAAAGAACTCCTGCCAAATCAGTCTGAATCATAGATAGGCTTCTGCGGAAATACTAACCAGAGGGGTGAACAAGAAGCAATTACAGGTAGCTTCAGAATACTTACAAGGAGATATGAAAAATTATCTATTCAATGATGTAAGACAATTCATCAGAAACTGCCATTTTTTATTCTATTTTTTTCGAGGCAGGGGGTGAAATTCCAAAGCACGGAGGACAAGGCGGCCCATTGCGCTAACCTGCTAAGTATAGGAGAAAAAAGAAGAAAAAGGAGCAATACCGTATCGAGGTGGAATTCGGACTCATGACCACCCCTGAGATGGCAGTGTAGCCACATCAGAAACACCCAATTCATAATAATAAAAATTCAATATTGGGCAGCATAGTACATGGTAAATCAAAATGGTTAGTATACGTTGAAGATTTTCGAATTACCTAACCACAATGTAATAATTATATCAAGAAGGATTATAGCACAGCTTTTATTATAGTTCTTAGTAAGTCCGTTCTATGAAGCACCCTAGTGCTACACTACCTTGTTTTTTGAAAAACCTAGGGCTACAGATTACCTGGGTCGAACGAACTCACAATAAAATATTCATGTGGTAAAAGTATGGCATTTGTCAGTTGAGAACTGTCACATGAAATTTATTGCTCATTTGAGCATATAAAAATACTTCGTAGGCAAAAATAAACAAAAATTAGACGAAACCCAAAACCCTGGCTAAATAATCATCATATTAAAGGGAAAAATTTAGACTAGTGCCTTACATGGTGTTTTCCGCAAACAAACTTAGTTTTTGCACTAAATTTTCTTCTAGATATTATTACAAATTTTTAACTGCATAAATGTGTACATAAATCACAAAATCGACATTATTAGAAATCTTATTCGATTTATAAATGTAACTAAAACTCATTTGTTAGCTTTAATTTACATAAATAATTGCATGTCTTGCATTAAGTGTATAACATCTGGTATACCTCAAGGCTCATTTCTAGGGCCATTTCTATTTAAAAATTTATTTTTCGACCATGGTTGATTGTTATAAACAAATGAAATCAAAACTAATTAGCTACTGCAGTTGAACTCTTTAGAAGTTTCATCATATTTTATAAACTTAGATGTTCATAGATAAAAACTGGAAAGTGTAATTATATAGAACTTTGTGATCAACAGTTTATCTCCTGGTCATCAGAAATCAAAATAATTCCACAAATCAGAACGTATGTAAAATCTAAAGGACCTAGTAGGTGTCTTTCAGAAATCAACTTTCTACCAAACTACGAAAAGTCAATCCCACAAGTAATTTTCATAATCTGATAAGTTTTCAAAATAATAGATTATTTCTTCCAATACATCTAAGGGTCATGTTATCATATACATATATATAAATTAATTCTACGCTTTTGGTGAATTAAATTTGTCGTGATTTTCGATTGTTTTTTGTGTACACATTATTATATAAACTCAAAGAAAGTAATCTGAAGCGCCACTACTGTTAATGGTTTATTAAAACCTATGAGAACAGACAAAAATGAGGAAGTCAAACTGATAACAAAAACTTCAAGCAGCATGCGCACAGTCAGTTATCAATAAAACAATAAAAACCAGACATCCAGACTCGGCAAACATTGTCCTAAGTTAACATTTAATCTCCTTAATTGCATGGTGTTCGTCGATTATCCTGAGAAAATCCTAATTACCGATTGTCGGATACTTCTTTTCTTAGATACTTGCATACGTAAATAATTTTTGAGTCTATATATGTATGTATGTACAATGGATATATACATATGTTAAATCTTATAGAAATTTTAATTTCTTGAAGCAATCACAAAAGGGGCTATGCTTTTAGAACATATATATATATACAAAAATGACCTGTAGAAAGTCAAATGAACCTGGCTTAAGGATCGAGTAAACGCCACGCTTTACCTGTCATAATATTCAACAATCTCTGTATGTATTGGTACATAAAATACTGTGAACCAATGATAAGGATGGCTGCTAACAAAATAATTCTTAGAAGAAGAAGGAGAATAAAAAAAAAGAAATTGAATTTGTATTGGAACTAATTCTACCTGCAGGATATTTATAATATTTTTCCATTGGGATCAAGGATTTTGACTTTTATAGCGTTCATAAGAGGATGACGAAATAGTTAAATTAATTTAACTCAGCATTTATTAAGATGATCCAATGGATGTAATCGATTACATCAGTGATAGATTTCCTCTTATGGGGATCTAGTTCATGATAGTGAAACAGGAAAAATTGATATTTTCAATTTCAGTTAGCAATCAGCTGATAAGAATTATGTGATGATAACAAAAAAAAACATTTTGCACAAAATCCCTGAGAATGATTAAAATCAATGAAAATATTGTTTTTTGTTGTTGTTACATAATTAATTCATATTTCTTTAAATTCGATCGATAGTGGGCTTTATGCAATTGCGTATATTTGAGGTGTACGCAGACAAATTTGCATTTTCTTTTATTCATTTCAGTAGATGCAATCAATTGAGAGTTACATTTATATGTTGCGCATTAATGTTCTGTATTTTCCCACCAGCAAGGAAACATCTAGATAGATTAAATTAGGTTAGAGTGGCGGCCATCGTACAAGCACGTACGACCAGCTTTACGTAGACCACCTATGGTCCATTACTCTACCTGGAAAAGATCCCTCAGATTTAGGTAGTTCGCTGAAACTAGCCACAAGGGTTGATGTTATCAGGTCCCCCAACTCGTCTGCTAATTCCCAGAGTTCGCAGAAAAAGTAGCTACCAAGCGTATTCCTCTTACACTTAACAAGATTAAGGCATTCGGACAGCAGGTGCTGAACGCTCTCAACCTCCTCTCTTTCTCTTCTCACTCTGAGGTGTTCCACTATTTTTAAGAGTTTGCTGTCAAGATTTGTTTACATCCAAACGTCATAATTAAGTTTCTCTTGCACTAAAAAAGGTAAAACTAAAATAGACATCCCTATATTTTTGGTAGTTCAATTTGATTCCATATTTATGTATTTTTTAAAATCTACTCATCAAAAAAGTTTTACAAAAATATAAGCCACTTCTAGTTCTAACTAATTAAACGTAGTAACGGAGTCTATGTGACTACATAGATCAACAATTGTTGCAGAAAATATATTCAACTTGACTATTTCTCAGGTTCTACTACGCTAAGAAGTTGAAGTGAGTGAAACTTGTCGCCGTATTGATGAAAATAGACTGCATAATGGTATGTCAATAGAAGATGGCAGACTGCATCAGGGTATGTCAAGAGAAGAAGAGGGACTGATAACGAGGTTACTTGAAACAATACCTATAACTTCATTTCTGAAAAACCACATTTAACAAAAACTTTAAGGCCGTTGACTGAGAGAGAGGTTGAGATGAGGAAGGTATGCGGTAAAATGGGAGAAAAGAGGAAAAGGAGAGTCAACTGACATTGGTAAAATTTGGACAGTCCCCTCCACACTCATCTATTCCAAATTGATGCTAGGTAAGGGTTTTTGAAATGGCTGGAATCCTTGTGGAAAGTGCCAAACACAATTTCGCAGTTTCCATGCGATTCGATCCAGCCCATTTCGTTCTAGCGAATGCATAAGCACAATTGTTCCGTTCGGTTTCTATGAACCGAAATGCTGCAAAAGGATCCTAGATACACCTCATTTGTGTGACACACTCTATTAAATCCATTTAATTAAGAATTAAATCATTATGGAGACAGACTGTCTAGGATATTGTCTCTTTCGGAGTACTTTCCTGATACATAGCATTATAGACATATCAGAGAGACCTTTAATTTGATACAAAACATGTTGTATTGAGGGAAATGGCATGCTGGTTGAAAACTTCAAATTACCATGAAACCCTCCTCCACCTTAATTTTGTTTTGTAAGTGTTCGCATTTTAAATTTTTCCTCAGAAAATCTCGAAAAAATTTATTTTCTTTCTAAAAATTTAATAGAACAACCTCTCATTTTCATCTCAACCCCTGACTGAAATAGTTCACTTATCTATTAACGGACATTGATGTCGATTTAATTCGATACATTACACATTTATATGTAGATATTGGTATTTACTGTTCCCTCTCCCTCGCTATACCTGCAAAAGTATTGATTTTTAGTGATTTTTCTACAAATGCATGTCGGTCCTTTGATTTTATTTTCGATAATATTGTTTTTTCTAAATTATAGGTCATTAACACGCCACTTGAGAGGCCTTTCAAAATTATCTTAAGCAGCCTCTAAGTCACCAACAGATCTACAATAATAAATTAATTTTACAATAAAAGTGATTTCACGAAAATTCGAACTTCAATTACGAATTTCGAAAAATTTCAAATAGTAAAATATGCGAAAATCAAAAGGCTATCCACTACGATTAGTTTCGACTTAAAGAAATTCCCTAATTCCATTTTGAGTATACATTTTCGAAAGTTGATTACGAAAAAAACTCAAATTCTAACTCATTTGAAGAATTCATCGAATTTGAAGGGTTTTTTTTTCTTATGGAACAATAAGCCCATTCTTAAATTATTTATGAAGGGATGGGGGGGGGGGGGGGGGGGGGGTTGTATGCGAACTGTTTGGTCAAAAATAATTCTCAGGTGAAAATAACCGATTAGTATAAAGTTCTCCGTAAGTACCTGGAAAATTCATGGGATACCATTACCATGAAATTATGATATATGAAAGGCTTCGACTTTGCTCTAAGATTAGCTTTAATTTTCTCCATTTTGAATCAAAGCTAGCCATTGGATTAGTCAAATTCAATTATTACATTCATCTGAAGCACATAAGTAGCTACCTACATACTCATACATATCGTATACTATAGTATCAGGCAATGTAAAATAATTTCTACTTAGAATTAAAACTAAAACAAATGCATTGCATTGAAAGGACTAAAGTTTCTCTACTATCTACAGATAACAATTGTCTGGTTTTCCATGAAATGAGTCCATTTTCATAATAAGTACATCACAAGATTCCCATGGATGAATGCAAATTGAATCAGTCAACAAAACCAAACGGAAACAAATGAATGAAAGTAGTTTAATCTGGTCCAGAAATATAATCTCTCTCCCTCTCTCTCTTCCCGATAAAACTGCAATTAGGGTAAAAAGATAAAAACGGGCACTGCTGCCGCCGTGCCGCCACCACGTCTTAAGGCGTAAAACACTTGTTTACCAAAATCCAAACTGAAGTCAACAATAAATCGTGTGCATACAAACATATATGTAAAGAGTGTTCTTTTTACTGGACCAAACAACAAAACAATTATTCTAAATATTTGCGATAGTGAAATTGATTCGAGACTACTTACTACGCACAATTTAATTTAGAATTTTATGGATAGCTGGGAAAGCTGATCGCGATTAGCAATCAAACCTCTCATTCAAGTCCAATTTAAACAGCTGTAAGGGCACTCACGCGCTTGCTATTGACATTCATAATTTAGTGTAATTGCCTAAACTAGCTATCTATCTCTTTCTACCTCTCACTCTCTATTTCGTACTAGAAATGTATATAAAGCATAACTTAGAAGATTTGTATATTTTTAGATGATCTCGTTTACGATATTTACAGATGGCTTGATACGTTGTGTACAATAACTGAAGCGATAGATGCGTGAAAACTGCAAATTCGCTTCATTTGTTTGGACTTGGCTAGATATCGATTGATATTGATTGATTGATTGATTGATTGATTGGTTGAAAAAGATCTAGAATGGGAGCACTTTGATAGTGATTTAATATAATCAGAGTGTTAAAAAGTGTGTCAGCTTATTGATTGTTTCGAAACCATTACATAATATTTTAATTAGTGGAAAAACAAAGGATACCCTTTGCAAAAATTAAGTGTTTAATTTTAATTTACTCGGTTATGAGTACCTACCTATCTTAAAAAAAATAAAGTTTACATTTTCTACGCAGCGATCAGAGAAGGGCTAGTCATTTGACTTTTAGTTCGAAAGATGTGAACTAAAATTTTCTAAAGCAGCTGTCGCAGTCCAAATCATTACATCACACATTTAACCTTTCAGTACCCCCCAATTAATTGGGAATATGATTAGCTATAAGACGAATAACTGTTTACTTATATAAATTCAAATTTTTGCTAAGGCTGTGAACATAAAACAACATTTTCCAATACAGTACGTGGTTGGTCTTTGAAGATTTATCTCTCAAAGAGCTATTTTATTTTTAAATTGAGGACTTTAACAATCCTAAAAGCTCCTGATAGAAAATTTCCTATTAATGGAATTAATTACGGCTCTGTAAAAAATACATTATACTTAGCCACGTGTTACATATTTACATCAATCTTTTACACAAATAGAGCAATTGTTTTTTTTTTGTTTTTGTTATAAACTCAATATTTCCTGATAATCTAAGTACCATGAAGGTTATGAAAATCATCAATCAAGCAAAACGATATGAATCATTTGCCTGATAACTTCCAACGGGTTAAAAGTTATGAACCTATTTACAATATTTTAGAAGGCCGTTGAATAACAATTGTATTTTTATAATTAATTATAAATATTTTGACATTATTTCACTATCTTTGATCATAAATTTTTTTTTCTAATTCATCGTCTATTCTTAATAGAAAATATTAGCGGTCGGTCGAGTGGACGGACATATTTAGGTGAAATATTTGATATGATTAAATTAAATCCTAAATAAATTTGTTGGTTTTTTTTTGTTTATTTTATTTGAAATAAATTGTTGTCGGCAAATTCAACAGAGAAGTAAATAACATGTCAAGAAAAAATTGATCACATTATGATTTGTTCGATAAAGAGAACAATACAGTTGCGGCCAGTTTAGTCTAATGCAACATTTATAATGTTAATATTGATGGTGCTATTGTAGACGAAAGCACAATCAATTGTCCATCAATAAAATTTAATAAACCTTTAACAAATTTACCACACCACCTAGAGCAAAAACATAGATTGGCGATCAGAGGTTGTGATGGTAATTAATGTCTTAGCGGGAAATTTGGCCAAGCCTTCCACGTGAAGGCAGTAAAACGTAGTGCAAGAAGATGAAAAGGCTGAACAATTTTTGATCTATTCGAAATTGATCCCGGAAGAAGCTCTTTGGAAGGTGCAACATACATATGTTTTCAATCTCATTCTTGTTTTGTTTGTGAAACCCAAGAGCACGCAGTTGTGTTTTCACTTGCACAGAGTAAACTTATTTGTGGAATTGTTGTGATTTTTACTACAAGCAATAAAATGAAAGAAGAAATTTCTAATAATTAATATATGAAAAAATGGAACATCTTTTTAATATGTGTGGGTTATAATCCATTTTGCTTTCATTTTCCTTCCAAAAAAGCTAAGAGGAAGCACACGAAAAAGCTTGAATATTTTCCTCCCAAGGATACTCCTATAGAAATGTCCCATAAAGTGTGCCAGGAAATGGCATGCATCCCCGTTCCTTCTTCCAAGCAAGCCAGCAACTTTGGAAGTTTCAAAAATGTTTTAGAACTTTCAAGAGAATTTTGGAGTTTTAAATAACGATTTGAATCTTTCATGTTTTCCAAACGTATAAATGTAATTAACACTATAAGGTTTGGACTGCATCCAACTTCCTTCCATACACCCCATTATACCTGATCTTAAACAACAAGTTGTAACAATATCGCCATCGTAGCTAAAAGTTATATTTTCAGATAATTAAAGAATCAAAGTGAACAAAAAACAAAAATGAATTCAACGACACAACTAAATCCTGTAGAAAGATTTTAACAAATATCTTTGGAGACCGCGGTTCGGTATCATCATCATTAAAATTCATAATTCGTTTCGTCAACGAGTATAAGATCTAGAGCTAGACTTTGACTTTGACTGAATGTACAAGTCTATTTGTGGGCTAAACCGAGTAAGGTATAACTAGATTCCTACAGAAACTATATACAGATTGAAAGGTATGTCAAGTATCTAAGGATGAACCTCAAAGAACTGGGAGTATAGCACGTCTGATTGTTTTGATTGCAGTATAAAAATAAGAAAATGAACCGATAAATTCTCTCTCAGAGCTTTGTGAGAAGTTGAAAAAATAAAAATATTGGATACGGGGGAAGTTCAAGAATCAATGACAATACCCACTACAGTAGTCAAATAGGAATGCAACGACAAGGCGGCGCAGTTCTAATTGCTTTAGCTTATATTGTACATGAAGACGGTACCCACTTTGACCAGAGGAGATCCTCAATCTGGTAAGTGACGTTAACTCACAGAAGCTTGACTTTATTCTTGATTGTGATGCCAATGCTTACCACACCATTCTGAGGAGAACCAACATAATTAATCAAGGTATCATCCTTTCTACTTTTATCATTCGGTCGGATCTCAAGGGTAATATGACAACTTTCAACGAAACAAATAGTGATGCCATTTTAGATTTGATTCATTTAGCAGATGCAATTAGCAAGGGATCTCGAGTGCATTCCCCATTCACATTTAAACGTCCAATAGTGTACAAGCTCCAACCTGTAACTAAAATAACAAATTCACTATTAATTTTGCTACACGGAAAGTATATAGATGTCAAACGATGGAAAAGTAATCTTATCTGCAGGATATACAAGTTCAAGTGCAGGCAGCAATCAATGTTACATACTAGTACTCATTCTAAGTACAACAATCTTATTAACCGCTGTTATACTGCTTAGAACCTAAGATACTATGTATGCTTAGTACCTAGTCGCTGTTCCCAACGCTAGTCTGCCGGGGTTTGTAATAAATAAACTTTGAAATTGAATTAGTAAAATTTAGGCCGTACCGGATCTTTTTACAGGTCAAATACTAACCCTTATTTTAACTTAGCTTTTGTTCCTTTTCAACTTGAGGCCTATTTGATTCGTCCCAGGTAGATCGACTTGCATTATAAAAATTTACGAATTTCGACATTTATAGAGTTGCCTAGTTATTACATGCATGTTAAGATTAAAGGAAATACGAGTTTTATAGGTAACATGATCTACATATTCTCTCATACAGCCAGGTGGTAACTACAGAGATCAATAATAGTAGAAGTCACGGTGATACGAGAATGCTAGATAGCCCATGATAAGCTAAGTTGAATAAAGCAAATCAAGGGTTCAATAGGAATAAAAAGGTAGATCAGCTTGCTTGTTTGAGGCAGTCTTAGAAGAGCTCTGCAGAATACAGTTTATTTGATAAAAAGGTATCTGAATCGCAGATTTTAATTACTGGAAGGAGTTCACGAGTACAATTCTCCTGCATGAGTTCACTACTAAGTTACCAGGAAAAGAATCAATAGTGATCTCGTCAGAGAGATTGGTATATAGTAGTTGGGTAAGAGAGGCTACAACAAAAATAATACTAAATGTTGCTACAATATACCCTTCCTCCACCAGTGTTAATAATAATAGTAAGTGTAATCACTAACAGATGGATATTAAATTTCACTATATAAAAAACCAAGTCAATCAGCTTCCTTGACGTTTTGAAAATATATTGGGGAGTTGATCATTAAATAATCAACTTGGACGACCTTCCTCTCAGATTTGTGAAGGTGTGTTATTAACAACTAATTAGTTATTCATGTTAGCAATTACTACTATTTGTCACTACCGATTTTAAGTGTTCTTCCGACTTCTTATAAAATGAGTCAGGAATTTTGAAGACTGTGTATTTCACGACATAAAATGCTGCAGCAGTAAATTATTCTTAATTGGCCACTTTGAAACGACCTTCAATTCGGAATTAAAGCTTCCGATAAAAACTACCATTACATCTACCACTCGATACAAATCGAATGAGTTCTTTAGCCTCAATTATTTCAGAAACATCTTTTATGTACAAGGAAATCAATATTGAATTTTTCTGATGCTATCGAGCAGTAAAGGATCCTCTATAAGCGCTTTTCAAATATTAAATAGAAAATCTATTTTGTTTTTAATCTGGTCCAGAGTTTGATCGATTGATACTATATGGAATGCCTTTGAAATATTCAGTAACGTAATTAAAGTTAAACAAACATTATCGTGACCTTATTATGAAAACAATATGAAAGTCAGCCTAGTTTGGCCATATATATATAGGAAAAATAAAAACAAAAAAACAATCCAAATTAGACATAGAAACTAATTTCTTAACTTACATAGAATTTCTCGATCCCGTATACTCCGATTTCTTAAGATGGTCGCAATTTTTTGATGGTGTCCAGATTTATTTGCCTTTAAAGTTCCTTGATTGTCTTTAATTATTGATTCCTCAATGATTGTTTCATCTTCAGAATTACAAATAGCAGGTCGAAGCTTAGACAAGTGTATCGTATCAGAAGTGTCTAGAAATGAAATTCTCGTCTTAATTGAATAAAAATGAGAAATTTCGTTAAAATACTACCATCGTGTGGCAAGAATGAATCCCATTGTGAGCTATCCCAAGGTTCTGAAAAAACAGTGCCATCATCTGACTGGGCACTGTCGATACCATTCAAAAAAGATGTGGTGTACGATAGATTGCTACCATTACGTTCAACGTTATCATATGATGATATTCGCCGTTCACCATTAATTTCATTGCAATTAGGAGCCACATTTTCCTGAGCCACCTCCATATTTATTTGAACTGCAGAACTCTGCGGTGTTGAACATCTAACTAATTCGGGTAAATTCAAGTCTGGAAGTCGCCTAGCGATTATTTGATGTATCGTCAATGGTTTTCCTTTGATTTCTACATTTTGACTAGTTATTGAATTTATTGAATTTTTCGTGCGAACACCAGTCCATCGCTCTTCTGAATCATAATCTCCATAATCATCTTCGGTATTTCCATGTTTAGACATAAATTCCCAACTACTATCTAAAGGCCATGGATCCAGTCGACCACGAGTACGTTTCTGTTGTTTCTTTTTCAATTCGTCCAAACTTCCAGCGATTTTTTCAATTTCTGATGGAATAAAAACAGGACATATAGGCGTACGAGCTATTCCACCTTTAGGAGGTTCAGAATGTCGATGATTCGCTGGAAGTAATACATTTCGCTGTGATCGTCGAAATACACTTGCATTGATACCTGCCGCCTTAAGTGCATCAGCAGGTTCAGCATAAAATGGACTACCTTGTTTACTTCTTGATGTAACTGGTGTCTGAGTAGTTGGTGTATCAGTTTCCGATTTATGCGGGCTATCAGCATCTAAAGGTAAAACTAGACCTAATCTATTTCGCGGTTGAACATTTATGAACTGATTTTCGTGAAGACCTTGAATGATATTTTTATTTGCATCAATTGGACTTAGAACGTCGGTTGTCTTAGAATTACTGTTGGTAAATTGTTTGTCATTGTTATTAATTGATTCACAGCTGTTTATAACTTTCTGATTTATTGGAGGACTTGGATTCGATGATGAACTTAAAGAATTGGCAGGTGAAAGTAGATTGCAATTCAAAGATGTAATCGTAGCTGAAATGATAAAAGTATAATTTATTTTGAACTATCATTAGAAGCATATTCTTACGAGTTTCTGGCAATAGATCAGGCCTTTTGCCCTGAATTCCATCTGGTCTGAAGCTTGATAACTGACCATTACGTTCGGCAGGTACAGTTGTTGTTTCTTGAGACCAAATGTCTTCGTAATCGCTAATTTTATCACCCAGAGCACTTCGGCAATAAATTTGTGGAGATTCAAGTATGTCTGACTCCTGAAAATAGGCATTTTATTAAAATTTAAATTTTATCAACTTTTATGTACAATGGTACTACCTGATAATGCTTAGATTCCTTTTTGGCTTTACTCCTTCGTTGACGTCCACTGGTTGGTGTCTCCATTAATGTTGGAGATGTCATCTTCTTTAGACTTTGATTTGAATCTTTACTAGTTTGTGACTGCCATCGATTAGAAGAACTTTGTGACGATAGAGTGTCCACAGTAGATTTACATTCACCTTCCGGCGATAGTCGTTTTGAAAATGTTTGGAAAGACGATGTTGCATTATTGTTTGGGACAACTGATGGAGCAACTGGAACTGTAGGTGATGTTACTTCTACAATCTGTTGAGGTGTCTTATTGTCCATACTAAATGTGACTGTGGTTGTGACGGTAAAATTATTTGATGGCAAATTGGATTGGTCTGTAGATGTTGGTGTAGTAACAGGACTTATAGGTGTCAGAGGTTTAGACCATCGTACTGGTGGTGCAGGAGGAGTACGCAGTGGTCCCAGATTAAGTGTATTCGGAGGTGTCGGTCTTTGAGTTCGAACCATTGGTTCCATATTATTTAATTTTTCATTTGAACGAGTAGATGATATCTGTCCAGATGATTTAAATGTTGTGAGTTTATTTGATGTTCCGATAGATGTTCCAACTGTAGAACGATTTGAGGCAGATTCTACTGGTGACATTGTCAAAACT
Source organism: Dioctria linearis (assembly GCA_963930735.1). Taxonomy (NCBI): domain Eukaryota; kingdom Metazoa; phylum Arthropoda; class Insecta; order Diptera; family Asilidae; genus Dioctria; species Dioctria linearis. The sequence goes on along the minus strand of OZ005742.1, from coordinate 257,743,445 downwards.
ACACTGTCTATAGATTCTGGACTCATCAGTTGTTGATTCTGACCGGTACTCGTTGTAAAACTACTTAGACTAGAAGTTGTATCGGAGGGAGTCCCAGCTTGACTTAGTACTCCAGCCAATAGATTTGTTGGACTAAAAACTTTTGAAAGTTGCTGCTGCTGTTGCTGGTGGTGGTGATGATGGTTGTTTTGTGCTTGATGTTGCTGACTATTTGTTGAACTAAACACAGTCGTCCCTATACCACTGGTATCAGTCAGTGAGTTGGGAGACTTTGCTTCAACATTACCAGGATTTGATTGCTTTGGATTCGCCATCGGATATCTCCAAAATTCTTGACCCAATAATGCCAACGATGATAATTGTTGACGATTTTTCGCATCTCGTAATGCCCGAGGCAGTAAAAGTTGTACGGGCAATTCATCACAGCATTGAGCATAATGTGCTATCAGAGCTGGAATCGAATCGAATTTAAATCTCGAACTTTCCAGACTCAGCATTCCCTCATTTGATTGGATTAAGTAATGCTCTATATAGGGTCCAGTGTCTGGAGGTAATCGTACCGATACTGCCATTGTGTTTGCTTGACTTGATCCTCGAACAATGAAATTCTGAAAGTATACAAAAGACAAAATGATGAGAATGAGTCACTAATGTCGTTGGTTAGCTGCAAACCATTATATAGCCAGACTGCTAGCCGGTTTATCGCTTTGTGCTAAATGGTGCGTTAAGAAATTTCCCCCAAAAATATGATAAATGACCTAGTCATCTTCATAAAACCGAGTAAAATCTCATTCAAGTTAAAAAGTTCAACAGACAAAAGGGGGAGGGGGGGGGGGGGCTGTTGGGAGATGAAATTATTATATTAACGATGCCGAGTTGGAGAAAGAGTGGAAGGGTAGTTTTATGTGAGTAAAAATCTTTGCCATTTATATAGAAGAGTGGTCATAAATGTTGGTGATTTATTAGTAATATTACAGAGGAGAATTATTTATCAGAAATATCAAGACATGATGCAATATTTATGAAAAAAGGAATTTCAGAATTTCAGACAAACAAAAAGAGAAAGAATGAAGGATCTTAGGCCCAGATTTAGGATGAATGGATAGAAGCTAAATAGATTAGAAGCTCTACAGCACCCGTTATCGCCCGTTAATGATTGAAAAATTGTTTTAGCAGTGGGATATTTACTGGGCGTCTTAAACAGGTATTACAGCACTAGGACTGGAGGACTCGTCAACGTCATACATAACTGGAACATACTTAGCGCAGCATAAAAGGTGTTGATGAACTGACTAAATACTTCCTATGCGATTGATTAACTTTCGCCAGGTACAGGATAGATAGTTTTGGATATTCTCTTCTGCTCTAGAGCTTCACAAAGGACACTACTGTCATTAGTTATCAAAGAAAGCAGTATCGAATCTGCTACAAAATAATGTTTGACATACACAATTTTAATTTGACGCTTTTGATTGGCGATGCTTTACAGGCGGTAGGAAAGGATGACATCAATAGCTTCCTGTATTCGGCTAGTAGCAAATATTGATTCGAGTAAAACGGGAAAATTACACAGTTGTGGTAGGGAGGGAAATGAAGCAAGTCAATCTCAGAGTGTTATATAGGGTTCCATGGTGCTCCACTTGAACTAGCTCGACATCTATTTATTTTCAAGTGGCAAACACCAAGAGTTACCCATTTTGGTCATTATTATTGCTGTAAACAAGCCTACTGAGCGGTTTGGTCCTCATGTATTCCTTTAACTCACAAACTTCACTCCTGCCTGATGTGGAAGAAGTGATTGGTAGTTCCTAATAGCTTTACACATTGAAATTCCCGTCAAACATATATTATTTTTACTTGTCATCACGCATATAGGACGCAGCAATAGGGGACGCAATAGGACTAATATCGCATCAGCAACAGACAAACAATATCGACTCTAACATGAAAAGAAAAATACAGTTCACTTTAATCAACCGGAAATCTACTGCCAAATCGAATTTTCTGGCAAGCAGCCTAAGTAGATACACAAAAGTGATGAAATGTGCTTCCACAGCTTACGCACAAAGAATATATCCAAAAGCGGAACGATGCACAACAAAATGCAAAGTCCTTTGTGCACGTTAATCACGAGGGGCTCATTGAATTTGCGAATTTTGAAGTCAATTTAGGATTCATGAGTTGTCGTCAAGAATCTACAATCAGAGCTAAAATCCTCCTGCTCCACCACCTACATTTCCATCCAACCACCCGAATAACCCCGGTTACAATCAACATGCAGCAGATTTGTGTGTTTCGGTCCTGTAATGCATACGTAAATAGATCGCATGGCAATTTGAATATTTGTCCCTGTCTCGGTTAAATCCCATTCGGCCCAGGTGGGCGTGGGATATTTTATGCATAACATACACGGAAATGTCTAGGTATTTTGTATATGTAGTTATACGGGAGACGAGACGACTTTGGGCTCATTTTAAAAAGTCAACAAACAGTAGACATTACGCACGACATAGGCATATACAAATCGTTAGGGCAGAAGAGTAAAAAATTGCGTTATTTATACAGTAAAGACGTTTGCAGCTGACTTTGTTGTTTGAGAATGATTAATATCAACATCAATAAAATACAATTACTGGTTGAGGAATTACAACACTCTTTAGAACGGTAAATAAAAAATTCTAGAGGTAAATAAGTATACCTACCTAGCGACAAGGGTTCGCAAATGATGAAAGAAGACTCAACATTAACGATGAAAAATAAGGTGCAGTCATAAGAGTTTAATTCAACTGGAAAATTACTATTCGAATTGCGTTTAGTGCCAATTTGTGCTCACCTTTTTTGTGGATTGACTAAATGTGAGCAATCGTGAGTAAGTTTTTTACAATTTAAAGATATTCTAAAAATGTTTGGTGATCATCCTTTCCAAGTGACAGTTATTGACCTTTGTAATAAGAATGTTTAGCTTCCTGACGGCTGTCTTTTGTCTAAATTTATTTCACCACGGTGCTGCAGTCTAGGTATTCACTACTGCCTTGTATAACTAAATCATTATTTTTGGCTTGAGACCCCATATTGAGCCAGCCAGTTTTTTACAGTTACACAGCATTAGTGTACTTTTCTGGACTGTCTTATCATATTTCTTCCAATTGACCTTATCATCGAGAGTTATCTCAATATATTAGAATCTTTGGACATAGGGACCTCCTTACCAAAGAGGGTAGGGCTAGTTAAGTTCCTCAATATCCTTCGTCTGGTAAAGGGTATAAATATCTTGTGTACAGCGCATCAGTTTTGAGCAAAATTTTGGTGTTCTTGAAGATTTCTAAAAAGCAAGCGCTCATATTTATCTTTGATAATGATAACAAGATCAACGTTGGTTGCTTAGCTGAACTAGCAGGTCTTCAGCTACCACATCAGTGGAAACAGTACTCCCCCTTGGGGGCAACCTCTGGTGGTGTGAACCTCCAGTGTCTCACCAAACAGCTGTGTCTTAATTATCCTGTTGGAAAGCATTGCCTGAATCCAACTTTTATGTATTTGCATCTCTGACCAATGCGTGCATTATTAACTTAACAGTGATGTAACCAAACGCGCCGTGCAAAAAAAAAACAAAGGCCTATATCTCTGTTGTTAATGTCTTGTTCTATACCATTTGTCAGGTTTAGTAAAGCTAGTTCTACTGATTTTCCTTTTTAGTATGCAAACTGATTTGAACCTAGTGGATGCTCCTTAAGCGCTCCGTTTCTGATATGCCTTTCCACTATTATCTCCATTGCTTTAAGAACAAGAGGTCAAGCTTATGGGATGATACGACCTGGGCTGGGCTATGATTCAAACTGGCTGATTCTCGTACAGACAACCAAAAAGTTATACTGCACGAGACAAGGAAATCGAAATTGTTTTGGGAGATATAGGGTCAAAATAACTGATTTTAGTAATTTCTGCTCAGTATTTACAATTTCCACAAAAGAAAATTGTGTAATTTTACAACAGTAATTCTTAACATAAAAACTTTCCAAAATTTATGGTAGTGCATTTTTATACGAAGTGTAAAATTACTTTATGCTGGTATAAGCTATATAAATTTTACTTATAGAAGGAGGAAACATATATTTTCTACGAATATTAAAAATTTACAAACAAGAGAAGGAGTTTCATCCTTTAGGATTATATACCGATATTAAGTAAAAATACCATGAAACAAGTTACTATTATCTTCGTTCATATTTTTACATACAAAAAATGTAAATTTACTCATAGTCCGTATATATATCCGATGAAAAAACTGATCTTAAATGGGGAAAATTACACTGACAATTGTGTAAATTTACACATTTTACAATTAAAATATTGTACTATTTCCCTCCTTTTATTTTTTTGTAATAAGATGTTGTCTCACAAACTGTTATTATAAATCAGTTTATTGCTGGCTGAGGTGCAAAATACTTCATCTTCATAATTATACCACAAAATGATAATGGAAAAAATGATTGAGGTAAATTATAAAAAAATAATGTGAGAAAATAAATAAAGAAACCAACAAAAACAGAAAAGAATAACAAATGTGAAATCAAATAAAAATAATTGCAGGCGCGAAACTGAAGAGGGCCAATTCTGATACAAGAAATGCATTAATCTGCGCATATTGTAGTACATATTTATGTGAGTCGATGCAATGAGCCTTTTAAATGCAGCGAGCCTGATGAAAGGTAAACAACTTCATTTGCGGATAACCTGCACGAAGTAAGATCTTTCAATAATTTTAGTAACAAAGTTGGGCAGCAGAAGACTACAATGTTGAGTGGAGCTTAGAAATTGAACGCAATCGAAAAGATAAGCAAGCTCTCTAGTATGAATAAGCTTGTAGAAAAAAATTAAAGCTGTTGCGCATTATAGTATGTATCTCAATCATCTAATAACATCTGCAATCAAATGTAGTAGAACGACCAATGTAACGCCCCCCCCCCCACTACCTACTACTCTTGTATCAATTATTCCATTGTGTACTTCATCATTATAATATCTCCGCAATTAATTAATATTCCACGCAAGCGAGACCCGTAGCATCCATTAATCCAACAAGCCGTTATTAATTGAATTCTATACATGAAACGCAGCTTAAAATTCAAAATTAATTTCTCTCTACAGGGAAAATATGGAAATTATTATTAACAGATTGCAGGGAATTTTATAGAAATAGGATAAAAAAAAAAAATGTTTTTGCATAGTGCCGAATTTCAAGTTAATTAAAGAACAGAGTCCAGGTGAGATGAGCATCGGTTTTCATTGCAAAACCATACAGGGGTAAGCCTGAATAAGCCCCGAAAAATCCCCGCAATTTGCTCATCATGAAGAATTAATGAGAGCTAAAAGCTGCGTACTGAAAGTCAGTTTTACAAGCAGACATTAAAGCTCTCGGGGCGATGTGGTGCTTATATTATAAAAGTAAAGGAGAAATTGCAGGCTGTCAACAAAATTAATGAAATTTGACGTAGCAAAAAATGCCAATTGACACCGTAACTGGCTAGGAAAAAACGAGTCCTGGATGTATTTCCGTTTTTTTTTGTTTTTTTTTTTTTGTTACCTATAGAATGGATTCGGTGGTTATATAATTATCCATTAGGGGGTGCCTTAATACCATCAAAAGAAGAACATAATTATGTTTGCGTTAATATTTTATACAGAGACCCCTAACTGAATTAGATTTGTGCGTCATCCATAATCCTTTCAATAATACAATTGTAGGAAGAAGAAAACAAAAAACCAAAGTTAAGAATCCCTCAGGAAGTGTCTCGAGATAAATCATTGCCAAGTCAATTCCAATAATCAAGTTGTCAAAAACACACAAAAAACTGTCCAAAAAGAATCCGGTCAGCTTGGACGCATAAGTCCCTTTTGGTCTCTTTCTATTCTGTTTAATGGTGTCTAGTCCGGTCGATTTCCGAGTCCTAGAGAAATATTTTTCAGGTTCTGGCTTACATAAATCATCCTTGAATAGGACTGCGATAGACAGGACGCTTTATTGTGGGCGATCTCAACGCCCATCATCCACTGTGATGGGTTATTGATTTCATTTGCTGGCTTTCCTGCCCCCTATATATACCAATAGCTCTGGGTGCTGAATTCAGGTGATAAGCCTATTATCGTTCTGAAGAGGTTGTTGGAAGGAAGGAAGGAAGGAAGGTATAAACATACCTGTTTGATATCCAAAATGACCCTTTAGTCTGGAGTACTTACATTTTTCTCTAATTAAAATGAAAATGTGGATGGGATACGATAGGATTATATTTTCCACAGCATGAAAATGGAGAGTTTCCATGTAGACCATTTTTGAGTTTATTTAGTTTCGGGGTAAGGTTTTGTAAGGGTTTTGATAGTTGATTACCATTTAGCAATTTAGGATTGGAGCACATTCCAGGGTTAAAGGGTATTTACGTGTGGACGTATGTGTCTAGTTTTGGGTTAGTACATGCCATTGATTTCAAGTTTTTTTTTTTTAATATAGGCCAAATAATCATTAATAGGAACTTCTACAATATTTTTAAAACCCTCCGCTGCTCATAAATGGCACTTAAAAAATAGTCGAAGTGTATTTTAATATAGCAATAGGAAATGAGTGATTTTCTACTAGCATGAGCATATTTTGATTGAACTGTCATCAAATGAACGAGTATGCAATGAAAATTGTCTGATCAGAGTTTAAGCTTCAACTCCTGACCTTACTTATTTATGAGTTGTATAAAAGTTTCACATGTGAAATGATCGATTTTATTCGTCTATCAAGTCACGATCATCGTGATCGAACATGTTTAGTCAAATGATCTAAATAGATTGCAATGCAACTAGAAGGAATTATCTTTACTTTAATAAAAATGTTGTATATGCAGTCACGACTCTTTCTTCGTAGGAAGAATACACTTTTCTGTGAATTGTGAATTGGGGGAATTAGCAGACAAGGAGTTGGGGAGCCCTGGTAAGATTCATTAACTCTTGTGGCTGGTTTCAGTGCACCCCCTAAATCGTAGGAATCTTTTCCAGGTAGGGTCCCAAGAAGGTGGAATCACAATCGACCTTAGATGTTCTAAGTGTGGCTGATCGTATATGCTTTCCCGATGGCCGCCACTCTAACCTAACCTGTACTTTTTCTTCTTCTTATTATTTTTATTCATCTTATTATTATTATTCTTTCCCTTTTTTCATCTCTATTGGTTTCAGATATTGTTATGTGGGCCGCACTAACTTGGGGACTGAATTCTCTAAATCTTAATAACTATCTAGACCCTAATAGAATGTATGGGAAAAGCAGTGGATCCAGTACAGTATTTACACTATGTAAAAGTCGTTCTTTTTTCATCAAATATTACCAATTCTTATGATACCCTAGATGCAATGCCGGTACTATGTCATTTCGTATGGCCACTCCTCTGCGCAAGTTTGATTTTTGAAGTGGTTTTTCGAATATATTTCTAGAATGGTTCGTCGGACAGAAGAAATGATTACAACCAATTTTATAGGATTTCAAATCTTGAAGAACATTTCAGCACATTAAAATTGTAAAGGAGTAATCGTTTTCACAGTATACGTAAAAGTCCTAAATTTTTATATAGCAACACCAAGAAGGGGTTACCCGATGTAGTCCATTTGTGAAATTGTATTTACTATTTTTATGAAAACAGTATGTACAAAATTTCAGCTCACGACGTTGACGCGTTCTCATGTAGTGTCCAAATATGTAGTGAAAACGAAATTTTTGTATGGCAACCCTACGAAGGAGTTACCCCCTATAGGGGTGAGCCAAAATGGGGCGTATAGGGTATCAAATTAAAGAGCGAGTGTGTGAAAGTGTGATCGAGTGGTGGGGTTCGGTTTTTGATTCTGTTAACTACATACAGATGATTTGCCTTTAAAAATGCATTTTTGGCACTTGGGTCATATACACCCTCTTCCTTCATTTTGAATATATTTTTTTTTCGGGTAAATTCAAATTATCTTGATACTCCAAAATCAATATTTCTATGTAAATGTTCGATGGATTTCAATAATTCCTTTTCACAATATAGTTAAGATATGCCGCAATACTAGGGATGTGCTCGGCGGAGTAAGGAAGAGTAAAACGGCAAATATTTCAGATTTTTTTAAAAAATATTTTTTTAAATCAAATCGTCTTTCATTTAAGAGAACTCACAAGTCATTATTCATGCATGGTTCGCTAAATTACCTACTTTCGCATTAAGTTGCTACACACATAGGTACGCTACTGAAAAACCATAACTCTTTATCTCAGCCAAATTCCAACTTATTTCAACGAAGCCGAATACCATCGCAATGTTTTTTTGTACATAGTTAGATAAGATTTCTAGCTTCAAATTAAAAATAGAAAAAAAAGTGGTACCTGTCTTCACTAGTTAATAATGCATTTTTCTTTTTTTGAAAAAAATACTATTGTTAAAAATAAAAAGATTTCGTTTGGTGCTGCTATATTTGTTTATAAATAAAATATATTAAAAAAACTTTTAAAATTAATAACTTTTGTAAATAAAATGGACTAAAAAGTAAAAATTATTTTTTTCTTTCTCAGTGATATAAACAAGAAAAGTTTAATTCAAAATAAGAAATGCTACAACTCAGATTAAATCTTAAAAGTTTGGGCATGATTTGCAGTTAGACAATTGTGATTATAGCTATGGATGCCAAAACTTTTAAGATTTAATCTGAGTTTGATTTACAAAAGTTATTTATTTTAAGTTTTTTAATATATTTTATTTTCTTCTTTTTAATCATACTCTCGAAACTCGACTTGAAAATTAACTCTCGAAAATCTACTCTCTAAATTCGACTCTCGAACATCGACTCTCGAAACTCGACTCTCGAATCTCGAAAGGGTGGTAGTAACTACCACCACCCCAAAACCCCCAAACACGTAAGAACATTTTACCCCATCTAAAAGCTCCCCATCTACACATTCTAAATCAAAAAATCTCATTTAAATCCATCCACGTTTACTACCCTAAAACTCTTTCGTCATGAACGGTACTCTCAGGCGTTCAGGCGCTCAGACATAAACTTTCTGAGTCAGGGGTCTGCAAGTTGATAGAAAGTTATTAAAAATATAAAGCATTAAGCGTGATTTGGCATTTGAATAAAAAAAGCCCAGCATGCATTTGAGCGCTGTCTCACAGTGAAAAGCATGAATATCGGCGCCCCGGCGTGAACGTTTTAATAAATGTTTTGATTTCTGACATATCTTAACTCTTAGGTAGGTAAATAATTTCTAATAACTAACTTTGACAATCCAGTTAATAAAAGCTCTACACTAACTAAGAGATGGAGGGATGGCTTTAATCCCGAATTTAAAAGTCCAAAAACGCGAAAGAAAATTGACAAATCAAAATCTCCGAACTCAAGTGACCACTTATGCATATTCTCATTAACGCCTCTCTTGCTGGAGATGTAAGAAATAACCGGCTTCACTACTTTTCCAAAAAGGTGAGTTCGGAATGGTGAATAAATCCCGGAATATAAGATTCCAGAGTTCCAAATTCTGGAATATTAGAACAAAATCCCACAGATTAGGCTTCGTTGAAGGATTAGGAATAATGGGCAAAACCATTTCCGTCTTCAAAGTTACTTTTTCCAAAAAGTGTCCTCACAAGAAATTAAGTTATTTCAAATTTCTGAATTATTTTCAATTTCGGGATTTCATAACAAACTTTTAAAAAAGAGGCATCTTGTATTGCGAGATGTTGTGATTCAAAATTTTACCTAGGAACCTTCGATTTCGGGATTTCATACCCAACCAGAATAAAAATTATTTGATATTTCGGGGGGTTTTTTTTTCCAGAATTTTAAAATCCGGGATTTCGCAGCAAGGCTTTCAAGAAATATTAATAAATTCAAATCATTTTCCGGGGTTCTTTAAATTCGTATTAAAATCTAATTGTTACAAAATCTAGATCAGAACGAATTCTTGCATTTAATTCTTCCAATGTAAATTATATTTCAAACTATTGGGAAAAAATTAATCGCCGGAATTTAATCCGGGATTTTAGTATACTTCGGGATTCTGTAATTTCAAGTCTTTAGTAATATTAAATTCCGCGCGATTTTGGTGTGCATCTGAAACGGAATGAACATAAAAATTTATTTTCTTCTGTGAAATTTTGTGTAAACCTCATTCTCTTTCTTGTACAAAAGTGAGGCAATAGTAGTCAAAGTTGCGTTTTTGCATAACGCTTTAATATGGAATGTGATTGCAACAAAAAAAAAAATATCTTTAAATCATCTTTATCATCTTGAAATGCTCACACACATTTTCCTAGAGAGATTTTATCCTAAAGTCCATCCATCCAGCCATCCAACCATCCTAGTCAGTTCAACCATCTAAATAAACCACAATGCCATTCTCATACATAAACATAAGCCAAGATAATTATCATATTCATAATTCGCAACCGAAAACGGCCAAGGAAGGCCATTTGATGGCAATCATGCATAAATGCTAAAATGGAAATTTACCGAGGCAATACAGTGCCATGAATTGACTCAAAAGATGCAAAGAGACACAGTTCCGGTCCGGGGTTTGGAGCGTAATTCAGTCAGATAGTTAGGAGGACAGCATAGATAGACTGTCTGTGATAAGGGCTGGTTTTCAGGCAGCACAATAGGACAGGAACAGGAAAGATAAAATTTACATGAAAATCGGATATTAATAGGGTCGATCTGAGTTGAGTTGCATAAAGAATGTGTGACAGACGATGCTTTTCTGCATTAGATTTAGCCTTTTAGAGAGTCAGCAGCAGTATCATTCATGGATGACGTGATCTCTATTGAAAGCACTCCCAGTTTAACGATTATTAACTTATATCTATGGCTGGTGTCACGCTTTATGCACTTTATACAACCCGATAATATGCGATGGCCATTTTTCGATAAATTCATAAAACTGCGGAAGATTTTGATAGCACTCGAAAGAGCCATTTCTCTCTACTTTATGCATCTGTGGCGGCTCCATTAAATGATAAAACTCAAAATATGAGTCGCTCCCCGCCAGCTCCAATGGTCACTGTTGCAGGCTTTATATACGCGGATAAGTTGAGATAAAGCTTGATGGTGACGCTGGGGACTTCAACGGGAGCCAATTTAATTGCACCTAAGTGGATTGGTTGGCAGTGAAATTGGTTAACCGAGTGCAATAAATTTGTGGTCATAAATTCTTTTTACCACTGATATGGGATGGGTTATAGCCATTTTGATTGCCATTCAGGAAGGGACAGGTTTGCAGTAGGTTTGAATTTGAAAGGTTTTTATTGTTAATATCCTTCAATAAGGACTTCTACTACGAGTTTTATTGATGTTGTTATCAGTGGTTAAGTGTACCGAACTTTATGCTCTGGAATTGATAGCGATGGAATTTAATCACATGCTACCAGATACTTAGCACGTTCTTATGATTGAGAATGGGTCCATTTACTGTACATATACTGCTGATTCATTTGATTGAGAAATAAAATTTTATACGCAAAATGGTTATGCGGGGGATTCTTCTGAGTTAATAATATCTATTTGCGGAGTTTTATTGAGTTTCGTTGATCCCATGTGGAATATAGAGTAAAAAACAATAGCTGTCTACTGAGTTTTGCTTGAAGTGGAACATATATGCGTTCCAATTTAGAGGAGTTCTTTATAAGTTCAAGTCGAGAGTATGCTTTACAATGTTAGTATTGTTTCATCAATGTATATGGTCTACTAGCCGATCTCAGGTGATCTTATTCTGCATGAAATTAGTCACTCCAGCGTGTATGTTTGGGTTCAATAACAAATGGTTTGAAACACGTATTGAATCAGAATTATAGATATTTTCTTTTAACGGAATTTAATTGGAATGTCATACTGAACTATGCCTATGGCAAAATATTTCTTGGAAATCAGTTGAAATTGTTAAATTTAAATTCGATATTCGAATTCGAAAATAGATTTTTTTCGAACTCAACTTTCGAAATTATCTTCAATAATATATATTTTGGCGAAGAAAGCCGTAGGATATATATATGTATCCAAGGACCACGGGGTTTATGATAAGTTGGGTAATTAGAAACCGATGGGGATGGAATTTTCACAGATGATGAATATTTTTACAGATAGATGGACTGTTCTTTTCGTAGCCCTTTTTTTTATTGTAATGAGTGTAGCTCTGAGCTTATATGGAAATTGTTTATACCTTTAACAGATATACATTAAGACTACATATATGAATGAGGCACTATTTCCAAATAAATCAGCAAGTAATATAATCCAGATCATATTCGAGTAGGCATATCATACGTTAAACATCGACACATACATGAAGCAGATACATTTTTTTTTTCTGCTTGGGTGATTGATTAATGCACTGTAGATGAAGAGGAATTTCGTTGATTGGTTCTAGATGATCCGAAAATTTTTGTTTCCTAGATGATTTAAAAATTGTTGCTTCTTTTACAACTTCAGCTTTAATTTTTTTTTTCTAGAAAAATATATATGTCCACCAATAAAGGTTTATAGATTCCTTTTCAAGCGAAATCTGTATGCCAAATGTTGAACGTGTTATGACGAAGAAGGATTTCAACTTCTTCTTTAAAAGTCTGCATGTGACATCAGCCACCTATGTATTGGCTGGATCAATGATCCTACTTGTGAAAGAACGGTTTTGCTATTTCGCTCCGATTGATTTATATGAGGAAGAATGGAAAATTTAATATAAAGTTTCGAACAAGACTATAATAAATCAGACAAAATGGCAATTCGCCAACCGGTTTTGGGTTAATAAAGGACTCAAAGTCGAGAATCCGATGCAGATCAAGTAAATTTTATCTGACCGTTTCAGTTTCAGTTCATACCTGATTTGAATCTAGTTTTGGACTCGATTCCATTGTGGTTTCGAATTTAAAATTTAACCGACTTAGCTAGAAATTTTTTTAAAGAGGGATTGGTAACCTACAGATTAGGTTCGACAATGACCTCTATATATTTCCTTTCCTGTTGACAGCTACCTCAGGACAGTTTTGTTAGGACTTATATCAAATCGCACTTTCCAGCACTATTCCGGTAGAAAGTCCTCTTTATAATAAGTGGGTTGCATCATATTATCTACTAAAATATTGTGAGGCCGTACTTTTGAATTTCTGCACCACCAACTTTTTTGTAAGATCGTGAACCATCCATAAAGGTATTATACCCATAATAAAGGGATCAGAGGAAAGAATATAAAATAATTTCAAATTTAATCAGTTCAAAAAATTACGGAAACGTGTATAATTAACTGTCTGCTAAGGCAAATGTAAATAAATTTACAATTCTATTACACAACCACATTTTATAACAGATTTGTAAGGTCATATAAGAATATAAAGAAACACTTGTGACATGACCGCATTGTCCATAAATACAGACATCGTCGGTCGCCATCTCCAATCACTAATAAAACCAATCGGAGATATCTTGACTGGGCAAAAAAAAAATAAAAAAAATAAAGTTTTACAGACTATGAAAAAAGTTCTGAACGTAAGGATAAGAGAGGACCTTCCGGAAGCGTTGCACACCAGTGTCATGCCATAAATTCACTTAAATGGTTGCCTATACTCCTGTAAAGCGTATCTACGACCAACAGAAGAGGAGGTCGTAGATCAGGGTCTGGGGGAATAAATGAATATATTGAAATGGTGGAGGGGTGCGCGGAGGTGGTGCTAAGCAACTAAGGTGAACACAATAGTGAGAAGTCTGCAACATCCAATGAATTCGAAACATCCCCAAAAAGGATAAAAGCCATTGAGTCGGCAGGGCAAAATTTATGTATCGGCAGGATATATATAGGCGGAAATCGTGCCTTGTCTTAAGTTCTTCGTCTAGATCCTTAGAGATATTCTGTTTCTTGTTTCCGACTGTATCCCGTCTGTATTTCGGAGGGGGTGGCATTGCACTCTTACGAGTGCATTGGATGACACCCGCACATTTTGAACTCGTTTATTTCGAGCACATATAAATCTTGGTCGGTGGTATCTTTCTGATTTTTTATCTCGCCTTGATTTCAATGAGTTTTCGTCTCCCTTTGGAAGTTTTTATATTTTCAGGCAACAAAATGCTTCCCAATTTGTTCACTATTTGCTGCTTGTTCTTAAAAAGATTTATAATGTTTGTTGCGACAATTTTCGGATAGAAAAAAAGTTTAGAAGACTTTAATTGGATTGCTTTGTCCCTCTGGGGAGAAGATTTGTTACAACCATTCTGGATGTAGTATGGTGGTTGTAATATGATAGTGGATGTACATGAAGTAGACATTTGTTTAAAGCAAATTAATATTGACAGAGTGCGAGAGAAATTTAATGTTTATAGTTTTTGACGTGTTATGTGTTGTTGTAAAATTTCAAAATATCCTTTAAGTTAAAGTAGGTACAAAATGTCAAGGAGCTAATACATCTCAGGATTGGGTTAAGTCAGTTAAAACATGTTTAAAATATATTTTTCGCACCAAATTAATGCCAGTAAAATCGTATTAACCAACCAAATAATTGTCTTCAAGAGTCAATTAACACATTTTATGAAATGAACTGATGAACTGGATTCGTAAGTTTATGTCGTAATAAACTGGGTCCCAATGACACCCATGAGTGTAAAATTGTTTAAAGATATTTCTTTTAGAAGAACAACAAATAAAGTGGGGCATAACAAAGAGTTGTAAAATTTTATGCAAATTTTCGAGTTTTAAAAATAAACACAGAAGTTATGCAATGGCTTCATTTCGTCACCAGTTATTAATGGTAAGCGGGCTGGTTTACAATTCCACGGATGATGATCTCTTCTCAACATGATTCTGCGTTTTTTCCTACCTAGCCTCGATTTTCTCCTATTATTTATCCACACTCTCAAAGTCCTCCTCCTCTCTATCAAGAGCAATCAAAACTGATGAAATGAATAGAGCTGAAAGTATCCGGATTATCCGGAAAAATTAGGATCCAATTCCTCAAATCGGGGTATCAGGATAATCCAGAACCAAACTATCCGGATCCAAACTAAGCAAACAATTTTCAAAATTTCCTCCAGATTGCATACCTATATCATGCAAATATCATGGAATTTATATTTTCAGAATGAAGCATTGCAATCTGAATGAAATGTTGACTCTCTTTTGCTTAGTCGGGATCCGGATAGTTCGGATCCAGATCCGGATAGTTCGCATCCAAATCCGGATAGTGCGCATCCAGAGCCGGATAGTTGGCATCCAGATCTGGATAGTTCGGATCCGGATACTATGAATCCGGATTTCACGAATCGGATATACGGGTATCCGGATATTCGGATATTAGCAAATCCGGATCCAATTTTCAGCTCTAGAAATGGACTCTATGATATGGGCGGCAGATATACATTCCTTGGATCACATCTCCTAAATGAACTGCGCCAAGGGCGGAAAATGGGCTTGAGGCCGATTCTAAGTTTCATCAGAGCTCTAGAGAATCCTGGAGTTCTCAACCTATCTTTCAATCAATCAATGCGGACGACCCGAAAACATTTGAGAATACAACCAATCTACTTTCTAACATAGTGCGCTTTACGTAATAATCTGTAGATGACAGCCACATCACTAGGATAGTCACTGCGTGCTAATTATCTGACATTGGGAAAATGGACGTTTCACGAAACTTGAGCAGAGCCTCAGATATCGACGGATACAAAAACAGAATCATATGGGAGGCATTATGCACCCAAGATGAGTGAAAGAGGAAATTACATCTGTTTCCTCCTTTATATTAAGAGATATTAGATTTTTGATACCAGGCGGGAGCATAATAAACGAGAAACTACAGCGACATCTAGAACTTAAGTAATAATAGCGGCGTATAAGTATGGAGATACAGGAAAAGAAAGTTGAAAGCTCGAATGGAATTAAGTGGCCCATAGACGCTTTAATTAATTGATCAACTTTCTTACAATTTAAAGATGAAAATTGAAAAAAGGAAGAAAGGCTGATGCGAATATAAATCTTGCTATGAAGGCTCCTTTCTGGTTGCTGATGCTTAGTAAAACATTTTTAAATTCTCCAATTTCTTACGGATTTTTTTAGAGTATTTTCTAGTCTTGAACCATACATTGACGAAAGCTGTTGAAGCAAGCAAAGCCAACCATTTCTTTTTTGAACTGTCAAAGCTGTCAAAACATAAAAACAAAAAACACTTTAAAGAATGAGAAAATAACATTTCCAAAAGTGACACCTTGCAGAAAATATTTTTACTACAGAACTTAAATAACAACCAATATAAATGGCTGTTATGTTCTAATATGTGTGTGTGTGTGTGTGTGTAAATAAAATATTTTTTAACACCTAAACGTATTGAGACTTGTCCTACCTACTGAAAGTCTTTGTGGTATATCAGGGACTACAACATATCCATGGGAAATTCTTCTGTAAGAAAAAAACTTCGACCAACAAAAGTTACGTAAGTTCTCAAAGCAATTTCACAGTGCTATCACTGAAAAGATATGAAAAGATACATTTTCATTTTATTTTCATATTAAAGTGTCGAGAAAATATTGAAAAATTGATGGAAAAGTTCACAACTAACAAAATAAACGATAAGAAATTTCATAGCTTTGCCCATTTGCGAAAAATTTAAAATTAATTTAAAATCAGCAATCAGCAAAAGTTTCAATTTAGATTCCAAGCAAACCTGTAGGTAATAAAATTTACTATACGTGGGTTTGTGTCCTTAAAGTGAGAAAATTCATATAAAATTAGCCTAGACCTAGACCACGCACATTAAAGACATCTACCGTAAAAGACAGAAACCAAACATCCGACAAAACCATACAATTTAAGACGAAAAATGAAAATTTGCAGTTCACATAAATTGCAAAAGAAAACAGAACTCATGACTACATTGAATTCAAAAATTCGAGTCCAATATCTTTCAAAATTCGTAATCAAGCTGATGTTCGAGATTTTAAACAAGAAACAAATTGAGCCTAATTTTGAAAAAAATGCATGTTCCAGAAATGGAAAATCTTCATCGTGAAATTATACAGTAAAACTGAATAGACTAAAACACGGAACAAGTTACATTTAATTAATGGTAACAAGTATGTAATTCGAGTATGTGTCTACTTGGCTAAAAGTTGATATTTTTCAAGTGATATAATATTATTAACAAAACACAATTTTCAATTCTTGATACCCCGATAATTCCTTTTATTGATACTTTAAGCAATTCCCCATAATAAAACAATTTCATCGTAAGAATTGATGCTGTCAATCCTCTCAGATAAATGTTTTTTTTTTTTTTTTTTTTTTGAAAATACGCACCAAATTTTCCCAAAATTTACACAATTTTGAGCACTATTTTTAAATAAAGGGGAAGTGATCAATCAGTAGAACAAACAAACTACATTTTTTAAATGCTTTTATCATCTCTGAAAAAAGTCTGTGTAAATTTACCCCCGTTTGTTGTATAACATGAATTTTGAAAAACTCAAAAATATTATCCATCCGAATAATAAAAACACCCATCGGAGCTCTATCTAGCGGAAAACTTCGAAAAGTTTTTTTTTCTAAATTCCGTTCGACCTTAACTGTAGTCTCGTTCCAAATAGAATTGTATCTAAATTTCTTTCGGAGTCAAATGCAACAGGTTCCATCGTACTTAGAAAAAAATTATGAAATAGTGTCATTCGTAATTTCATATTTCAAGAAGCAAGTATTTTACAAGTGTCAAAATTGTATTCAGTTATAATTTTTTTTCTTACGCGTAAAGCATCTTCGAAATTTACTTTGTAGCGAGCTTTTGCTAGCAGATTAAAAATATTTTTGCATTTTAGATCATATTCAAAACTGTTTCATTTCGATGCAGTAAACAGTTTTGAATATTATCTAAAATCAAAATATTTTTACTTTTAATAACGCATACGGCAATTTCTGAGCCAAGGGAAACATTAAAATGAGATTTGTACGCGATTCGGTGCAAAATTACACAAAATAGAAGTTTCGAATGCATTTCCGATCGGAGTATAACACCTTGATCAAAAAGTTTAAGGAATTTATTTAGAAAATTAAAAATACAAGTTTATTCATCAAAATTGATTTTATCCCCTTGAAAGTACTCTCCACCAACTGCAACGCACTTATGCCAGCGCTTGAACCAATCCTTGAAACATTTTTTCTACTTAGTTTTCGATATGGCTACCAGAGCCGTCTTCGATTTATACATTAGCTTCTCTCGGCTGCTAAAATGCGTTCCCCTGAGCGATTTCTTGAGTTTACCGAAAATAAAAATGTCGCAGGGAGCCAATTCGGTGTAACTCCAACAAGGTCCAAGCAATGAGGCGGAAATTTGGTGGGAATGTCAATGACATAATGTGGCAACTTAACAAAAAAAACTCAAATCGGGTAACTGGGAGCGCTACACTGTGGTCGTTCCTGAAACTTTTTGATCAAGGTGGTCAGAACAATTTAAATTGTGTCTAATTACAGAAATTACTGCAAATAAAGAGTTTTCCAATATATTTTCCGATAGCTTTTCCACACTTAACTCCACACTGCGATTGAAATGTTATTCAAACAACAAAACAAATAAATATTTAACAACTTTATTTATCCTATTTGGATTCAGATGGGATCATTTTACATAATTACTTTTCACAGAACGACTTTGGTTAACATTTAATTTACAACAGATTAAAAAATTTCCATATTCAATTAGCAGCACATTTTGCAACCCTTTTCACGTATATAAATAAAACTTTGGAAAATGCTAATGCCGGAGATTTCCCGATATACAATGGTTGCTTAATTAATACCTCCTAGATCCGTAGATAGTATGTATGTATGTATGTACAGATATCGATACAGATAGGCCTAACAGAACACCATCGTTTATGTATGAATCGCAGAAATTTACAAATTGCAATCAATTAATCGGGAAAACAATGGTTCGTTAGAGTATCAGGACAATGGATCTCATCTGGTGCATGCTGTGGTTACTATGGATAGATGCGGGTCCAGCTGCCAGTTTTACCTATATTATTCCCCATACCCTATAAATGTGTCGTGACTTACCGCACGCTTATCTCACCTCAACTACCGGTATTGCTCTCAAACTCTGCTATACCCACAATAGTATAGATTGAAAGTTTTATCTATGGGTAATGCAGTATAGTATGGTAAGCCTCCTCAGGGGTTGGCATAACCAAACCAAGTGTATACAAATTACAAAAGTCCTCTAATGAACGCTGTGAACGTATGCATCAGGAATAAAACTGAGGAATTGTAAATTATTGTGGAAATCCTTTTCGATGTGTGTTCACCACAGATCTAAAAGAGGGTTCAATTGTTAGTAGTAGATTGGGATAGAGAAGTGTGGTGGTTTCCATCATGTGCTTTCAATCTGTGAAACGCAATTTAACTCTTGAGTATCGAGGTTTGGATTCAATCAATCAAACCATTTTTGATGGAGTTGGAACGATATTGATTGAGGAGGACAGCAACAGCAGTAGCAGCAGCATCCTGATATCAGGATCTAATCATTCGAGGGGAAATTACAGTCTGTTGTGGCTAATTAGTAACCTGCGGCCGATGTCAGTTAACTTAGGATGTGGATTTCGTGGCTGGTCAAGATAATTTCTATGTGCATATGACTCTTTAACGATGATATTGAGTAAAACGAAAAGAATTTAATTTTTGTTAGGGTACGTGCACAACGAGGCGAGGCGAGGCGAGGCGAGACTAGTCAGTTGAGCGAGACGAGGCGAGGCGAGGCTAGGAAGTTGAGCGAGACGAGGCGAGGCGAGGCTAGACAGTTGAGCGAGGCGAGGTGAAGATACATCTCCACAACAAGGCGTTCAGTTTCTTGGTAAATTGCGAAAGTAAAGCATAAATAATGTCATCATATATTCTGACGAAGAAGTTTTGTGTTTGTCAACTACTGCAACTATGTAAGTATGTGGTATTTTTCACATACATAAGTATACTATCAACTCTTTTACTTGCCACCCGATAAATACGAATACACATAAACGAATATACATATACATACTGATCCTCAAGGATTCTTCTAGTATATGAAAATGACTAAAGAAAACCCTATAGAAAAATTAGCCTGCTGCACCTCGCGAAAAAATGAGCCAGGTATCTCGAGGTGTTTCGTCACATCGCACGCTGGCACAGCGTTGTTCTAATAACAAAGCATGAAATCATTTTATTGCTTCAATTCTTGATATAGCTTCGCCTCGCCTGGCCTAGCCTATCCTCGCAATGCCTCATTGTGCACGTACCCTTAGGTATTGAAAATTTGGTATATGCACTACATATAAACAACGACGTTCAATCAGAAAATAAAACAACAAAAAGTAAAATGCTTCTACAGTTCATTTGTACAGTTCACAAAGAGAATGTCAGTTGCCAAAAAATTGAACAAAGTCCAACATTGGTTGGCAACGAAAAGCATTCCAAAAAAATTCCTTTGAACTTGTACATAAAAGTAAAATAGGGCATACAACAAAAAACAAAAAACAAATTTCTAATGTCCATTGTCATGGAAATATGTACAAAGTAACAAAAGACAAAAAATTCTATTTCATATAGTACTCACCCCTTCTTCTTTTCCTTGTAACAAATGCACAGCACCAGCTCTTTGTATACCAGGAAGAAACCATACAGGATGTGTCCTTAGAAGTCGTTCCACTAAACCCAAATCACATGGTGGACTAGTTGAACCTTCCGATGTCTCACTTGATGTCTCACCTTCAGCTAAAACTCCACCATCTGAGCTTGATACAATCGAGGCACGTGACTGAAAAATAAGAAAACGAAAAACGTTTTAGAGAGGTCTTCCAAAACATAAAAAAAAAAAGTCTTTTGTCATGGTTGCGGGTTCTGGCTTCCGTTGTCGAATATTCATTTTTAGCTATGGAAAGGTGGGCGACAGTTCGTAGGGTAAATTGGGGGTTGATTTGGTGTATATTACATATATATGTAGTTCAAAATATATTGACAAAATGTAGTTTGAGGTTCACAGTATTGTGGCAATCGAAGAAAATGGTTAGACCATTAGAGCACCATCAGAAAAACATGTTTTCTATTGATCCTTAGGGTGAAAAATAAAAGTTCGTCTTGACAAACTTTCATTGACGAGACATCACCAGATGTTACATGCATTTTCGAAATTTGTTTTGTGGGGAGAAAAGATTTTATTGCCGGTTTTTATATACATACCTATACTGTGCAGGTGTTTGATTGTTTTTATTTGTTGACTTTTAAAATGGTTTTTTTTTTTTTATATTGAATCCTTGCATTAATGGAGGATACAGGGAGTGTGAAGTGTTTTATGTAGCTTTCGAGTAGAGTGTTATGGTAGTATTAATGTCGACAGGTTTGTCAATTCGACAGAAGAAAGGCGAAATGAAGCAGGGGAAATATGAAAGAATGCAAATAGGATGCGAATAATATTTAAAGTTAGATAGATGTTTGATGAAAAATGTTATCAATTTCAAAAATTCCAACTGATAAAAGTGCAAAAGGCGTTTCGTATCAGGAAGATTTTAATACTCTTCAGTACGGCTGGTTTTTGCTTGCCGTATATGCTTAGAATACAGCTAAGATGACCTCACATATATCTATGCACTTAGTTAAAATTCTGAGTGTGAATTATCTGAGGCGTATACGGCAAGCAAGGACCAGCCGTACTGAAGAGTATTGAGTTCTTGCTGATACGAAACGTCTTTTGCACTATAAGTCGATTGCGTTTCCGCATGCTTAGAGAATGAATAAAATATAGGAATGTGAAAATAATTAAAGAACATATACACCAATCACCAAGTCCACGCTTTTCAAAATTAAAATCTGAATTCCCTTCACAGTATAAACCTGACGTAGCCATTTTTTTCACTATCATTTTCTTGTGGAATGGATAAATAATTGTTTTCCTTCCCTAGGTAGCAAGCAATACCTTCAAAGATGTTGTTTAATTAATTTCATTATTATACAAAAAAAAACAAGAAACAAATCAAGGACTAATCAATTAATGCTAATGTCTCCAATAGTTATGACTATAAAAAAAAAACAAAAAAAAAAACAAGCAAAAATAATAATAACTTTAAGAGCGCAATGGTTTCGAGGACCACTTGGCAGACGTGTTTCAGAGAAGATAATATCAGCAAACTCTGTTACCAACAAATTCTTGTTCACGTTAACTTTTCGTCTTGGAAACATCTTCACTTCTAATTGCAACAAAAACACTCCTCCACACAACTTTCGATGAGTTTTAACTTTCTTCTGCAGTGCACTTATTTGTACTCCAATTAAAGAGGGCTCCTCTCGCAATTTTCCATCAGTTTCCTTTTCCAAGTCTGAAGACAAAAAAAAAAAAAAAACAATCTACAAACAAGATAGCACCATGATACGATGAAAATCTGAAGACTTTTTGATAACAGTATTGGTATAGATGTATGTATGTATGTATATAGTTTGGGGAAAAGCAAAAGGTAGCCATTAAACCCATTTCTCAGGTTAGCAACCTTTTTAAACATTTCTCTAGAAAATGTTGTGTACAGCGATTAGTATCAAGAGGTTGATACTTGAAAAGGTCCGTACTTGGCGTTGGTTTTTACTGATCCCCATCCGTTGTTATACAAGCAAGATACTCGCAAATTAAGGAAACACACTCTCTTTTCTTTCGTCTCTAAAGTTAAAAGCTAGAAGTACTTCATCCGGTGGCATTAATTCCTCCGGAGAACTAAAGGAGCTTAAATAATTGCGAACGAAAAAAAAAGTTAAATTATCTGTGCACACGTTTAAAATAGTTTCCTACGATGTTTTTTTTTTGCGTTTAGGTACCTAGAAGAGTTTACTCACCATCCTGTGGAGAGTTTAAAGCTCAACTTATAATTACGATTACCGCACCAAAAAGAACTTTTAAATTGGATTAACTGAGGATGGTGATTATGGTGATGATGATTCTACTGCTACTGCTCGTTTGCAGTTAGACCTTTAAAAGTCGTCTGGTGGTTTCTCTCATTTTTATGTATACGTAAGTACCTACCTAATTTTCATTAATCAAATAACTCAATTAGGAACAGAGAGTGAGGGGTGTGTATGGAAATCCTTTTTACTTTACTGTCGCCTATACTAACCACAGTTCAGTTCTCGAGAACCTTAGACAGAGAAAAGGATTCAAAAAGCCTACCCATGCAAAGGGCTAAAGTCTAGGGTAATCCTATATAGTTATTGTATTTGTTGCTGTTGTTGTTTTTAATTCTGTTTTTAGATCTTTTACCCTGCGGTCGTATTTTCTTATTTTTCACCATTAAAATTGGTACGCGAAACTTACAAAATGGAAATGGATGCGGAGATTAAGGATTTTTGTTTTTTTCGTATCCTCTCAAATTTCCTTTCCTTTATAGAACCTTTGATCTCTGAACTTATGTAGAGAAAATCTCGTTTAGAAAGTTTTAATGGAAGAAACGCAAAGACCGAATCGGACTTTGATAATAATATGAAATGGAAAGGGGAAATACGTTATGATGATAGATAAAACAAGAATTTAAGAGAATCATAAGGAGAAGTTAAAAAATAGTCGTTTTGTACTCGAAGGACTAAACTAGTCGGGATAATGATTTTTAAACCCAGACTCTCAGCGATAATAGCGTAGTGCTTGG
This sequence comes from Dioctria linearis, assembly GCA_963930735.1. NCBI lineage: Eukaryota > Metazoa > Arthropoda > Insecta > Diptera > Asilidae > Dioctria > Dioctria linearis. The sequence goes on along the minus strand of OZ005742.1, from coordinate 257,719,769 downwards.
GATTTTAGAGTTAAAGTTATTGCGATAAAAATCTTTTGATTTCAAGCATACACAAGCCTGAGTGGATTGCTATAGTTTTTAATTGACTGAAATTATTATGAATTTAAGGGGAGGTTACCGTTTATGACGATGAAAAATTCGATTTTTGTTTTACATAATTATCATCCTTGAAGTGTTTAGAACACGTGGGTAAAAGGACATTTTCATATCTAAAGTATTTTACAGTATTCACAGCCTGTTGAGTGCGGAACCGTCTGCCAGCTAGAAAACAGATAGCTGAATAGCTGAGGCGCTCGAAGTGCGCTTTCTGGAGAGATCTTTTCTCGCTACCTGAGGTACCCTCATAAATTTTGGGAAGCCGTGAAGTGAACCTTCAGATTCAGCATAATCAATTCTTGAAGGAAGAAGAAGGGTCACTGTATGGTGCTGGAATAGCTGGAGTAAGCTGTCAAAACTTTTTTATTACGTTAAACTTTATATGAGTTTTCTGGGAACAACATTTTTCAGCTAGCATGTTTTTATTCAGAGATTTTTTTGAAAACGAAAACCGGTAAGGACCCCCAAATTTTATCAAGTTTAATCATTTTCAACCCAATTTGTTTCGAATGAATTGGAAGAGTTGTGGAGCGCCCCGCGCTGACCAAAACACGCCGTGCAAGGTTTTGTTTGATGGGTACTGGAGCCGCCATTTTGGATTTTTGTTTTTATAAATATAATTAGAATTTACTCTCCATTGATAGAAGAATAAAATACGTTAAAACCCATTTCCAAAAGTATTTATTTTATGTAAAAAAAAATTGTAAAGTTCATGCATTTTGCATGCCTCTCGACGGTAACCTCCCCTTACGATAATTGAAAGTACAGTTTTTTTTTTTTTTAGGCAGAGGACAGGTGACACTATCCCAATGCACGGAGACCAAAGCTGCTCATTATGCTGTCCTGTTAGAAGGCCATTCACCAAAACCTCCCTGTCCTCTTAATGAAGCGCATCAGGTCTTGCTGAGGCAGGTTTTTCAGCTCATCCACAAATAGAAGGCAGACCCCAGAGTATCCAGCCTGCACCGGCCGAAGGCCGGACACGCACACAAAAAGTGTTCGGTTGTCTCGGCGGGCTCTCCCTCCAGGCAGGGCTGTCAACAACTCCTACCTTTGTTAAATGAGCGTGAAGTGAGCTGTGACCGGTAATGATGCCAACCACAGTTCTACATTGTTTCCTTTCGAGCTCCATGACAAAATCGGAGACATTCCCATTGGGCCCATCAAGAAACAGTTTTGTACACCTGCAAGTATTCAGGTTCGCCCATCTCTGCTGATGTACACCTGCAAGTATTCAGGTTCGCCCATCTCTGCTGATGCTTTCTACGAACATCCGCTTTAATGAGAGACTCGATACTCGAGGTGGCAATGCCTATGGCGGGTTCCGGTCCGAGGAATGGAGAAACAGAGCCAGCCCTAGCTAAAAGGTCAGCCCTTTTATCCCCATGTGACTAGGAACCCATAGAAGGGACACCTTGTTGTGGATACACAGCTTATCCACAGAAGCCCTGCAATCCCCCAGTAACTTAGAAGTACAGTATTAGCGATAATTAAAGTTGAGTTGATTAATTGAAGGTTTGTGAATTGTATAAGATTAGAGTGAAATAAAGAATTTGAATATTAAATTCTGTGTTTTAAATAAATAACGAACCAAAGGCCATACTAGCAACAATATTCTCACGCGAAGCGACACAAGCGACATCTGTTGGAAACGGAAACAACTTTAGATTAGTGACATCTTAGTAAATTTTGGGTTCGGAGAACGGAATATTCAGGAAGGTTCTAGGATAATTTGTAGAGTATAAATACGGCGCTACTCACATCCAGGAGGCGGACTCTTCTTTCAGACATTGAAGTGAACGAAGTAAACTATTTGGATTGCGATAATTAGACGTACAGAGTACTAGCGATAACTATAAAGAGTTGATTTGATAATTGTTTTGTAAATGTTATAAAAGTAAACAGTGAGGTTAAATAAAGAAGAACTTTTGAATGATATCTGAAATATTGTGTTTTAAATAACGAACAAACGCCACGCTCGTAACAATATATTAATTCTATGGACATATGATTGCAACTGCTTGTGTTAGAAACGCTACATTTCGCATTATGAGCGGAATCGTCTTTATGGGGCCTGTATACACTAGGAAACCAAATCTGAGGAGCTTTACAGTTCAATAAATATTAATAATAATAATATTAATATTCAATAATAGTATTAAAACTGTGAGTAGATTTTCATTCGTTGAACAAAATTTGTATTGCTTTCGATTCCTACGTTGAAATTCTAAAATTTATTTCAATATTTAGTTCACGATTTAGGAAGCGTACTGAACTGATGGTGATTCTACAATTGGTTGATAGAAATGGACATATGATTGTAGCCATATATATATCGTAGTTAAAATACTTCAGTCCCCACCGCCTCTTTTCTTTGTCTTGCTTCATTCTAGTATTAATGTGGCTATGATTAAACGGACGACCTGCTTAAACTTTTTCACTGTATCCCAGGCACGCTTAATGGCATCACGAATAAGTAACCTCTCTAGCTACAACCCTAATACATCTAAATGGAAACAATGACTAGTTTTCGAAATGAAATATTATTGGCATACCAAATTTATTCCTATCAGAAATGTGTTTCATTTTGTACATCGGGGATTTATTTATTTTTGATTTGTGGTGACAGTACGGATTTATGGTGAATCATACCCCTGATTCTAGGTAAGAGATAAGATCTCTTATCCTCTTAATCAGGCTGTCAAAGCACGTTAGCAAAAATTGATATTCTGTGTAAAGAGTTAAGAGATGTCAGACGTCAGCTGATCTCTTAACTTTTAAAATAATTATACAATATGAGGCGTGCACAGAAGATAGTTCTGAGGAATATGAGGGACCGCTTGGATCTGATTACTATTTCTGAGGGTGTTTTCATAAAGAATTTCAGAATGGCAAAATGGTTTGCCTTTTTAATGTGATTGAAATGACGCAGCCTTACGATAATCTACATTACTCGACAATGGTATCCGTCACTTTAAAGTTATGGCAACAATTATCTTTTTTGCTACACGTTTATACGAAAATCCTGTTGGACGTAATGACGGCTGTGGAATACTTTACCAGCGATTTAGGTAATAAAATAATAATTCAATTATAATTACGTGCTGTGAATTTATCATACAATAATCAATAATTGTAAGTTGATTAAAGACGCACACAATTAACCTCGATATATATGATATAAGGAACTACAGCGTAGCAAAATTATTGTCTGGGCAGAAGTGTAGCAAAACGTGCGTGCTTTGTGCTAGCTACGTGTGGGTTGGCCTTATTGTCATCATCGCCTAGTCAAAAATTTCTTCTTCTTTTTCCTTCTTGCAAAGTGGAAACAGCTGGGCTGACTGAAAAAAGAGTGTTCAGATTCTCCAAAGCCTCTCAACCCTCTTAAAATTAATGTTTCTCCATAGGATTTATGTAGAATACTAGTTCTGCTAAAATCTCTTACTTACTAAATTTAAGAGGTAAAGAGATCTCTTAAAAGTCTCTTATGTAGACTCGAGGGTTGAAATATTCTTCAACCGTTATGTTGCGTTATAAGAAACTTGAGAATTGATATCTGATATCAGGACTTTTATCTCTCGATTGTGGAGTACCTCAGGGATCCATTCTTGGTACAATATTGATTAATATGTTTATTAATGATTTCCAAAAAGTTATCAAAGATTTCATTTTTTTTATATCGGGAAGATCTAAAACGGTCAATTGAAGTGGTTGAAGATTATGTTGAGAGATTCAATAAAAATTTAGGAATGGTAATCTACTAATGTAAATTTTACTGGATACAATAACTGTACTTATATGCCCATACAGCTTTAAATTTTAAATTCAACTAAAATCTCGACCATCCTATGAGTATACTTTTCCCTTCTCTTGAAAATCCTAGCAAGATGAAACCTTCTTCAATTACATCCCAGTAGGGTGTCTCCTTTAAAGCTTCTTTATTCTGTCATAACCAGACAAATATCAATTTTTATGTTCATGAAATATGAACATAAAGCTTTCTGGTAAAGGGGGAACGAGAACAACAAGCATTTTTCTTCGCTATTTTTAAGAGGAAATTGTGTTTACAAAAGAAATCCTTCAAAAGGCAACCACGCATCCATTAAAGATTCACCACATGCTGGCGTCGTCGGTCGTAGTCGGGTGGTAGGTTTTTCTATACCATAATCAAAGTCAATGGTTATTTTGCTAAAGCAGAGAAATGTTTAGGTGCATGTGTATATATGAAGTAGTTATTAGCTTCAATGGAGCATGAAAAGGACGCATGAAGCACTATATATAAAAAAAAAAAAAAAACGAAATGAGTACTCTAAAAGGGTGGCAAACGCATTTCCCAACATCTTCTCGTTTCAATAAATGTATACGATGTGACAATCATGTGGAATATTTTTCAATCAAGGCTTTTTAAAGGCTGTCGTCACGCTTTAGAGCTCCATACAAAGCTAAACAAAAGATAAACGCCTTTAGCTATTCAATTCGAGTTTGAGATTTAAAAGCGTGACGCCCTCCACCCAACTTGAATGTGTTTATGTCTCCTAAAATGTAAAAAAAAAAAAAAATCTTTCATCACTTTTGTTATTCCACGTCCATCGAAGGCTTTTCTGTTTATGTTCACCCATAACAGTAGCAGCAAGGATTTAAAAGGTCTGGAGAATAATGAAAATATAAATAAGTCGTGCGTGCTCGCATACACAGTGTCTCCACTAGCCTCCCCTTTCTGGATGTCATCTGTTGTAATGGTGATCAAATTTTAGTCAAAATATGACTAAAGACTTCCACACTTGCAGAGCGACGACTTCACCTCCCCATTTTGTCTTTCATTCTGAATCTCTTAAAGTACTCCATTGAACAAGTTTTCTCCACCTGACTGCCTATTAAAAGGTGTTCTCCATCAGTTCAATGTGAACGGAGAGAGGGTTTCAAAACTGATGCCATCTAGCTAGCTAGCTACTAGCTTTAGAAGGATCATACCTCCATACCTTTCTATATCATCTCAAAGTTATTTTCTGGTTAAAAATAAGGACGAAAAGTGGGATGTTATGGCAGCTTGATGCCATACTCAACCAAGTTCCTTCATATTTCAAGGGATTTTAAGTAAGTAAGAGCAAAAAAAAAGAACCACCATCAAAAGAAAATGATACGATTTTTGCCGATGGAATTGTCGTCATGTGCCCTTTTGTTGCCATAGAGATGATGACGAGCGAGAAGATATTTATGCAGACGGAAATTTTGCATGCAGCCTGTAATAGAAGACGACGCCGCCACCGGCAGCAGATTGGAAGTCACTTCTTAAAGGGATCCATGAAAAATGAAAAAGTGAAATCAAAGAGAATTTCTGAATGCCTTTCAAAGTTTTCATCGGATTTTGGGGATTTTTCCTGGAGCTACTCTGGAATAATCCATGAATGTGTGTGTGCGTGTATCATTAAAAGAGAAGAAGAATTTTCTGAATTTTAAGGACTTTCAGAGCACTACTCGCAGATTATCAGGTTTTTCACAGAGTCATTGTACGTTTGTCTAGTTTGTGAATGTTCTTTTTATATTTTTCTTCTACGGGGGTGTTTTCAAATCAAAAGGACACGGTTGCAAAATAAAGACAAGGACAAATTTGCATGATGGAGGAATTGACTATAGAATATTTATGGAGGAAAAGGTGAAATAAGAGTGTTCTCATTTAAATGCATTTAAATAAATCATAAAAGTTTATAGGGTTCGGGGAAGCCTGGGAGAGAGTGATGCACAGGCTATTTTGGAAAATTAAGGAGGAACAGTTATATCGAAGAGTTTTTGTGTGAAGTAGAAAGTTTTGCGATTTCAGTATTAAAACGTTTCGCATAATTTATTACCAGATAAATAAAAACCGTTTTCTCGGCGAATTGCTATTCATATCCGTAGGAGCTCCAACTTATAAAAAAATTTTTTTTTGTCTCAACCTATCTACGGTAGGATTATTTTTACTCATCCTTCCAACTAGCAACTGAAACAAGTTTCCAAGGTCTTATAGGTTTATATAGGTTTTTCTGTGTCTCTCAGTACAATCTCAGGCTCTGGACCTTATGGCGAGGCGTTTTAAGAGGATATAAAAAAAAACAGTAAAGCTGATCAGAATACTGAAAAGCTATGCGACTCGTAAGATGGGTTCGTGGATTAAGTGGTTCATGCATAGAGCCGGACGCATAGATTTGTCTATTGTCGGCTCAATTGACTCCCAGTTCAGACTGTAGGTTTGAAGAAGGTTTGGAATTGCACGGTGAATTGACCTTACCATCCTGTACCCAGCAACGGTAATTAGAACTTGCCGACATAAAATCGTTATTATTAAGAAGGCTTTAAAGCACTGCACCTATATACAATTTTTACCAACACTCTGAAAGTAGAGGTAGAAAGATTGGTCACATGTCTCGAAGCTATTTCCAGGGTTCATATCACATTGGGGTACGTCTATGCATCATGGAGAATGATAAAGGTTGTTCGTGGACATGCTTTTGGAGTTTGAACAAAGACGTTATTTCTGAAGACAGCGGGACTTACCGCAAATTTATTTTTAAATGGTCTCAAGAAGAATCTCAAGTAAATGCGGGAAGTGACCGAGGGTGAAACGCAGAATAGATATATTCTTGGATTTGTCCTTCTGTTTGAAGATGAATTAACAAACACTAGATCTGTGGTCTTATAAAGCTGGAAAAGTTCAAATGAGTGTACGAAAGGGGGCAATACAATGAGCCATTTTGGCTTCTGTGCCCGAAACAGATAAGACTTACTATGAGTTATTCCATAACTCTTCCACAACGTGAGCAACAGCAAATCGAGATCAGAATTGAACTCATATTTAATTTTGGTTGATACAACAATAATTAACAATTTCGTAAGAGCAACCAAAAAATGCTCAAATGAAAACATCTAAACACACCTTGGTTACCCACTTACCCTAATATGATTCATTCTATACCCATAGCTCAAAGGCTTTTACAGTAAACTCATGAATGGCTTAGCACCGATGCGTGTTATTTAATTACAGTGCCGAAAGTTTTGCTTTCGTACGTCTAAAGAAGTCCCCCCCCCATAAATGTCATCCCCCTCCTTAGAAACATTTCTACCAGGGTCGTATAGCAACCATAAGTGTTGAGAGACGGTTGAAAACAAGAAGGAGGCCCATTTCATTTGCATATCGCGCTACACCACCGTTATGTATATATAACGCCTATGAAAATTTCATCGTTAATAGAACCTTGTGAAGCTGACGACTCTATTGCCATGAATATTTCCTGAAAGTAGGAAAACTCATTGAGAACTTTTCCTTGGCATTTACCTGAGCATCGAGTGTTAAATATTAACACGACTATAGTACGGCGGCAGGCGGCGACATGTATAGAGCCTTTTTAAAAATCCATGAGGTTGCGACATCATTTATTATGCGTGCACCAACTAGGCTCGGTGTACGTACCTATTTACTTTACATAACATTTGAAATCCCATGTGCGATGAATAACCACAACAGGCACTTGCAAACAGTTTTCGAACTTCAAAAAGGTGTCTCCTGCTGCTAGATATAGCGATAGACACTTCTGGACTACTGGTGTCCTCCATATCCCGGAGCCATTTATTTAGAAGGCTGTCGGTGCAGCACGTAAACATAAACTTGTTTATGGCGAAACATGTCTCGACTGGAAGTTGTGGCAAAATCGACCAACCGATTTCTATTCCCTCCTCCCAATCCTAACTATGTATCTATATAGAGCTGCGATAGATGTGTGGATCCATTTCCTCTTGCTTTCATGGAAATGGAATGAAAGCGATATGGCAACGGGAACACATCTGCAGACCATGGACTTAGAAGTTGCAACAGAATGGGAAGAAGGGCGAAAGCTTTTAGCCGAAAGACTACATATATAATATAAATGCAATATATACAGGAAACAGCAACAGGGAAGAAAGTCTCCATATTTTAAGGGAAAAGATCATTCAGACACGGCGAGATGACGCAAAATTGAGAATCGATATTTCCCAGCTGTCGAAAGTAATAATCTCGTCCTTTGAAATAAATTCTCAGGGCAACGAAATGGGGTGATACCCATCATCCATGATGGACGGGCATCATCCATACTTCAATGCAAATGATGTGATGCAAAAAAAAAATTTTTTTACTTGGTTCTGTATCTCCGTTCCGTTATAGTATAATTTTGGCTTTGAGATGCAACCATGAATTTGTGAGAACCGGAGACTTTAATTAACTCTCGAATGGAAATATGCTTATGGATGGTACGGAAGGCAGGAGAGACGGTACACTTAGAGAAGTACTACAAGTGGTAAAGTGAACACAGTAGGGGAGGAATTTAGTCAAATATATGCAAATTATGCTGTCAGTATGATTAGGGTATGTTCAGGGAATTGCTAATTGATTTATTTGCTATTCTAATAGGTGATTAATTGTCAGTGATGTAAGGACATAAGACAGATCAAAGTAGGAGAACTGCTTAAATTGTACATGTGATATTACCACATTGAAGAGATTACTGTAATTAAATTAGGAAATAAATCGACACTCGACAGTTCTCATATCTTTCTATCTCCATAGAGTTATTAGGGCGCAATTATTGAACTAAAAGTCAACTGTTTGAGTTGAAAATATTTTTCGAAAGATTTTTGTTGTAGATACCCGTCTGATTGGGTGGGTTGACTTCTGTTGTTTACCTAAAGTAGATGGTAGAGCAGAGTCCTTATATTAGGACAATATTAAAGGAATATTTCTTTCTTTTACAATCGTATTCCACAAGGATCCATTTTAGGTCCCATATTATTTTAAATTTTTATTAACGATTCCCACATATACATATGTATACAAGTTGTCCTGCTATTAGTAGTAGTGATATGGGAGGCGTAGTATTGGATGCTACTCCACCGAGTTACGAGCTGATTCAGGAATTTTTATAGCTTTCTACAAAATACCCCCTGTATAAACCGAAAAACTTCAATAAATGAAGTGAAATAAGGGCTTAAATAGTGTGTTGGATTTTGGATACAGGGTGTGAAAGATAATTTTAAAATGAAGGCTAGTGTGGCTTAAAATTCGAAAACTGCACTATAGATGATGTCATAAATTCGTGAGTGGAGGGGAAGATGAGTGAAATGAGATAATTTTTCGTTCTTGAAAAGATTAAATTAATCCATATAATAAAATAAGTAAAAAACGAGTTTACAAACAAAACCGAGGCCAAGCCGCATGAAAAAGTAGAAATTAAACTTTTCTTCACACAATTCTCTTGAATATTCTTGCTCTTCATGAATCAAATCACTTATTACCTCTGATCTGATTGATCCATACTGAAATATATCGGTGATTGTCAACCAATAAAATCTGCGTCCACCCACCTCTGTGTGTGAAGAAAAGTTTATTTTCTACTTTTTCATGCGGCTTGGCCTCATTTTTGTTTGAAACTCGTTTTTTACTAATTTTATTTTCTGCCTTTTTCACGTTAACTAAATTGTTATTACGTGCTGCATGGAGATATTTTAAAACAATTTTTAAGTCATGTTTGGTGCCGATCCGAAAACAAAAATTTTTCGAGTATCAAATCGTTGAAGTACTGCAACGGTTTTCTGAAATTCAAATTATGTTTTAACAGCGCTTTTTAGCTGTATTCCAACTTGATCCCAAATAACATGAATTTTCCCGATTTTTCATGTTTTCCACAGACTTTTCCTATTACTATGAAATTTTTTTTTAAAAATTTACATGAATTGTCCTCGATTTTTCATGCAAGTTTTCATGATTGTTGAAGAGAAAGTATTGATGCCAGTAGGACGGAAAAAAAATGATTCCGCATAGCTTATAAAACTTTTTTGTCGGAAAATTGGAAAATTCTGCATTTTTCCTGAAAAAGATTTATCACTAATCATATCGATGAAAATTTTTCCGATGATTTTCCCGCTTTTCCGGGTTTTCCATGGAGTTTTCCACAAAAGCAACTTTATGCAACTCTTCGCTCTACAACTTTGTCTTAGGTTGCAAAACGCTCAAACGCTGCCTTGGACGGAAAAACTCCGTAAAAGCGTTTTACATGAATTTTCCTCGATTTTTTCTGCAAGTTTTCACCATTGTCGGAGAGAAAGAAGTGATGCCAGTTGATAGGGAACTTGATCCTGCATAATTTAGAAAACTTTTTTGCCGGAAAATTTTCCGGAAAAGTCGGTAAATTCCAGAAATTTTTTTCTGAAAAATCGGAAAACTGCATTTTTCCTGAAACGGATTTGTCACTAATCAAATATGTACAAAATTTTCAAATGATTTTTCTCGATTTTCCGAGGTTTCCATGGAAATTTCCGGTTCAAATTTTGATACATTCAATTGGCACGCGACATGAACCTGTGTGCCAAATTTCAGCTCGCTGTGATGACGAAAAGTGGGTCAACGAGAGTGTCGAAAATAGTAAAAAAGACATATATAAATAGACAGACAAATTCGTGTACGAGTTAAAGAGACGGGCTGGCCTCAAAAAGTGACACGTAGGGGAATCTCGTCAGAACTGGCCTGTCGTCTAGGTCCGCCATATACGGTTTTATTACTTTTGAAACACTTCTCACAGTAGCAGCCAACTTTTCCTGACATTTAAGATTTGGAGCGTGAACGCAAAGCACGTGTTGTTAACTCAGTGGTTTGAAATTCTAAAAAAAAATTTTTTTTTTTTTGAAAACAAACCAAGAAGCAAATTCAATCCTGTAACATGTTTAGTTGTGATGTCACGTGATGCAGCAAAGGAGCTTGTCGTCAAGGTTTGCCACTTTCTGTTGTCAGGGTTGTCCCCCCTGTGATTGTGTGCTTGGATGATGCCCCAGAAACGTCCAATAAAAATCCCAACGAAGTCCACCAATAAAACACCAGCTAAAAGAAGATGTCCGTCCAAAAAACGAAGAAAAGGCCCTCTTCGGATAATGGTAGAGAGAAGAGAGAGAAGTGCATTCGAATAAATATTTCTTGGTTGAACAAACGTCAAAAAACACGCCTAAATATGCGACAAATTAGTCAACTGCTCAAGAGGTTGTGACAAAAATTTTACACTGTGGTAAATGGAAATTCTATACCTAATTAGAGCATTACAAGTGCTTAAATTCGAAATGTTATTTTGAATTTGTAATGTGAAATGTCATATTCAGTTCATTCTACGTCATGCAAGGGTTGCTGACCTGAATAAAACACGAAAAAAATCATTTAGGCGTATATTTTGACATTAAAGTACGACAAAAGATCAGAATCACCCCCCAGGTATCACATTTTCGAAAAACGAGACTGTTCAAAATTCTATTTCTTCCTAGAGTAGGCAGAAAATTACTATATTTTCAAAACTGAGCTTTTGGATACCAGAATTTTCATTTTCAAGGATTTTATTGTGGAATTATGACTAAGCCCAGGTTTAAAATATCCGCAGAGTGTAAATAAAACCGCCAGAGTGATAATATCAAAAACCAGGATTTTAAAAACCGAGAGGTATCGAAAAAAATCTCGGAGAATAGTTATACTTGAATTCAGAAGAAATACTTTGTGGTTTGTCAGAAAAAGAAAGAAAAAAAAAATCAGGCAACCAAGTTATTTGACATTCCCGGATTCATGTATTTCGGGATGGTATCTTTCATGATTTTGTAATCGAACTTTTTCGATTCAGAAGTTTCAATTTCAATTTCAATTTTTTTATAGATATAACTGAAGCACAAGTGAGTTATAAATACTCTTAAATATGTGCCTACTCTAACTAATTAGACAGAATAAAAAAATAAAATAAGTCTCTTACATTCTAAGCGAGAGTATTAATTTAAGAAAGAAAATACAACTTTCATTAAAAGAAGAGAGAAAAAAATAAATAAATTAAATTCTTTCAACATTTGAATTATATGTATAAAAAGGATATAAGAATGCAGAAAAAAAATAGCTAACTAGGTAGGTATTGTATTAAGATACAGAATATAAGTACAAGAGCAAGAATGCATTGTTACTAAAAATAATAATAAAAAAAAATATATCTAATTTGTTAAACTACAAAAATGTTTAAAACATTCTGACTTGAATCTCCCAATGACTCGAAGTGAACGTATGGTTAGAGGAAGTGAGTTCCAAAGTCTGACACCATAGACGAAGAAAGATCGAGAACTAATCGAGAGTCTATGATGGGGAGTTTTCAACAAAAGCGTTATTTCAGAATGCAAAAACTTAAGTCGACTGCCAAGGTAATCCGGGTACTGCAATTTAAGGATCTTAAATATCACAAAGTAAATACGGAATTTCAGATAGCTATCCAAAGCGCAACCAAGAATTTTCCTCGAGTACTGCGAAATATGGTCATATCTTCTAATGCTAAAGACATACCGAGCACATGAGTTAAATGCGACATTTAATTTTCTACGACTCGAGTAATCTAAGTGACAATATACAACGTCAGCATAGTTGATTATCGGTAGTAGTAAGCATTTCACAAGTCGAACACGTATAGTTTGTGGCGTATATGCAGAGTGACGCCATAATGCCTTTAGTCCACCATAGATCTTACTTACAACACCATCGATATGGTCACTCCAAGATAACCGATTATTGAAAATCAAGCCAAGATTCCGAGCATTACTTGAAATCGGTATAATGATATTATTTATAATAACTGGTGGAAGGTCAGTATAGGTTAAATTGAGATAATAAATGAGCATAGCCTGAGATTTGGATGGGTTGAGTCTGAGCTTGTTAAGTTCAGCCCATGCTACTTATGCATTGAAGATCTTTGTTTACCTCAGTAATTGCGCGTGGGATATCATTGATGGGAGCAGATGTATAAAGTTGTATATCATAACTGCAGTGAACAATTATTAATGTGATTTTCCAGATCATTTGCGTATAGACTGAAGAGAAGAGGACCTAAGATATATCCTTGTGGCACTCCTGAATAGAGAGAAGTTCGTATTAAAAAAGCCGAAGAAATTAAATTATTTAATATTCCGGGATTTTACATGTGTTTCGAGATGTAATTTTATGGAAATTGGTTTTCCGGGATAATGTTGTCCAGAATTCGTGATTTTGTATTCAACTCAAGCGCATAATCTTTGAATTTCAATATTTAGTATCATAAAATCCAAGAATATAAAATCACAGAGATGAAAATATATACTAACCTTTCGGCAATCATATACGTTCATTGTTCTTCCGTTAAACCGTTATACAGGGTATGTGGATTAATTTAGAGTTTAGGGAAAAATTTAAATAAGCTAAGTAAATATTTTTACTTAGAAGGAGGATGGAAATGCTTAAGATCTCCGCGTTGCGACGCTGTGAACGGTCTTTGGTGGAAATATTCCATCTCGGCAAAAATCCTTAGCCTGTCTTCGTGTTAGGCCAACAAATGGACAGATAATACTCCCCTGTATAGTGTACATATTGAATATTGATGTAGTGATCACTTACATATATACCCCCCACCACTCCATATAAATTACTTGCCATGCCAATTGGTTTTGATTAAAGGCAGAGGTTGATTTTAAGTACAGAAAACGATATTTCATGGATAAACAAAAACTACACCCAATTACAAAGAATGTTTGAATCATACTCTCCGGAAATGCTACTAACATCAATAATCAAATATTTGCATAATTTTTCAAAATCAAAGGACCTTTCAATTTGATTTCGTAATCGACGCAACACACAAATCACAACACAAAGAATCCCAATCTTGTCGAATTTGATGCCATTTGCATTCGTCCCCCAATTCTATATATTCAAATAAAGCAAAATTTCTACTTTTTCTATTGCTCTTAACAAAAAAGGGAAAGAGCACATCATCTTCCCAGACGATGGCAAATCCTGAGTATTCCTCCTTCAAACCTACATCCGCAGATATATACATATAGTAGCAGAGTAGTTTCTTTGAAATGTAACACACAAAATTACCCTAGAGGATGTCATTTCGAGTCGGAAGTGTAGGTACATGATTTTCCAATAATACACGAAGGAGTAAATATCTCTGAAAGAAGCAAGGACATTGTTCAGTAGTGTAGCAGACACTATAGACGAATCGTTCACCACATAAAGAAAAACAAAAAAGGAGACGGATGTCTAAATATATGCACATACATATACAAAAAAGGATATAGTCATATTCATAGCAAGACCATATGACAGAATGCTGTTACCAACCAAAGTAAGGTATATGATGGTATGAAGCTGGAAGCTGTGGATTATAGGAATCTGTGCACGGACAAAGGGATCACTCTACTACGGATCAGCAAAGGGAAAATAAATAAATTGAATTGCTTCAATAACAAACTTATGCAGACTCTATAGAGATGGCAGCACATTCGTTTGATAGGATTCAAAGTGGATGGTTAAATTGCATTTAAGGCAATTTTATATTTCTGAATGGATCCAATAAGCGAATTTGATATGAAACGACAGACTGGTAATATGAGAACGTGTTTCAAATAAGAAGAGAGTACTTACCTGACTCAGTTCATCTCTTGAAAGTTGACGACAGTTGGGCAGTAGAGCTTGCATATCATCCTCTATAAGTCCATCATCACAACAGCCTCCATCTGCATCTAAGGAGGTGAATGTATCGCCAGCTTTTGTACCATTACTGCCACCGCCTCCGCTATCATCTATAGCACCACCACCACCATCACTACCACCACCTGAATCTACTCCACAGAAGGGTAGACGTCGGGATTTTGATTGTTGGTGACTTGTTGAAGTTGTTTCTGTGGACCTGGAAGAAAATTTAGGAGAGTTTTTTTAATCAAAGTTATTTTGACAAATTTGAGTATTTGGATATTGAGTATGTTTATGTGAACCTGAATATATAGGCCATAAGATAACTTAACTACTAAGAGATCATATGAAATGCAGGGGGGGGGGGGCACAGCAGTCAGTCAAATCTTCTTTCCCAAAATATCGGAGAAAAAAATTCTTAATATAAGATCCCGCAATTGAAAATTCCGAATACAAAAGCACGGATTTTAAAGTGTTCCATATTTGTGAGCCCCGTAGGAACAATATTTTTATGAAGTTTTGTTTACAAAATCCCAGTGGGTTTTAAAAATCCGGAAAGGATGATGCAAATTTTAGTACCCCTCTCCAATAGCCAGTATTGCGCCTATAGTTCCAAATCCCAGTCCGTTCAGAGTTATACTGTACTACGTATACATGTTAGTTTTAGGAATAGCCAAATAACGTATTTTTTGGTTATTTCATAACCCACTGCCATTTTGTGCATCATTAGGAATAAGTCAGCGTCCCTCTTCTCCCTCAGCTTTTAGTTACAGGCATGACGGGTAGGCGCGTACGGGCAGGTATCTTTCAGTGCAGTCTCGTTCGTTTGTATTGTGACTGTGAACTATGAATTATTGGAGTGCTTACCGATTGGACAATTTATCACAACCGAAGTTTCCTGCAACTGTGTCATGTATCCTAGAGCGTTCTACCGCGGAAGATATCAGCGGCATTTTTTGACTGATGATCTCCCAAGAATGCGAACAGAGTTTGCAATATATGTTCAAGGAAATGCAATATTATAGGTTCTTTACTACATACTACATCAGCAGAAAGAAAAAGTGTTTATTACGAACGTCGTAGTATTTTTACCACTGACATATATAAAATGGATTGCTGATACTGTCCCTTTTTGGTTTAACTAACTACTTTATTCCGCTGAACTTCAAATAATAAATTCTATACAAAATCCACCATAGTCCAGTTTCAGTTCAGTGGTTTTCCAAATGAATATATAGGATAGAAATAGATGGCAATACAATATTTGTAATCCTTTCTCTGTCCCCCATAGCTACTTTTAGGGGCAGGTAGACAAAAATTGCTTAATTTTATTTCTTTAAAAATCAAGTTTAAAAAATATTTGATGTTGTAGGTAGGAGATAATCTTCCAAGAAGAGAAATAATTTCGAGTGCTTCTATAATTTGTTGAACTTTTAATATGAATACTAAAACAAAAGTAAAACTTGAAATTAAGATAATTGTCACACCCTGCCAAAAAAAGTTGACCCATATGAAATAGCAAATCAGGCAGTCCATGTTATATATGACAGTAATTTTTACTAAACGCCTACTTATTATTTCAGGATGTATTTGACAACACGCAGAGTGTATGCCATCGGTGTTGGCAAAGGGTTGAAAATGCAATCAGACCGCCTCCTATAATACAAGAAGCACACGAGGAACCACAACAAAAAAATGTGGAAGAACTTCCCGTTCCTGAGTATTCGTGAGCATCTAATACTCAAAGGCATTGTATATTCAGTAAGGAGATAGGCTGAACATCACTAAAACACAAAAATTGAAAGATTACTTATAAGAAGACGACGATTTAGATCTGATGCGTGATATGGATAGAAGTTTTTGCAAGGATTAAATGATAGTGCCTGCATAAACCATATCCCATACAACGTATCGACCTATAGAGTAAATGCCCTAGAACTAAAACAAAATCCCCTGGTTCGAACCATCATCTACTGCTGTAGATTCGTTGGTCGGTGGAACAGCACGGCGTATATACTTCGAGACTCAAATTGTAAAATAAAAGTAGGTAAACGAAAGTCATTGAATATTAGGAATACCGCTGATGAGCTCCGTGGCGGGAGCGAAACAGTTTCGGAATAGTCAAATAGATGCCTACAAGGCCACCAATTTTACTTGAAAGATAGATTTGATCCGTTTCTCGCGAAAAAATATATATCGATGTATGTATGTTACTTCTAATGGGTCGAGCCGCGAAGCTGTCCAGTATAAAATGCACCCGCTATGGTGGAAAGTAGTGCACCCCCCGCTTACACGACGTTTATCATGTCATATCATGCGATAGGCTGAGCAAAAAATTACACAAAAATCGTTCTAATCAGACCAGTCATAGAATACCACAATTTATAAAGATACACAGATTTTGTGAATACAAGCTGTACATTCCCGAAGGTACTTGAGTGTGTCTAGAGCACCTAGAGAGTAATAACTGGGCCGAACTATTTCAATTCTACAATGTCATTCATGACTTCAATGCAGCCCAGTTCAGTGATATTTATGACATGATGAGGAACGCTTTACAACGAGGTTCTAAGCTAGATTTTAACACGAGAGGTGCTGTGACTCATGAAGAGATGCATTTTTGGACCGGACGCAATTGCGATCAATTCGATTGCATGTTGGAGCAAACTACCTCACTAAGCCAAAGATGCCAAAATCCAAGAACCGCTTTATGTATATTTCTCATAAAACTGTACGAATAGGCGACTTGCAACATTGTATAGTATGTGAAGGCAAAACCCTGACCGGTTGATTGCTATAGCATGTGTGTCCTTCATGTAGGACTGGACCATGTAAACAGAAATGATGTTATAGATCGAGACCTAATTAAACCAAAAGCTATATATGGAGACGATGAAAACACGAAAGCAATTGTAATATACGACGGGACTTACATCTATTATATATATAGATGCTAACTTCCTATTTCAGCGTCAGCCTTATAGCTTGAAGAAGTTTAAAAACCTCCTAAAGCCGTTCCTGATGGTCACCACAGATGGATATATAATTGATGAAAAAAGGATCATACGCTTCTACGAAGACAAATGCAAACATAATTATCAATAATGGTGAAAATCCAATCCATTATTTGCTTGAATCAAACGACGTATTTATTTTGGATCGAAAATTCAGAGATATAGCTTGAACGATATCAGCAGCCTTAGACACATCGAGACTTGCGAGCAGTTTGAAGTTAACCTAAGGACCCTGTCATATAACATGAAATAAATTCAAGTCCGAGCATAATATGCGTCTTAAAAATAAATCCATAATTCCCATTGAGAAATATGTACATATTGCCGTAAAAGGAGTCATTTATTGCTCCATTCACGTTATCTTCTAAAACCAAATTAAAAAAATTGCTTTTTGCTCCAATCGTTTTGTTTACATTTCAATTCATAAGAACAGCTTCTCTACTCCAATGGTGGTCCATCATTTAAGTAATGAATAAATCTAATCACGATCACTCTATCAATAAAAAAATATTACGAAATAGCAATAAAAAGGCGAACAACAATGACTACTTGATGCGATTTTATTAGCTTTCTTCGTTTTTGTCTAGGTACGCTTCAGCAGTTTATTGGTTGCGCCATCGACGCACGCAGCTTTGATTGTAAGTTATTTTCTGTTGTATTGTGTTTATTTTTTCACCGCCCGCCCGCCCTATTGTTAGGAAGCTGATTAAATGTGGAAAAAAAAACTTTTAAAAAATTTACTCTGAGAGATCCAAGCCCATCGATTCAATGTGAAACGGGTCAGTGAATATTCATATAAAATTCGCAGAAGATTGATGTTATCAAAAAAATTTACTTGATTTGAAAGTTACACTCGTCGATATTGTTTCGCGCAACTGTAATTTACTATGCCTTTCGGAATTAAGTCAAGATCACAGTTCATGCTGTAAAATGTCCTTATTTTGTCTTAAAATTTAATATAGGGCGATTTTGGGTTACAAGAGAACAAATCTTTTTTTCTCTAGAAACGTTTGCCGACTTATGTCGAAAAACATCTGCTAGAAAGGAATTTTGTTTGCATCTCAATATAGGTTGGACAAAATATTATCTCGTAGAAGATTTATTCCAGTCATTACCCAATTGGTTGTTCTACGCATTACTGGGTTTTACGCTGTACCGGAAGGTAGCCACTTGGGACCCACTTCAAAAATAAGGTATCATTTTGGGATAGGTAAAGTATATTCGTAATTTGGGTGTAATATATGTAAATGGATTTCTAATAGCTCGGCACACTGACCTCTAACCAAGTCATCTATGTAGGTGAGAAAACTTTCAGAAAGATTTTTATTAACTTTCTCTTCTAGTATATACTGACGATGCGTAAATGTATCTAAGTAGACCAATTTTCTTGGTGGAGAACTGTATATGCCATGGTGCATCAATAAAAATAAATAGATCACTGCAAAATAGCTGAACTGTTAAATCTCAGTAAATCACATTATCTACACCTGTGTATAGAGAAAGAATTGACGCTAACATTGCCCCATCAATATTCCTCAAAAAGCCTAGGGGTTACAATAGGAAAAATAGAGAGGGTAGCGATCCCTCAAATTATCGATCAATTGCAATCACTTCGATTCTTCAAAGGTTTTTGAATCTGTCTTTAACTTCAAGTTAATGAAGTATCTAGAAAACAATCAACTCATCAACTATCGCCAATATGGCTTCCAAGCTGGACGCTCATTTGGAAACTTGCCAACTTTTCTTACGGAACGTTGGAGTCGTAGTGCTCACAATTTTGGTGAGTCCAAAATCGTTGCTCTGGATATTTCACAGTTCTTTGATAGAGTCTTCCATCCTACTATTTTAGCCAAACTTAAAGAATTGGGTCTCTCCCCTCTTTTTCTATTATGATGGATTAAAAGTTTTCTGTATGGTCGCCTAATTCGTATTGTATTAGACGGCGTTATATCTAAATCTCACTATATAAATGCCGGTATGCCTCAGCCTGAGCTATTATCTATCCGTTTTTTTCCAAATTTTCATTACTGATCTACTTTCCCCTACTTTCAATCCAATCCAGAGTTTCGCAGATGACAGTAGCCTTGATTTCGCACACTCCTTTCACACTTTCACGGACATGATTAGATTATTGAATAACGATATTGACAATATCCGTGCTTAGGGCAAAGTCAATCGCGTCGAATTCAATGCATCTAAGACTCAAAGCTGTTTCATCTCTTTGAAAAAACATCGCTAGTTAACCACTCCTATTTCAATTGATGAAGCATTAATTTCAGATTCATCGTCACAAAGCATTCTTGGCATTAATATTTCTAGTAAAGTAAGCTAGCTGGACAGATCACATCTTCTCTGTTGCCAAAGAAGCACCGAAATGACCTGGATTTCTGAAAAGGTGTAAGAAACATTTCAGTTCGTCAAATCTAGCGGTCCTCTACTAGTCTTATATCAGACCTAGAATGGAATACAATTCTCACCTCAGGGCCTGGGTTGGTCGTACAGCCTTAGTTTCATTGGATATTGTAAAAAAAAAACCTTCAAGCTAATTGGCAATTTGACAATAACTTGTCATACCGAATCACTCGAGCACCACCGAAATGTTGGATGTCTTTAGCTCCTTTATCACTACAAACATGGCTAATGTTCCGATGAAATATCTAGTCTGATTCATTGTAGATTAATTCTTGCATGCAATACTCGCACACATCCTTTAATCGTTTTCGGCCGTGCAGAGTTAAATATCCGTGAAGCAGCTTTCTTATCCCAAACTCTGCGAATGTGGAATAGTCTACCATCTCCTGTTTTTTTTTTTCGGACTTACACTCTGCGAAGATTCAAGAGTAACATACATCAGCACCTTCGCCACTCTCCTTATGTCCCCTACTTCTTTCCCTATCACCTTCCTACCATGGTGTGCTTTGTATCATATAGGGTATCCCCCCGAGTTTGGTTTAATAATATAAAAAAAATGGGTGTCTTGGGATCTTATGATTAAGCTCTAGCTTTCTTTTCCTTCAAATGTGAAAAAACTAACAAAGACCATAGGAGGTTTCTCACTTCACATATAGTGGTGTACTGTACTGTTCTCTTATTTTAACTCAGTTCCCAGAAGATAAACCTAGATGGCGAGATGGCTTAATGGCGTTAAATATATTTTAGCTGACGATAGCACCCTCTATTGGTAAGTAGAGTTTACAAGATCCAGCACAGAATCAGTACAACGACTGAATGTGTTTGAAAGAATAAAAAAATGGTTTTAAGAATTAATTTATCGATCTTGCCCAAAGACTGGCATAAAACAAGTTATGATGGTCTTGTTAGAGCTAAAGCTTGAATTTACTGAACAAAAGTTTTTAATTTTTATATAAATTTGCCGACAGATGGCCAGCCATATCTATTGAATTCTAAATGGAGCCTACATAAGCTGTTAAAATGTTAAAAAACCAAATTTCAATGCTCAAGGCAAGGATTATTTAATTTATCTTTACTATATTTCCGTGTTGATGCTTTAATGTCTCAATTACACTTAAATTCATATAGTCGCACGATTAAACGCTTAAATAGTTTACCTTCAGGCTTAAGCATTTATTACACACTCAAAAGTCATATATTTTTCTTGGAAAATAAACATCATGTCAATGTCATAATTTTTAAGTTAAATCACATCCTGCAATTATACAAGATTTCAACCTATACACACATTTCAATATTAGAACCGGAACTTGTTTGATTTAAATTAAAATAAACTAAACACCTCCGCACTACCCCCATCTTCTGGACTAATGTCTATAACTAATATATAATATCTGCGCATGTTTTACTATTTCCGTAGCCAAGACTTCATTAAAAAAACAAAAAATCTCAATTTTCCCAAGTGGAAAATTTCTTGCAACTTGGATTCTATAATCTCTGGATGGGATTAAATAGTTTTTGTATAGCGCGGAGCCATAGCTTAAGTAAACATTTTTCTCCTTAATAATAATCGCCCACAAAGAGTATAATTTCATCTCCTTGAATAAATTTTTATTAAAATTAGAATAGATCTGTGAATAAAGACAGGCGGCATCCTTCCGTCCGTTCTTCCTTCCTCTGTTTATGCGCTATTTTAATTGAAGCCATGAACGTTGATGAGTTTTGGTTGGATGAAGACCATATAATCGCGGGAAATGTGTGTAAATCATCGGTCGAGTGCCGGTCTAATAAATTATTTTTGTGTTACGGTTCGAGATATTTTTCGTGACTGAAGATATAAATGAATGAGAACAGATGAATTCATGTATAGTAAAAAATGAAATATCGCCATCTATCTCTATAGGGAATAATTTTTCTTCAATTTCTTTTTTTATATTCATCCGCTAACCTATTGCTAGTACAGTGATAAATTTTAGAAGAAATGGCATATGATTCCCATGTGTCTTGTACAAAGTTTAAGCATCTCATTTTGCGCACCATGAAATATGCCATTCATGAATTTATCTCACCGTGCGTGGTGCTTGAGGAATAAACTTTCTACTGCGCCGCGATACTATTTTTCACCTGTTGTCCTCCATTTGTCGTTAGATTGTGACACTTGCCTTTTCCGAATCTAATTTTTGGTGTATGAAAATTGTGTGTCAGTTCAATAAATCTATCTGTCTGTCTGTTTGCCACTGTGTGTCTGTCATTAGACCGCACAATGTCGTATAGTAGTTGACTTTTATTTCTTTGACAAATTGATTTAAACAGGCGGCCGGCGAACTGTTGAGAATCATGCAGTTCATACCCTAATGAGACACCACCGACTTCGAAGTTTTACTATGTATAAGAAGATTGTTATTAAGGTTGATGGAGAGAAGACATTACTTTTGGCAATTTGTCAATATTTTTGACATTTACTTCGTCTTAAATTGACTTAGACTTAGCTTTATATCGGTTATTTAGAGGGTGGAAATGATGTTTTTTTTTTGTGCTTCTGTACTTGAAGCTAATGATGTTTGATAACACTTTGACAAGGGTGTATAGATTAAGAGAGACTCTTGGTCAGGACTATATAAAACAGATTTATTTGTCATCCATCAAGATATAACATCTGTAGCCGCCTTACGAGAATATTATGACAGAAAAAGTTCCTTAACTGATTGATGAATTAGATTTTTGGTATATGCTCTCTACGTCAATAATATAAAAAGGTCGGTCGACGACTATTTTCTATGTGTATAGCAAGTCAATCGATATTGATATTAACATAAAAGTTAAGAAATAATAAAATAAGTAAAAAATGAGTTTTCAAACAAAACTGAGGCCAAGCCGCATGAAAAAGAGTGGAAAATAAACTTTTCTTCACACACAGAGATGGACTCAGATTTTTTGATTGGGACATTTCACTTGAATATTCTTTCTCTTCATGAATCAAATCACTTATTACCTCTGATTGATCCATACTGAAATATATCGGTGATTGTCAGCGAATAAAATCTGAGTCCTGGCCTCAGTTTTGTTTGAAAACTCGTTTTTTACTTATTTTATTTTCTGCCTTTTTCACGTTAACTAAATTTTTATTAAGTGCTGCATGGAGATATTTTAAAACAATTTTTAAGTCATGTTTGGTACCGATCCGAAAACAAAATTTTTTCGAGTATCAAATCGTTGAAGTACTGCAACGGTTTTCTGAAATTCAAATTATGTTTTAAACAGAGCTTTTTAGCTGTATTCCAACTTGATCCCATATAACATGAATTTTCCGATTTTCCATGTTTTCCACAGACTTTTCCTATTACTATGAAATTTTTTTAAAAATTTACATGAATTTTCCTCGATTTTTCATGCAAGTTTTCATGATTGTTGAAAAGAAAGTATTGATGCCCCAGTAGGACGGAAAAAATGATTCCGCATAGCTTATAAAAGTTTTTTGTCGGAAAATTTTCCGGAAAAGTCGGAAAATTCCGGAAATTCCAGAAAATTGGAAAATTCTGCACTTTTCCTGAAACAGATTTATCACTAATCATATCAGATGATTTTCCTGCTTTTCCGGGTTTTCCACGGAGTTTTCCACAAAAGCAACTTTATGCAACTAATTTCGCTCTACAACTTTGTCTTAGGTTGCAAAACGCTCAAACGCTTCCTTGGTCTGAAAAACGCCGGAAAAGCGTTTTACATGAATTTTCCTCGATTTTTTCTGCAAGTTTTCACCATTGTCGGGGAGAAAGTAATGATGCCAGTTGATAGGAAACTTGATCCTGCATAATTTAGAAGACGTTTTTACCGGAAAATTTTCCGGAAAAGTCCGAAAATTTCGGACATTTTTTTCGGAAAAATCGGATAACTGCATTTTTCCTGAAACGGATTTATCACTAATCAAATTTGTACCAAATTTTCAAATGATTTTTCTCGATTTTCCGGGTTTTCCATGGAAATTTCCGGTTCAAATTTTGATAGATTCAATTGTCACACGACATGAACCTGTGTGCCAAATTTTAGCTCGCTGTGAGGACGAAAAATGGGTCTACGAGAGTGAAATATCTAAATAAATAGACAGACAAATTCGTGTACGAGTTAAAGGGATTGGCCTCAAAAACGATTCGCTGGGTTTATTCAAATTAATTGAACTTTGAAATTAATTTGATGCTCGACAGCCCAGCCATTATCATAGGCACTCAAAGGACCTCTATGCTTCGTCGACTACGTCAAATATTTTTTCTTTTTTTTGCTCCTAGATGGGATTGATATACTATTTTCAAGTGCAACTATTTTCCCGATGAGTGCTTAGCGCTGAAGACAGATTCACGTTTGTAGAAAAGTATAACTGCCCACATAATTTGGATATTGATATGCTACAATCAGTGATATGATTCTTTATCAAATTATCCTTAAAACAAAACAAAAAAAACACATAACGACCGCATCAGTAATCTCATATCGCACTTCACGGCTCATAATTCAACCCACAAGAGGGGGTCGTGTCGTAATCATTTCTTGAATTATCGCTGAATTTGCTAAAATACTCATTTATATCCGATACCGTCATGATTAAGCACATCGAATCCATCTTATGTACAAATTTCCGTGACATCTCTCCATAAAATCTGTCAAAACTTTCTGACATGTACACAAATCTTACGTGAGTTCTACTTCTTGACGAAACACTTTTTGTGGTCTCCTCCTCCTTAGTAAGAACTCCTTTTAGAAGAGTATAGGGTGAAAACTTAGATATAAGTCAGTTCTTTTAAGGATCATAGTCACAAAAATGATAGAATTGAAAAAAAAAATCCTTAAAGAGAGAAGGAGAAAATATTAGTCAGAAAAATAAAAAAAAAGGTTTCCACCAACAATCATCCTCTTTGATTGAAGGGAGTTTACCTAAAGGGCAGAATACACTTGTTGCCATCTCAAATGATGAGAAAGCGAATTTTAAGCCGTTTTCTTGGTTTCTGGATTGCCCCAAGGGAATTTTGGGTATAAGGGTGGATGGACGACTGATGGCATTTTCTCTCGATTTTGATATAATAAGAACTCTGCAGGAAGGTAGAAAATATTTATTCTAAAATAATTAAACTAAACCGTATTTTACTGAACCAGGAGTAAAAAAATCGATATATACTTTACCCTCAAAGTTGTGAAGTGGTTTGCAGAATTTTTCATCTTTTTTCAAATAGCATTTACCCTTTTGGGTGCATTGAGTTTTCTATATATTTTTTTTCAATGTTGGTATAGTTGTTGAGTTTTTTGTATAGGGTTTTTGTTGAATAGATTTTAGGGGAGGCATTCATGCACATTCAATAAGAATAAATTGAATTTATATTTTCCAATTCATAGGAAGTAGAGTGGAAAATTTCGAATTTTAATAAATTTTCTTTTGTTAGGAGTCAAAAACGAAAATATATTCCAAATAGGGCAGAGTTCATTGAAAAGTAGGGTTTTAAGAATAGCTAATCATTGAAGCACTAAATAATAACGTGATATTAAAGGTTGTTAGGATATGAACTTATGGAAGGGAATTACAAGATTCGAAAATTCAAAAAAGTATTTTGAAAACTTGTGCCTTGTACCAACGGATGAGCAAACTGTGTCCATTACATGTGGTGGAGGCACATGAGCATATAACGTAGGTTGTAGAATTTTGCATCTGAAAGCCAGTACTCGTGCGCGTCCAACGAGCCGTCAACTGTCAAGAAGTGACAGTAAGTTTTGCAATGTGGCAATACTAATGTCATTTGAGGCGATCTGACATTTCCATCATAAAGTATGAAATTTTTTAGCATATGCGTATACTCAGAAAGTTTTGTCATATGAACGCTATCTGTTTACTTCTTTTGGGACTTGAAAATTTCATCTCGGCCAAAAATGGAATTAAATCGAAAATGTTCACGTGCAATGATTTTCGATGTGGCCTAACTTTTCAACAGTGTACTGATAGAATTCAATCTGTGTTTGGTCATGAAGCCCCACTTAAAACCACTATGTAACCACTTTAGTTTAATGAATTCAATCGCGACCGTACTTCGCTGGCGGATGAATTTCGTAAAGGTCGTCCAAGGAAATACTGCTAGATCATCATGTGACGATCTAGAGGTAACTCTAATCATTAGCATGACGCTTGGAAAGGATATTATGTGAGAACCTGGTTGTAAGAAAGCTTTACTCGCGTTATATTTTACATAATTAGACATTCGCTTTAAAAAACAAACGCTCATACGATTGGTGCAAAGATACATATGTATGTTAAAAATATGATCGTGGTGCATCAAAAAGTGACGAATCTTGGATATATTCGTATAAGCCCGAGAGTAAACAGCAGTCGACCATATGTGTGTTTCAATATGGGCGAAATCTCACGAAAGCCGTTTGCGCCCAAAGATTTTACGAAGTAAATGGTGATTTTCTTTGGTATAAATGGACATATCGCCCGTTGCTTTGGAGAATTCTAGAACGGTCAATTCAAAGTGGTACACAAACATTTGTTTGCCAGAAGTTTTTGATGAAATAAGAAAAAAAATCTCAAAATGTAAAATTATTCTTTATCATGACAATGTGAACACTCACATATCGGCTCAAACAACAGCATATTTGAGCCCTCAAAACGTCGAATTAATGGGTCATCCACCGTACAGTCCTGATTTGGCACCTAATGATTTCGTTTTGTTTCCATCTGTAAAAAACAAACTGCGTTGTCTCTCCTTGTATCAAGCTTGCACTCTAATATAAGTTCTTTGCGCTTCCCACCAGAGTGGATTTCACAGAGTAGCGTCAGATTTGAAAAATTTCTAATCTCACGTTGTTGAGATAATGAGAGAAAATGCAATGTGGTGACTCCACTCTACTCTGCCATTGTAAATGATCCTTTAATCTTGGTGGGCTTGCACCAATTTCGCCCATAGCTATATAATCCAACTAATGGCCAATTTACATTACTAGAACATTGCTAGAAAAAAGAGAAAGTAGTTTCCCCTTATCTTTAGAATGATAAAGACAAAAGACAATCCAGCAAAATTTTACTGAGTTAAATGTCAAATTCCCTG
Source organism: Dioctria linearis (assembly GCA_963930735.1). Lineage (NCBI taxonomy): Eukaryota > Metazoa > Arthropoda > Insecta > Diptera > Asilidae > Dioctria > Dioctria linearis. The sequence goes on along the minus strand of OZ005742.1, from coordinate 257,692,647 downwards.
ACGAAGGCGAAATTTTTACTGTCGTAATTAGCCATAAAAATTTCTAGCCAGAAGGGTATTTTGTGATAATAAATTTTGCTATTATGGCAGCAAACTGATACATATAAGTACTAGCGTATACTAATATAATTGTTCACACGCAAACAAATTAAAAATATTTGAAGCTGTCAAATGTTCAAGAGAAGAAAAGTGCATTGGTATGGAGCAGCACAGTACTATCGGTCTAAGAATCTAATAATCATTTATTTTATTAAATTATTAAATTAAATTGCTGGGCATTTTTATTCAATTTGAAGAGATATTGTAGTTAAATTCCATAAAATATTTTTGACGTTTAACTCACTTTTGCAACTGACAATTTGATTAAATGTCACAAGTGACACTTCGCTATAAAAGAGTGGCAAATAATGTTTTGACAGTTCAGCACCTCTTCCTTTTTTTCTCATTTTGTCAGTAAAATTGCATGTCGAGTAATGTAAATTGGCCATAAATCTTATAATTATTCCACATTTAGACCCTGACAAATTGCGTCCAGATCTTATGGTTATCAAAAAAATCTTAATTCGGGTTCGATTGATTCGTCAAGATCTTTACTATTCACAGAAGGTGCCTTTGACAAAAAAAAATATACAAATGCTTAAAAATGGGGGAATTAACTTAACAGAAGAAAAAAACAATATTCGAGGGCTATTTGAAAAGTTCTTGTATAGATGGCGTTACAATTCATATGAATTTAGTAGCAATTCTACTTTTTTACGATATTTATACAAATTTAATATTCACATCCGATCAAAACTGACATGATACGTGAGCTGTGAAAAAAATTAGAACATACGTTATCAAAGGAGAAAGTACGAATATTAATAAAATTCAAAATTTACAATGCTTTTCTGCTTACTAAAACAGCAAATTATTAACTTATGGCACTTTTGTTCTTTTTTAAAGTGTTTTTCTTTGCTTTATTTATTTAGTCATATTTTTGAAGATGGCAGCAATAGCCAACCTGGGGAAATACCTCTTGTGATGTTCAACGAGTCTAGTGTCTAAAGGATCTATCCTAAATCTTTCACATTTATGGTGAAGACGACATATTTAAAGGGTCTACTCTTGAAATATGAATGATCTTACTAGTAAATGCTATAAATTCAAAAGATTCAGGACCAGATGTACTTCAACCAAGATTTAGAAAAGTGAATTTCCCATTTACTTGAAGGTTTTCACATTCAATACATAATTATACTGGAGTGCCTCAAGGCTCCATACTAGGTTCACTTTTATTTTTCCTTTAAAAAGAAAATTAATTGACATATCCGTTTATTGCGTACAATATACAATATTCATTCTGGAAAACTATCGAAGAAGTTTAAAATATCCACAAATGATAATTCATCTCTAAAAAACAAACATCTTTTCCTTTCTTTCTTTTTTCGAAACACACATTTTATCCTTTCATACTTAAGCTCCTACCAATAACAGCAAAGTTTTCCTTTATTTCTTCCTTAAACATTTTGTCGAGACAGCACTTTAAAGTTTCCGAAACATTTTCACATTTTGTCGAAAGGAAATGTACCTGGCAAGTAGCTGGCAATCTATTCATAGAACACACTATTGTTAAACGGAAAACTGTTAAAACCTTGGATGTGGTATACCTTGTATCTACCTATTGTTTCCACATCCTGCCATTTCTGAAACCAATTACCATACGAATCCTTGGGAGAGCTCTTTTTATGTTTAAATGCTTCAAAACTCTTGAAACCACTCGAGCGAGATTTTAAAATCGTCAAAGCTTTGACTTGGCAAACTTTCCCAAACTTTGATACCTACCTATGTACCATCCAGAGAAGGCCTATATACATATGTATTAAGTATATAGTAAACGAAAAACGAGTGTCAGCTTACCAGTTACCATACACAAATATATATACATACATACATTTATAGGAGCTCTGTGCTAATTTAACTAAAGTCAACGGAATCCTTTGTTCAGTCAAGTGGAGTGCCAGAGAGAATAGTCTATTTTTGTTGGTGGTTGGTTTAGGTATGGAACAGTGAGAATTGCTTTCTGCATTTTAGTAAATCTAGGAGATTTTATTAAAGTGCTTAATATTTTTTTTTTTTATTTGTGAATCTTTCAAGACTTAGAGACTTTAAGAATTTGTTCGTATCAGAAGAAAGAGAATTGTTTTATGTAAGCAACAGACATGCGGATACCTACAATAGAGAAGGTCTTTAAATAATTTTGATACGTAATTTACATTTATGCATTTCAGGAGCTGAATTTTAAAAACTCAAGAACTGAGGAAAGTAAAAGCTTGGCCGAGAGTAATGATAGCAATATTAGCATTCTGGTACGATTATTAAAAAAAAAAAAAACAACAAATGAATCTCGTTTTCAACTGACCTCAAGTACATTTAAAGCAGATAAAAAAAAGAGTTGCCTTTTCTTTCTGAAAACAAAAGTGGGCCTAGTATCGAATTCTATGGAACTCCATATTAAGGAAAATCTGGTCACGATTAGAACGACAGTTATCAGCTTTTTTTATATGTCATGAGGAGCAAATTCATTCTACGTATATATGTAGCTTATGGGTTCAAATGCTCTCCTAAAGTCAAGTCAGTTTGAATTATTGAAGTTATGGTGAATTCTTTTCAACAAAACCGAACAGGCTCTGAACTGAACCAGATGTTATCACATCTACGACGAACTTAGCCCTGTCCCGAACGGCGATAAGCTAAAAAGAATGGAAAAGAAGTTTTCGTCCATTATGAGTATAATAAAAAAATAAATCACATTAATGAAATAATTCCACTTCGACAAAATGTCTAGAGCACACCCACTTTAATTACAAATAATTCCGATTTGACATTTGCTCCGAACAGTAACCACAAAAAGTTTAAAATTGATGCCGAAACTGAACATAAAGCCGCTGTGAACAAAAACTAACTTGCAGAGCAAGCTATGGGTCAGTGTGGTAAATAAAACACTTAAGGTTGAGGAACCTAACGAATGACGGTTTAGTTCAGGTGAAATACTACCCTAGTAGAAATTGATCACAGTTTTACCTTGTCTCCTGCCCGCAAGGGGCAGTTATTATGTAAACCAATACTAATTCAACTGCAAAGTATCAAAGTGTTTGAAATTCATGAAGAAACATATAGAAAATTAATTTCCTATGAGCCGTCTGATGAGCATTTATTAAATCTCATCGAACGGCTCATTGGATGTCATGTAACTGCTCCTTATATACTAAACCACCAATAAATAAATATTTATTCTTGTCATCACCGTGCCAATTGACATTTCTAGGGAAAATTTGAATTGATTTTTGTGATTTATTTATTTAACTTTTTAAATTATTTATGTTAAATAAATTTTTTCATTTGTTTTCCCCGAAAAGACAGTCACCCATTTGCTGAACAAGACGGTATGCTAAAATCTTTCCGCTTCAACGTCTCAGAGTTTGATTTGCAACCGGAGTTTGAATTAGGAAATATATATAAAATCAATCGTAAATGCAGATTATGATTTATGAATTCATCATGACGCTCATTGACATGCTCATTAATAAACTCATCATGACACTCATTATGCTTTGCTCATTAATAAGCTCATCGGGACACTCATTGGGATGCTCATTAATAAGCTCACCGTGACGCTCATTATGTACTCATCGAAATGCTCATCTAATATTGTAAAATGCACAAAAGGGAAGCAATACATTTCTAAAAAAAGTGAAAGATATGCAATATTTCATGCACACTATCTGTGAATAAGTAAATAAATGAGTTTTTCCTCGGCTTTTATTCAAATGCGAATAAATTTCATCATTACGTTCATCTGATTGCTCATGAGGAGCTCATTGATGAGCTCATCATCATATGTCTACCAGGGTACTAAGTAGGTATATACCATAAATGCTCGCAAATTTTTCTTGCAAGTATACAACTGAGTATATAATTAACTATCATCATATGTATATACGATTGGAAGCACATAGAATAAAAACAACTCGATTGCAAACCTGTTGAATAGCACTCTTCTTCTTCCTTAAGAATTTTGAGTCAGAAAATTTCGCTCGTTGATATCGATTTCCTGTAAAACTTTAGTTAATCACAATTTCCCAGTTGCCATAAATTATTAATATTTTTCCTGTAAGACGATTAAGAGTATTCTGGTGTACCTCAGAGTAGCCACCTTGGTCCCATTCTTTTTGCGATATTACAAAAATGGCATAATGTATTATAATTAATTTTTTTTAATGAAAATTTACTATAAACTTATTTAAAAAATTGTTGATTCAACACTTTTTCTTAGCATCAATAATTTTTTGTAATTTTCGGCACGGTGATTAGTCCTTATTTCATATTTCAACGAACAAACATACTTAAATTATATTGATTACGACAAGTTATGGTGTAGACTTTCTTTCACTACAAATAAGTAAGCAAAGCTTAATTATAGTTTCTGTAATGTTTTAGAAAAAAACTAGCTTCTAGTATCAAACTTTTAGTATAACTTTAGTGTAACGAAATCCATTCAGCCACAAACTACATAGTTTTAGCTTAATCCCAATTTGAATGGATCAAATCATCAGCCAAATCTACTAAAGCATATTTTAGCCTAACAAAAGCTTAAGCCACTTCCATCTACATAATACATGCTGTGCCCTTAATACCATACCTCCCATAAGGGCATCTGTATACAATTTTACTGCAGCCCTTACATGTCTCGAAGTCAACCATGCAAATAAACTCAAAATGTCTCCAATTTTCTAAAGCAGTCTAATGTTAAATTGTCCCAAAATGTCGGAAATGTCTACACAAACACTTGCAAATAAACTGCTTATATTACGCCCGGCTATAACGTGGTGTTGATGATTGTTGAACAGAGGGTAAATAGAGAGAAAGAGAAAAAAAATAACGGATCATAAGCCCTCTGCATGTAAGATGCTAGCTGGGACCACTTGAATATATAGAGAAAAGCTCACCCTGTCGAACAAACTGGTGGTTAGGGTGGAGCAAAGCATGTTAAAAAGTGGAAAATGTGACATTCGGTTCAACGATTCCATGGTAGACGTGCCTTTTGTAGAAAATCTCTGATTCAATTCGGATGCAACTTCTGTGTTTAAAGTTCAAAAGCACCCGACAACACTAAAATCCTGATGATGCGGGCTGCTTCCTGATTGTATCTTTATATAATAGAGAAGAATCTAATTATGAACTGGAAAGTTGGCGCGATGTTTATCGTAAGCTGAACTATACTATCCCCGCAGCAAATGTAGTTAGCAAAAGTTTTAATGAAAAACGGAAATGATTCTGCATAATTTCGTCTTGAACTCACAAGTAATTATTAGAATGACAAGGAAACTCTTTGTTGCGAGTTTATATGGAATGCAGCTGCAGATGAATACTCACACGCATCTTATGCCTAGACATACGTATTCGGGAAGATTTTAATGGTCCACAGGGATTATGTACTTGTGTTATACACAGTATACTTCCCTCTAATGTGCCACAATTGTTATTGTTGATTTTAAAAAAGTAAACAAAAATAAGGCCTGCCATATTGTTTTTAAATTTATATAAGAAATCTCATTACTTTGAAAGTGTTTGCGACATAAAATTCCATCCAGTAAAATTATTGTCATTCTTACATCCGGCTTTCTTCCTTCCGGATTCTGAGATCCAGAAATTTCACGCAATCATAGTGCGAAAGTATTTCTTTTTGGTGACAGTTCTATAGTAACTTACAAGATCCTTGGTGGCAATACTAAATTGATGACCTGTTTCGAAATATTATTGTTTTTCTGTAATACACGGTCTCTCCGAACAATGATCTGTATGCAGGTACTATGCATACACAGAGTCTCTACAACTATGGAGTCTATTATGAATTTGTTCTGAACATATTTTGTAAAAGGTTTTTACATATACTTGATACCCCCGGCTGGATCCTTCGATCTTTTTTTCATCTCATTCAGCCAGTCCAATATATAACACATGCCTAAAAGCTCTACTAACATATGAAGGAATACCTACAATACTATTTCAATTCAAACTGGATTGCGCATAAAAAACAGATAAAAGTGGGCACCCGGATAAAATGGAGATGAATGCATTTTCCAAATACCTAAATATATTTTACAAGACATCATAGCAATTGGAAGCTCATAAATCTTTAATTTCCAAATATTTATGACTATGCATACAAATGCAATCATGTTTTAGTTAGTATTTCTAAATCCCCCTTTCAATCGCAATAATTATGAACAAAGGCAACGTCAAAGCATAAATCAATTCACAGTTTGTATACCACCATCATAACCATGACATTTTCTAAAGAGTTTTTAATTGATGACGTAATCAAGTTAACTTAAAGCAGTTGAGTCAAAAAGATACCAAAACGATTGCTTAATTGGTCTCTAAACTCTTATCGTTATACCATATGGCTGCGTTACAATAAACCGCTACTTGTCGTCATGAATCTACTCACAAACAGACCACAGAATCCTAATCATAATAAAAATAAAAAAATAAAAAACAACAACAACAAAAAATCCCTTCAAAAGCTAATTGCAATTATTCGAGAAAATGGGATCACTAGGCAAATCAACACAGCACAGCTAAATGCGTCTGCGCATTAACTCGGGGCGTTACATAAATAGATTCGATATGGCTCATAAATTACAGCTGGCAACGACATCTAGCTGTGAGCTAATTAAAAAAAAGTAAAAAAAAGTGAAACTGAGAAAATCTCAAGCAGTGAATTGATCGTTCTAAATTGAAAACCAAAATTAGTTGCGCGCGCATCGTTCATCGAATGATATTAAAAATAGTTTTAGTTAAAAATTAAACGTTGAAAGTAACGAAGCAAAAAAAACAAAAATAAGAAGAAAAACTTACCATTTTGGCGATTTGAATTGGACAATTTCAGCATATCGCCGTCCCATTGGTCCCTCATGAGGGCTCAAAAGGGCATCACACAGAGCTCCGGTACCCTGTCCATTACATTGCACCAGAGATTCGTTGACAATATTTTGTAATTTCTCTCGCAAGTAGTAATCATCGCATGACGATGAATTAGAGAGACGATTTTTTTCAATGCTGGCACCGCAATCAGTAGTATTTCCATTTTCAAGATCATGATAATCTTCGTCATCATCATCATCTACTTCATCTTCATCATCATCTTCATCATCATCGATGGCGATGTCTTCAGTTGTAGTTGATGTTGTTGTGGTTGTTGTATTTGTTGCTGTTGATTTTGTTGAAATTGTGCTGTCAACGCTTGCTATTGAATTTCGATTGCTGATATTTTTGTTCTTAATATCATCGTCCAAGAGTTGATCTTTGTCAGTAGATGAAGTTATTGTTGTTGTTGTTGTTAATGGAAAACTGTCGGGATGATGTGGAATAATCCTAAGAGATGTTCGCTTACGTTGAAATTCATCTTTCATGTCTATGTTATTTTTCAAAGTATTCGATGACTTTGATCTAACGACAACAGAAACGTTATCGACTTGATTGTCTAAGTATCCAGGAGATTTAGAGTTATCCATTTTTGTAGTATTTATTTACTTTAGTTTTTATAAAATTTTACAACTTTTAGGTTAGAATTAGAATTATTGATGCACTTAGGTTTCATATTTAAAAATTTTATTACAAGTTCGTACACTGTGTGATACCTAAAAATAGTTTTTCGAAAAATTTATCAACTTTTTTGGGTGCTTTTATACAAAATTATGGTTCTGTTTTGACATGTAGATGGCAGAATTTAAAGACTTATGGAATCAAAAATATTAAACATTTTCTGGAAAAATCTTGAATGTTTGTCAATTTGTCATTTAAAAGGGCATATCAAAGGTTGAATTTATCTTAAATTAGCTCATACAGTAACTCTGTACAATACCGATAGAGGTCTCTTCAAGAACGCCATGTCAAACCAGGTCATCTCTACGTAATATCTCATGTAAAAGATTGAAGTCAGGTAGATTCGGTGAAGTGTACGGTCACCAAGGGCCCGATAAGAAAAAGGTTATCACTTATCAGAAACAAGAACGAAACTACTCGTATTATCTCTCTATTAGTGGGTAAAAGTTGGCAGGTTAACACCGAAAGACTTATAAAGGAACTATAAAAGAGAGGTAACGGTGTATTTCGGATGATAATAAGGAACGCCGAGCTTGGGAAATTACGAGAAACTGAAGGAAAAAAGGAATTTTGTCATCCAGGACAGATCTTTTTAAAGCAACCAGTGACAATTATCCTATTAAAAGTTTTTTTAAAGGCAGTTAGCTTCTGAGGAAGGTAAAATTGTGGAGAAGTCCGCCATCTACAATCGAAAATCGGAAGCTTTTTAAAATTTCCGTCTCCTTAATCATAATTCAATTATCAAATAGATTTAGCTGTTAATCCAAAATATCTGCACTGCTACAACTCATCGAGTATGTGGATGAGCCAACAGTGACAATACATTGCCTGGACCTCGTGTTTGGGACGCTATAGCCCACTGCATAAAGTAATTACAAGTTTTGGTTTTGTTCCTTGAAAGAGTGGGTCCATCGCTTACCACATCACAAACCAACTCAGTATACATTTCAGGTTAATGATCCTTTGCTCATTCGAAAATCCAAATCTAACTTGAAACTGTTAGTCCCTCAAGCAAATACGAAAAAATAAAAAAAAAAGGAAATTGACCACCCAGGAAAAGAATGAACCCTTAACAATGTCTCTATAAAATACTCGTCAAAATCACATTTGTTCATGTCCGTAAAATCTCATAATCTATAAGTGCATAATGTCGAGAGCATTGGAAACAATAACTATTCCACCCCAATCTTATTTGTAAAGGAAACCCCCGAAGATTCTTCGAGGTCAGTGACTCAATGGGAAATTGCGCAATTTTCCGATAATATTCTTCCTACAGTAAGTTTAGTGCGTGGAAATGGACTATGGCGACAACGTTTCTAGCACCATCGTTTTCTAGATACGATATCCAGAGTGTGCAGTGGATGAAAAAAATGGGAATGACAGCCGGCACAACAAAAAGGGAGTTCTCTATGCCACCAAGCAAATAGTAACCCTACCCTATACACACTTGTTCACAACCATTCACCGTTTTGCTCCTAATTTTTTTTCTTCCGTTATTTTTTTACACACAAGACTGAAGCACGTGGCACATGCTGTGTAGAAGTTTTCGAAATCTAGAAATAGGCAGTTGCGACTTAGAGCTTAACGGAACTGTGTGATCAGTAAAAATAAAAAGATGGCGTTTTATTTTGTGTCTTTTTTTTGTACAATTTTTGGGCCTCTCAGTGTTTCCTGCTACATCCCCTTTGATTTCTCTGTTTTCGACTTTTTGTTGCAAGACTACTTCTTTATTCCATTGATTTTTCACCCTTGTCCCTTATTATGTATACCCCAGAAAAGTAATTCGACCCACTTTTCTTCTTTTTCCCTTTTTATTCTCTCGAACCCTAAGTTGCTTAGACATGACGTAATGGTAAAACCCTAGGGAATCTCCCGATATCACTAATTTACATCGAAAACGCCTGTAACGAACGGTTGATAGATTGCACAAAAATAAAAGGGTCAGGCAGGGTACCGCGTGTTACCTCCCCTTTCTTCTTTTCATATCAACTTGCATTTTGCAGGAGGGGAGGGTTGATTAAGACGACACTTGCATTCCTATTATTCGTGTGCATTCAACTGAAGTTACAAGTATATTTTGGGTTAGTTGTAGTAGTCTTGCCAGTGTTGTGTAAAATGGAATAAAGTTCAAAATGTTGGAAAGAATTCTAAAAGTTGACTGAATTTTAATTTTTTAAACAATTTCGTGATTTTACGATTTTTTAAAAAACTGGAGGCTGAGATAGAATTTATTTACAAGTCCTGGGCGCGATGCTTTTGTGTAAATTTCATTAGCTAGATATTTTGGAGATTCCCTAACTAAGAACGTTCATCTTTAGGAAAAGCAAAACCTCGTGTTATTTAGCCCATTTACAGAAGTTTGCCAGCATATTCCACCACGGCTAGGCAGAATGATGTCATTATCAGTTGTGGACTCTGTGATATTTTCGCATGGAAGCCTTTCTTTTTAATGCTGCTCCTGTTAGTCCCAATGTTGATCATCTTAGATTGTTAGGCCTTTAGTCAACATTCAACAAAGTGAAACACACACGATGTGATGGAGAATAGAAGAATTTTAAGAACTTTTATTTTTAACGATTCTAAATTAAATCATAAAAACAAGAGAATAAAATAAGTAAAAAACGAGTTTTCAAACAAAACTGAGGCCAGGCCGCATGAAAAAATAGAAAATAAAATTTTCTTTACACACGGAGGTGGACTCAGATTTTTTGATTGGGACATTTCTCTTGAATATTCTTTCTCTTCATGAATCAAATCACTTATTACCTCTGATTGATCATACTGAAATATATCGATGATTGTCAGCGAATAAAATCTGAGTCCACCTCTGTGTGTGAAGAAAAGTTTATTTTCTACTTTTTCATGCGGCCTGGCCTCAGTTTTGTTTGAAAACTCGTTTTTTACTTATTTTTCTTTCTGCCTTTTTCACGTTAACTAAATTGTTATTACGTGCTGCATGGAGATATTTTAAAACAATTTTATGACGGCTGAAAAGACACTGATTTACTGAATTTTCCCGAATTTCCATGTTTTCCACAGGCTATGAATTTTTTTTAAAAATTTACATGAATTTTCCTCGATTTTTCATGCAAGTTCTCATGATTGTTGAAGAGAAAGTATTGATGCCAGTAGGACAAAAAAAAAATGATTCCGCATAGCTTATAAAACTTTTTTGTCGGAAAATTCCGGAAATTTTCGGAAAATTTTCCAGAAAAATTGGAAAATTCTGCATTTTTCCTGAAACAGATTTATAATCATATCGATGAAAATTTGTCCGATGATTTTTCCGCTTTTCCGGGTGTTTCATGGAATTTTCCACAAATGCAACTTTATGCAACTCATTTCGCTCTACAACTTTGTCTTAGGTTGCAAAACGCTCAAACGCTTCCTTGGTCTGAAAAACTCCGGAAAAAGGCTTTACATGAATTTTCCTCAATTTTTTCTGCAAGTTTTCACCATTGTTGGAGAGAAAGTAATGATGCCAGTTGGTAGGGAACTTGATCCTGCATAATTTAGAAAACTTTTTACCGGAAAATTTTCCGGAAAAGTCGGAAAAATCGCAAAACTCTGCATTTTTTCTGAAACGGATTTATCACTAATCAAATTTGTACCAAATTTTCATATGATTTTTCCCGATTTTCCGGGTTTTCCATGGAAATTTCCGGTTCAAATTTTGATAGATTCAATTGTCACGCGACATGAACTTGTGTGCCCAATTTCAGCTCGCTGTGATGACGAAAAGTAGACCCGAGAGTGTCGAAAATAGTAAAAAAGAAATATACAGACAGACAAATTCGTGTACGAGTTAAGGGACGGGCCTAAAAAAACAACCGCCTCTTCCGGAGTTTGAAACCGGGACATTCAGCTTTCCGGGCGAACGAGACAGATGCTTTCCCGATTGTATTTTATCTATTTTATCTAGCCCATGGGTCATCAAGTCCCGGAACTGACACACAGATGGTTTTGTTTTGCGGTAGTATCAACCTTCAAAAGATACGTGCAAAAATTTCATTACATTCGGTTTAGTGGTTGTTGAGATATTGAAGATTAAGCGATGCTACATTTATTTTTGTTTAAATGAGTTTCGTGTGTCAATCAAATACTGCTTTTTAATGGAAAAAATATCTCTGAAGCTCCGCAATGGCTTGAAAAGTATTACCGGAAAAAGTGTCTATCGAAAACACCCATTTGGCGATGGTATGCGGATTTTAAACGTGGTCGAACAACCATCGAAGACGCGGAGCGCCCAAGAACGTCCAAAAAATTCTGAACATAGTAATGTCCGATCGGAAAATGAGGTTGCAAGAGATAGCAAAATACACCGTGTTCAAAATTTGGTTATGAAGAAACTTTTTTGTTCACAGTGTAACAAAAACACAACAACCAATTGATAATTCGGAGCGCCGCCCGTTTGAAGTTGTTTACGCGAGATAGAAAGGATTTTTTGCATCGGTACATAGCAATGGATGAAACATGGATTCATCCCTATACGCCAGAGGAGAAAAGAGCGTCAGCCGAGTGGACAGCAGACGGCGAAAGCCGGCCAAAGCGTTCGCGGACACAGTCAGTAGGTATTTTGGGGCCCGCACGCAATTTAGCTCATCGACTTTCTTCTGAAGGACCAGATGATCACAGGGACTACTAAATTGCATTATTGTATCGATTGAATAACGAAATGAAGTAGAAAAGGCCGCAAATGGCAAAGAAAAAACCACTGTTTCACCAAGATAATGCACCGCGATCCACAAGTCGATGAAAACAATAGTGAAATTTAACGATTTACGATTCGAATTGCGGCTACAGCCTCCATATTCACCAGATCTGGCTCCATCTGACTTCTACTCGTTCGCAGATCTAAAAAAACATGCTCCAGGGATAGAGGTATGGCTCCGCTGATGAGAATTTAGAATTTAGAAAGGCATCGAAATTTTATAAAACGTAAAATTATATTTTCGAATTCGAATTTACGAAATTTCGAAATTTCGTTAATTGAATGGGATTTTAAGAGGCTCAAAACTATTAAACTTGTGTCTCCTTCCTGCAAGGTGTACCTACTCTTCTAATTTTTCTCTAAAATATGTTTTCAAATATTATGAAGCCATTTTTCTTGGAGAGAATTAAAATCTTGGTAATCTGTTTGAAGCAAAGATGTCTGACAGTAGCATTTCTATACACGAACGATATGTTTATAGCTGAATTATAGTTGTTACTTTATTGAATTTTGTTCACAATCCTCACAGATAATCTGTTCTGAAACTCAAAATCTTCTAGGCCTGCGACTTGAAAACCTCCTCAGTAAACAGAGTGAGGGTAAGATATGCAAAGACACTGGATCATAAAAACAAAAGGCCCCGATTAAATGGAGGTGATACGGAAACCCTACAGATAGTATAGTCCGAACAAGTAGTAAGCCTAATATACAGCCCTGCGGCACACCACTACACGAATACTTAATACTTAGATGAAAGATAGGCGGGAAAAAGTTTAAAAGTTGTATATTTTTGTTTTCACGTAACAACTGATAGTCACTAGTCCTCTCATAAAATCAACAAGGTCAGATAACTGACTACACAACAATGAAAGTAAGCATTTCTTCAACTACCTATGATTACTAGAATTAATAATTGAGCAAAACAAATTCATCGGCATAAAACTATCTGAAGAATTTCAACTTTCACGATAAATCCTCTTCAAAGAAGCAACGTTCACTTTCAATGAAATGGTCGTCGATGGCATTACAAACGAAAAAAAAAAATAAAAACTACCGCTTCTTTGTGCATATATAATTGTTAAAGACCACATCATCAAGTGGCTATAAAATGTGGTTATAAATTTGCTTCAATCAATTAGAGTCTATGTAGCTTACTCAAGTGCATATGTACCAAATATAACGCAGAAACATGTCTCAACCACCAACCAACCATATTTCAGCTAATTGGTCGCTAGATGAGCATCATCAAACTTGATGATCAGGCTGTAGCCATCGCAGACAAAGCAAACTCTTTGTTTAATTAATTGCTGGAAAGCAATTATTACTATACATACTCAAGTGGATTCAATTCATCGCTTTTCCTTCACTTTATATTTCCGATCGTAGAAAACATACATTATGATGACAACCAGATTCCGTACGATGACGTCTCGAGCCGTTTTCAATGATTAAATCAAGAGAAAGTCGCCTCCAATTTAAACCAGAACTGAACAGAAGTAATTACATTCGTGTATCACAGAAGAATAAGAGACCCGGGGTGCAATCAACCAGGAGATTAATAACAGCAACAACAAAAACTGTTTGAAAACGATGATCGTATGTGAGAGAAAAACGAACAAGAAAAAAATATCGATCAATCGATCGATTTCAAGCAATTAAACAGAGAAAAGCGGTGAAAATCCATCGGAAACGCGTGTGTGCAAATAAATATTATAAAACAGTTTGAGAGCGCAGGGAAAAAGTCGACTATACGCGACTTGCTTGATTTCAAAGTGTTGTGGTTTCTCAGGAAAGTGGAAAGATCAGGTATAATTGGGTGAGATCGTCTGAATGATGAGTGAAAATTACCAAGGAGCTCAGTTTTATTTGAGTCGAAATGAGGTTTCATGATTGTTCTGTATCACGAAATTGCATGCACAATCATTCTTCCTGAGAAGTGTTGTATTTTAGTTTTAGTTGACTGAACATCTACGAGTATTTTATTGATATACTGTTAGATAGACATGTGTTGTTGAATTTATAAATTTTTATACAATAATAAAAACGAACATATCCATATTGCAGTTTTCCAGTTTCAGTTCAGCTCTACTACGTACTTTTTGCTGTGAAGAAGCAATCCTAGAAAAGCCCTATTTTTACTCTGAATCCTTGTCAATAATTTACGGCCTAAGCACAATTCTTGTACCACAACGACATACATGCTCAGCAAAGAATTATCTTCTTCCAACCAAAACGTCAAAATTCCATGACCAGACTCACTTCTTCTTCCAGTCCTCGTAAACGCATCCTGCAATTAGAACGACTAGCCTCTGTCTAACTGACTCGATATAAGGGCAGTAAATATCTATCTTGGTAAGACAGCCTTTCCAAGCTCTCGGCCACTTTCAAGACTTTGTCTATTTTAAACTTTTCCTACGAATTTTGACGACGTACCTACTACTGACCGAGATGGATCTCAAAATAAAGACGTCATCACACAGCTGTTAAAAAACTAATTTCAAATTAAATAAAACTATATCGACAATTCACTCCTGTGGATTCTCATATTTCACATAAAAATTCTGAAATAGTAAGATATTGAGGAAAGTCTCCAAGAATGTGATTATCGTTAAGGACATCCACTAAAGATCTTCATGGAGAGGAATCTTGAAAAGTAGATAAAAAAAATAGGTCTCCACTTTATATCATAAAAGCAGACATAACCAACCATTTTTTTTTATATAGGGTGTCTCGTAAGTGGTTTGGTTGCCGAAGGCTATGGATAGGTCATGCTTAGACAAGCAAAAAATTGAATTGTGAGTGGGGGGGGGAGGTGGAGGGGGAATACTATTGGTTTCTGAGATACGGGACTTAAAGATATTTCGGTATGTGTTTATAGACCACCCTGTGGCTTCTGAATGTTACACCATATCATGATGATTAAAAATTTTTTAGATATATAACCGTTGGTCTTTTCATGGTCATTGAGCTACCCCCCCCCCCCCCCCAAGTTATGGCTCAACAAAAATAAAATTTCGAAATTTTCACTCGTTTGTTTTATTTATTTAACTAATATTTTGATCAAAAAACACGTCATCAACATCAATTTTAATATTGAATTTAAGAAGCCCAAAAGCTTAACTTTAAAATGGCCTATCACACTCTGTACCCAAAATGTAGCCCTTTCTGCGTTTTTTGCACCTTTTCTTAAGCATACCCAGCGGAAAGGTTCAACGAGTATCTATCTAAAAAATTTGGAATCATCATCATAGGGTGTAACGTCAAAAGCTACAGGGTGATCTATAAAAACACACCCAAATATCTTTATATCCCATTATCTCGGAAACCGTTAGGATCCCCCCCCCCCCCCCCCCCAGCCCACACCATTTCCCATACAATTTTTTCCTTGTCTAACCATACCTATTCATAGCCTTCGCCTACCAGACCACATACGCGACGACACCCTGTATAAATTGCATTTTCACATTAAAATCTGCTTCAATCATGTGAAAAATTATAAATAACAAAAGTTTACAATTTCACACCAACAGCAGTGGGCAAAAAAGTCATCTGCGGTAAAAAAAAAAAAACAAACAAAATGGTGCTCTCAAATTTCAGACTTTATCTCTCATTAACTACAGATTAATTCTGCCGGATATTTGTAAACTCTGGATTTTTGCCAGATTAAATATGAAAATTGGTATCCAATGCTGGTCTCACCTCCTCTACCTACCCACACTCCCACTTCATTTTGAGACTTTGTTGCATGAAAAGAGCAATTTTTGCATTCTTCAAATCCCACTTCAGTCTTAAGGTGATTTGTATATATTCCAATACTCTGCCATACCACTGAAATAACGCTACCTGTAGGAGACTAACTATAGCTACGAGTATGTGTTTATATATACATATAGGTATTCGCGGGGGTCAAAAGCAAATTGCTGTGAATCAAAACATAAGTTGATACCTAACAAGAGGAAAAAAAAAGATGGAAAAAAATGTTTACTGCGGTAAAAACGAAACTTGTTTTCCTTGATTTTGCACTTTTCTTTAGTTTTAAATCTCTTCTTACACATTCGAAACTCAAAGTCGTGATTTTACCCGACCCCAAAGGTGACGTTCTAAACAAGCAAGGAATCCTATCCTAGTGGATGGGTTACGGCTTGTCTGCTCCAGTAACTCCATGTGTCGTGGTCTCCATAGTTGTTGTTGGAATAAACGTCTTAATAATAATAATAATAATAACGTGAAGAGCAGGTGTTATCTTTTCTGTATTTGCATTTGTGTTACTCTTTTGCGACCTAATCGTGTCGTCGTATTGTGTAAGTGCAAGTAATTTACATACACATCGACTTCAAGTCGAACGTGACTTTTAAAATAAGTGAGAATCTCTGTGAAGGTTGAATGGTGTACAGTTACATGTCACGGATTTTTAGCATATACACAGTTAAAATGTATGTGGAATGTAGAGCAAGGAGATACTCTGGCTATACAGATCGACAAACTGGAAGAATTAAATTTCCTGAGATTAATGATCCTAACAAGCTTAATCAAGTTATTCACCTATACATAAAGCCGTGAAAAAGTCGCAAAAAGAAAAGGCCCTATCCATCCGTCAATGTGGAGACTGATTAGATGTTCGTCTCACGTACATCATGTAGTAACACCACATCTCTTTCAAGGAATCTCAGAACTGCTTAAATATCAGATCCAGTACGCCCGTATTTATCACCTTTAAAACTGCCGCGTGGATCAATAAATCTCTAGGAAAATATTTCAAATGTGAATTTGTGTGCTGCCGCTTGTGAGATTTAGTAGAGATGAATGTTCTTGCCAGAGAGAGTTATACACAGCCTCGTATCAATTCACAATGCTTTGTCGTCGTTAACATACTTCTTCGTCTGACATCTATTTAATCTATAGGCAAATTTCTCGAGAGAAAAAAAATAGAAATCAGCAAATATAGGACACATTGCAACATTTAGACCTTCGGGTTAAATTGATGATTTCTGATGGAACAGATTCATTTACCTTTCTGTCTGTAGCTCATGGAAAGGTTATTGTATTCTCAGATTTACATGGCAAGGATACACTCGAGTTAATATCCACAAATTAGCGCTCTCTATAACAAAGATTGTCAAACTAACTAAGTGCAATGCCCTTTGCTCCTAATCTGTTTGGTCTTATTAATTACCGTGTCCAATTTCAGATGTTTGGGAATTGGACTATGTAATTGGCAATATATGAACAGAATAAGCTAAATTGAGTACATATGTCTCATCTTCCTCACAACAAATCATCGGAAAAATTAGCAATGAATGAAATTTAATTTCTCCTTCTCCACTTTTGGCTATCTGTTACTTTTTACAGTAAGTAAAACAATTTGTATAACTATCTTTCTAATGCAACAGAAAGTACATGTGGAATACAATAAGGTTCTATTTTATGACCGCTACTATTTATCTTTTATACATTATTCATTATATTAACATAGAATGCATGTTATGATAATGCATCCACGCGGCTTGAACCAGAGACCTCATCTGCAAGCTCTGGCGTCAAAAAGAAAATCAACTTGAAAGTTGGCAACCACGTGAAAAAGACTTCGGAGCTAGTGAAAGCTCGCATGAAGGGTCTAAAAATATTGGAAAGGGCAAGACAGGATTACATTTTCTGCTTTACAAGGATCCCTGTAATTGTACATATGTATATACAAACACATTAGTTACTTATGCTACCGCAAGTAGTCAGATCATCCTGCAGATTTAATTCTCACCAGTTACATAAGGATTATTGAGAATGGCCTTTGTCACAGCAGAAAGGTTTTTTTTTTATAGAAAAGCATTCAACAACTTTCAACGTTGGAGATAGCTTGCCTCAAGGTTGCACAATGTAGGGGTTGCCATAGAAAAAAAGAGTTATAATATAAAACTCGGGATTTGCGATGAACAACATGATTTTGTTAAGGGAAAATCTACTAGTACTAATTTAATATTTTTTTTCTAATAAGGATTTCACGAATTCACTTGGCTTCCACTCTTCCTTGTTGACATGGATTGGTTCATATTTAGTTGGCCGTATACAGTTCGTGAAAATTGATAACTGTAAGTCTCAGGCCATTCATCTGAGATCTGGCGTACCACAAGAAAGCCATTTGGGTCCTATTCTGTTTATTCTTTTCATCAATAATATTATGTCTAGTTTCTCATTTGCTAACTGCTTTCTTTCTGCAAATGATTTAAAGCCTTTTATGACTGTAAATACCTTTAGTAATTGCATGGAACTTCAACAGGATTTTAATAGTCTGGAATCTTGGTGTATGGCAAACTAAATGCCTCTAAATGCAACAAATGTAAAGCTATGTCATATTACCATTTAGCACATCACATATCCTTTGGTTATAGTATCAGAAATGTTATTCTTGACAGACCTTCAAGTATAACTGATCTAGGTGTAATATTCGATAACAAGATATTTTTACGCGCAACAAAGTGACACAAGCGACATCTGTTGGAAACCGAAACAACTCTAGATTAGTGACATCTTAGTAAACTTCGGGTTCGGAGAACGGCATGTTCAGATAGGTTCTAGGATGATTTGTAGAGTATAAATGCGTCGCTACTCACATCCAGGAGGCGGAGTCTTATTTCAGACAGTGAAGTGAACAATGAAAACTATTTGGATTGCGATAACTATAAAGAGTTGGTTTGATAATTGTTTGTAAATGTTATAAAAGTAAACAGTGAATTTAAATAAAAGATGAACTTGTTAATGATATCTGATGAAATATTGTGTTTTAAATAACGAACAGTCCATTTTTGCCTACACAAATAACTCATAGGACGTATTGAGCGGATTCAAAGAAAATTTACACGTTTTGCTGTGACTAAACTAAATTGAGATCTTATGTAGGACTATAAGTCGCGTTATCTTTTATTAGGATTGCATTCCTTATAGTCTAGAAGAGTCATAAGTTCAATAATGTTGGTCAGTTGTAGGATTTTATGTCCAGATCTAGTACGTACAAAAATCAGTTCAAAACTAATTAAAGCTTAAAACGCAGATTTCGGGGGAGTAGACATGACAGATTTATGCATTCTATTGAGTCTCCACTAGAGGTAGTGCGTGCTGGGACACATAGGTATTGCATTCCGAGAACCTTGTGTGTGCGTTCACTATAAGAACAATTTCTAATAGAACGAAAAACTTTCCAAATTAAGAGTGAACTACTAATGGAAGACTGTGTAAAGGATTGTAAGACGAGGTGGGTACTCGAATAAGTCATAACCATAAGTTCTCGAATTACTCTCAGATTAGACTCAATAGCGCTACATAAGGTTCTCATGAAAAACAATAGACCCGCAGCGCTTTATTACGCCCTATGTTTTTTTTTATCATTTTATTTTAAATTTGATATTTAATGAATGAAATTCGCCGAACTCATATCAACCACCAGACTTAAAATTTTTGTCATCATTTCCGTATTATAGTTAAAATTTTGTTTAATTTATAACTCATCAAAAATATTCCATTAATTACCTCATTCGAAGTAGATATAAATTTATTCAAAATCATGTTTTCGTTTATCAAACTTTGAAAACCCCCGAAGTAAGTTGGTTGGTGCCAACAACTATTAATATCCATCCAGACTACAATGTAAAATATTTTAACAAGCGAAACAGTGGAAAATCTTCAATCATTAAAGATTTTTGATGCAAGAATTTTCACCACCCAGGGGAAAAATCCCGAATCATATACCATCAACAGAAGACTCTATATTTGATAGATAGGCGACGCAATCTATAGGGAATGGAAACAACAACCAAATATCTAGGCTATATGGCTATATAGATAGGCAGGGAGAAGTGTGCTTGAAAAAGTGATGTGACAAGATTAAAAATAGCCACGTGCGCTACCATACTGTGTGGAAATTGTAGGACAGATGTGATATAGATACGCGTGAGCAATATACACAGAAAAGTGTTGTAAACATTTTATTGTATGCTGTAAAATTAGTGGAAATCATTTTATCGTGGTGGTTTGATTCAAGTGTATCACGAAATTACTTGACCTCAACATAATCTCGAATATATGACAATGCTGTCGTCGCGATCGATACTAAATTTTCTTTATGGTCAAGGAGAAACATTTGAGAAGTCTGCGATCTTAACTCATATGTTTTCTTCACAAATTATGTGATTGAACCTAGAGATTTAGATGGACTTGATGTGGGGAAATGAAATATCACATGCAACATCGCTATAGATTTATATGGCATAATCTGTTTTACTTAAACAAAATAACTCGAATATGGTTTTGAATGTCGGTGGGGTTCGAAGCTAGACTAATGAGCCAGCACAGTTAGTGGGGTTATTTTGACTAGTTATTTAGGCAAGTGATATTTGAAAAGTATTATGAGACGTTTATTTTAATGGCGGTAAGGTAATCTAGCACGAATGATAATTCCAATCATTATATGACTTTTTACATATGTAGATGGCACCACCTACAAGCCATTGTGAGGGCTGGCATACACTAGGGCTCCAAGAGAGTTGGAATATTCAGGAAAAATAAAAACACTTGTTACGTTTCACGGAAAATATATAAAATAGTTTATTTAAATTTAATTTAATTTATGCCTAACGCGTTTCGATCTCAAAGATCATCATCAGAGGAGTATAAGCGTTTTAACGAGTCTAAGACGAATTTTGAAAGGCGTGTATGCTG
The DNA here is from genome assembly GCA_963930735.1 of Dioctria linearis. Classification (NCBI taxonomy): domain Eukaryota; kingdom Metazoa; phylum Arthropoda; class Insecta; order Diptera; family Asilidae; genus Dioctria; species Dioctria linearis. The sequence continues at coordinate 257,671,580 of OZ005742.1, read as the reverse complement.
CGTGACGCCAAAGGGTTTTTAAAGAAGCATAAACCTTACCAGTTAAACTTGAGATATGATCAGCCCAAGTCATCCTAGAATTAAATACGATTCCCAAATTCTTAACCTTAGAAGAAAAAGGAATAACTGTACTATTGATAATCACTGAAGGGAGAACAGAGGTGTCTATATTACGATGGTACACTACCATGACGTGAGATTTGGCAGGATTTAAGTTAAGTTTATTCAATGAAGCCCAATAACCAATTGCTGCAAGATCTATATTTAATTTCTCAATGTCCATAGAGATAAGTGTAACCGGAACAGAAAAGGAAATCTGCACATCATCAGCATAAAGCTGAGTATGGCATTCAGAGGTACATGTCTGTAGGTCATTGACATATACGGAGAAAAGTAGCGGCCCAAGGATAGAGCCTTGTGGGACGCCTGATGTTATCTTTAGATCAGCAGAATGACGAGATTCACACAATACGGTCTGATTACGGTGTAATTATACGAATTAACTTAACAGCAACAAAGCTAAATTGATGGCGAGAAATAAGCTTATCCAAGAGTATAGAAAGGTCTACGGAGTCAAAAGCTTTCGAGAAGTCAAGCAGTGCAAGTATCGTTACTTCTTTATTTTCAATACCACAGCGAATTCTTTAAGCAAGGTATAAAAGGGAGCATACAGTGTTATGTTTAGCCCGAAAACCAGATTAGAAGTCTGACAGGAATTTGTTCTTCTCAATAAAACTAGTAATCTGTGTTGACATAATTTTTTCCAGAACCTTGGAAAAGAAAGGTAAAATGCTAATTGGTCTATAATCGGCAGGCACAGAAGGTCTACCGACATACCTTTGGAATAGGAGTAATAACGCGGCTAGACTTTCATAAGGAAGGGAAGTTGGAAATGGTAAAAATAGTATTAAAAATATGAGTTACAGGTTTTATAATGATGGGCAAAATAATTCTAATGAATCTTGGATCAACACCATCAAAACCTATATTTTTGATAAACACATATAGGATGTGTTGTTCAAATGAGTAATTGAAGAGCGGAATTTTGAAGTGGATAGGGGGGGGGGGTTTGTAGGAATTACTCTTCACAGAAATTTAGAGTTATCTAGAATATGCCGATAATTTAAATGTTATTGGACAAGTACCTAATTCGTTTAGACTTCCACTCGAATATAATTTTTTAAATACTGCTAGTTTTACGAACATATAAATGACCAGTTGCCAATACTTCGTAGAATAACTCTATACACCGATGATATAGTTTTGATGACCTCTTCACGCATTTTTATATCCTAGATGAAATACTAAGTTTGTTATTCCTTTTGTAACGCATAGAATTAATGCTGGTAGAGCAAAATGGATTGAACACAGACAATGTTAAAAGTTATTTTGATATCTGCATGTCTGCCTGTCTGTCCATTTGTCTGGCTGTCTGTCTGTCCGTCTGTTTATCCACATGATAACTCAAGAATGCGTTCACTTAGAGAGCTGATATTATGCACACTGCCTTTTTAAAAAAATTGCAGACCTAAGTTCGTAAATGGGGCAAATCGGGTAACACCTTCGTAGGTTTGCCATACAACAATTTTGTTTTTGATATTTGTCGCGTTAACCGCGACGTAGAGAGCTGAATTTTATACACGGCATTTTTATAAAAAAAAACTCAATTTCGAAAGTGAACTAATTCGGACAACTCGTTCTTGGTGTTGCCACATCAAAATTTAGGATTTTTAACTAAAAGAAAACGATCAGTCCTAAACTTTTATATTGCAATCAAAAGTTCTGCAGAATATAAAATCCTATGAAATAGCTTATAATTATTATTGTTGTCTGACGAACTATTCTAGAAATATATGCGAAAATCCACTTTAACAATCAAACGTGAACAGAGTAGTGATAATATGAAATTACATATGGGGGGCGTGTTTCACTAGGAAATCATAAGACTTAAGTCTTAGACCTATTCTAAATTTTTCCTTGTTATTTAGTAAACTTTGTTCCTGTACATAATAGTATGGGTATGTTTGTGTCTAATATTTTAGCCCACTAATCCCTTAATCCCATACATAACTTCCTTCCAGCAATAATTGTAGGTAAAGAACCTCTTAAACTTAGCTTGATATATGTTATAAGAAAAATTTACACTACAAAACGCTTTCGAAATTATTGCGAAACTAATCCAGGCTACACCTGACAAGTTGTCTTCCTTTTTATGGACATATTGACAATGATAGTAGGAAGTCACAGGTTTTATGTAACCTCACCAGCAAAAGAGGAAATTTAAATTGTATTAAGAGGCCATTTGCCTTCACGTAAATAAGAAGAAAACTTCTTTTGAAACCATTAATAACTTCTACCACCTACGCTCATACTTATTCCATAAAAGGTAAAACTAAATGTGAACAAAAGTCCAAAATAGTTGATTAATTCAGAAAATAATAAAATAAAAAATAAAAAAAAATTTTAAATTTAAACTTGTGAAATTCCTGAGAGATATTTTTATTTTAATAATATTATTTTTCAGAGTTCAAAAGCGAGGAGCACTGATCTTCAGTGGTGTTGGGCATATTTATAGTTTCTGGCATGCGAAAATCCACAAAAATTAGCTTTTTATTTTGGCTACGCACATCAAAAATATTTCACAATTTCTTAAGAATCGTATGGAAATTTAGGCGCGTTGGAAGATGTTTTATTTTTTTGTATAAGTATCTCGATTAAAGTTTTTCTGTTTTTTTTCTTCTTCTTTTTTATGTTAACAAACCCACGATATCTTAGCAGTGTTACATTGTCGAGAGTATAATATTAAAGCAACACCCACAAGCCTTCGAGATCACGATCTGGTGATGCTGGTCGTTCCGTCCTCCGATCCGAAATGGTACATCATACATAACTGGATTCGGTGTAAGAAAACCATAAGTCGAATGAGAGTTGCTTAGCCTAAGGCAGCATTAAGTTGAAATATTTTTGCATGACTAACCCGTCGCAAACAACACCACTCTTAAAAACGAATAAGCATAAATCGAACACTCCTCGTTTGGATTGAGAACGGAGCTTTAACAAAACTTTTTTGATTGCTTCTCTCGCATTTTACATTTTACTTTTTATTCTTACTTTTTTTTTATTTTATTTATTTTTTTTTAACTATACATAAAACTCGCACTATCCAACTGCACTCAATCACATTGGCTTAAAACTCGCTTAATTACGAAACGTTGAACCAAAACAAAGCAAAAAAAAAATCGAAAAATAATCGCAGTCGCTCACAAGTTGTCGATTTTGTTTCGTTTTTTCTTTTTTTTCTGTTTTTCTTAATGTTCAGATTGGAACTCGCGCGATATACGATTACTGCTAGTGGGCGACATTTAAATAAAACACACGCAAAAGGGAATGGGTTCCCACCATACAACCCGGAAAAAACTAGGAAAAGTCAGAATTGGCATGGGATTGAAACTATTGTAGATGGGGATAACAACCGATTAGGGGGGCCATACTTTTAATGCCACCACCACCTCCTCCACACCACCACGAGTACCGTTCGCGATAAAAATTTGGGTGTTGGGTTAGAAGCTGAATTATAGAGGAAAATTCCGGAAAACCTATCGCAAACGTAAAGCTTATATCACAACCGAATCGTAAGGGGTCTAGCGATGAACTGAGTCTCTGAACTCGACACGACAGACGGGTGTGACTGCCATGCCGCCATGGATAAGGCCATTCAGCCTGAGTTCCGTTCACCAGTTTTCTTCTCGATTTATTTATATATGTATGGGTGGATGGATGGATGGATGGATGGATGGATGCTGCTGCTATGCTCTTGGGTGCCGTGCCGGTAGTGGGTCGACAAGAATTGAGATTTCATTTTACATAGAGAATGGATGCTGCGCTAGGTTGTTGCCTGCATATATAGCATAAACCAGTGTGTGTGTGTATGTGGACCAACAACCATTGAATCTGCATGGCATTGGAAAGCTCTTTTTGCATAATGAAGGATTCCAAGTTTTGAATGGATGAACTACTTAAATACAAAAAAAAAGCCGGTTGTTCACGATGAGATGCATACATTCATATATGTGTCTATACACGGATGGCGAATGGTAAATATCTTTCTCATATGAGATGTTAAGATTCTCAAGATTCTTTAGAGTTTGTAGTATAAAGGAAATAGAAGGGAAATTTTAATGGATTTTGTATGCAATAAGTTCCACAAATGTGAAGAATTTTATATTGTTTAGCCATCATTAAAGGTTCGAAAGGTTTATTAAGATCAGATTATTCTGTCAACTAAACAAGCAGATAAGAATCTACAGAGGATTGTTACTAACTAAAATTTAACGATTATGGATTGAAGTAGGATAGAAGTTTTAATTTGCCTAAAATCTGTAAAAATGAATATTTTTATATGGCAGACCTATAAAAGAGTTGCCCGATTTTGTCCATTTCCATATTTTGAGTTACAATTATTAGAAGAACGCCGTGTACAAAATTTCACAACTCCATCTCAACACCTTCTTAGTGTCCAAATATGTGTTTAGTGAAAATGAAATTTGTGTATGACAACCCTACCAAGGAGTTGCCTGATTTCAGTAATCTTTTTCATAAAATTTCTAGGTATGTATGTATACAAATTTTTAGCTCTCTAGCTCAAATTATCATGCGGATAGATGGAAGGACACATGGATAGACCATCCCTACCATATGATTTTATCTAGAGCTTCTATTATGGACATTTGAAAGAGCTTCCTCTGGCCAAACTGACAAAACTTTATAATTCTGAACGTGTATAAAAATAGGATCACAATCAACGCGAATAATAATTTGAAGATGTTCCATATTGCAGTGAATAGGTATAGTAACGGTTTTGCCTGATAAACTGAAGGTAGGTTCTACAATACATTTGGCCTAGAAAATAGTAAGCCAAAAATACACAATTTCTGTAATTTTCTTTACTAATAAAATATCAGTGGGGTCGTTTCGAAATTAGGATAAGATATTACAGCCATAAAAATTTTTAGCTTTAAATCTAAAGGAAACCTACAAATGGGTATAAAAACGGCAGGAGATTATCTATAGATCAAAACTATCTTGAGCTTCTCGGTACATATGCATTGGAATATTTTTTACTAAATCCATAAAAGAAATAATTGATAAATCCTTCCAGAGGATGAATGGTATGGCATGGATGGATTCACTACCCTCACGATATATAAGTGTGAGATCATAAATTAAACAAGCCGGACACTCTTATGAATTTTAGAATAGGCTAATAACCCTCCCCGTCTGGTGTATGCAGTTCATTAAATATGTAGGACCATAGGCATTTACATATAGCTTTTGATGAGAGAAGATATCGAGTGTCATTGTTTCTGGCTTATCAATCAGACCCATCCCGTATTGGTGGTCCCATGGGGTGAAGATACCCAGCGATTTTGAGGAGGATTTGTTGTTGCTGTGTATTTTTTAATTATAATCAGAGTACCGTAAAACGGGGTGACTTTGTCACCTAGTGCCAGTGATAGCAAAGAGGCGCAGAGTACTGAATAGTTCAATGTTTTACAGGATTTGGTAGCGGGTGCACGTGTGCCACTTTAAAATGTCCCGAAATTATATTAGGCCACTAAGAACGCCTAGATATCGAAGCTATACGGATAATGACGTCATAGGAATACTATAAGATATTCAGAAGGGCATGTGAAAAGTCAGTGAGAGTAAAAAGTGGAAAGTGTCTCGTGAAACGATTCAGAATAGACTAAGTGGTATACACAAGGAGAAAATTGGTGGTTCGCTTGTTTTAAGTCCTGAGGAAAATACATTGATTGCAGATACTTTGCATGAGGTGGCTATGTGGTAGAAAATGATGATAATTATGACCAATACTAATTGTGTAAAATAAAATGCAGGTCTTATAGGGACATAGGCTGGTTCCAGTACGTCACTTGCCATGGTTAGCTACACGAATATTGCCACGAAGACAGCAGGAACCGTTTTAAGAATGTACAAAATGTGAAGATGAGGGTTAATTTGATTTTTGGTTCATAAGCTACCTTTGATTTTTTGCTAATTTATTTTTCTAATAAGTCTTCTCAAATTACTAAACTACTTTGATTTATGTATACTATTTTCTCGTATTTCACCTGCTTTTATGTTTAATCTTAATTTATACACCTGTAAAAATCACCCCAACCCCGGGGTGACCCTTTAAGGGTATTTTTCTCTAAAATTTTAAGTGAAATAATTTTTTTTTTTACTAGCTTACATAAACAAGATGATACCAAAATATATTAAATTTTTCGAAAGTTTATGCGAAATAAATCGATGAAACCTTCAAAATCTGCCAATATCACCCCGTTTTACTAGGACCTAGGATTATACCACCGTTCGATGAATTTACATGACTTTGAACGGAGGCAAGTAGGATAAAAGGATGCCGCAAAGCAGACAAAACTCAAAAGTCAGGTGGATTTCAGTACAGTTAAACTGATCAAAAAGAATAGTTTTATGCTGCTGGAAAAAATGCTCTGAACAACCTAGGCTACAGCGATAATAGAAATTTTTATTAGTTGAACTAAAGAGTTTCCGCATCGATTTTAAATATGGTTTCCCTCAAAGTTATTTAGTTACTCTACCAGTTTGGGGCACCGAGTTTAAGTCGACTAGTTGACTTAAGCTATAACCAAAAAAGTTAAGTATTTTGGTTCATTACTTAATTCACGAATGTAAAGCTGGTCCCACACGACTCGCGAATATCACCGAATAATCAGCGAGTAAATGAAGGCGAGAATACGTCGCGTAGGAGATACACAGAAACCGTAGACGATTGCCGATGAATATGAATATTCGGTTTCACATATATTTCATCTAGAATCGTTATTTTTGGCCCGAGTCAAAAGGCTACCGAATATTTCTACCGAATTCTTGAAACTTTTAGATGACATTCGCGAGTCATGTGGGACCGGCTCAATTATTGTTATCCCAGCAGCCTCTTTTAAAAAAAGAGTAAGTAGGTACCTAAATACCTATTAAATAAAAAAATGTGGGAAAAATGTGTGCATAGACTTAGCAAAGAAGTACGCGAAAGATATTGTCGCATGGCAGTATATTCTTGGAAACATTGAAACTTATAATTGTAGGTCCAATTACATACAGCAACTCAGTTTTGATCACAAAGGGGTTGAATTAAAAGAACGACCATAATAAATGATTTCACAATAATCAAAGAACACTTTAAAATTTTCTCAAAGCTGGTATAACTTGATCTACCTGAAAAGTGTTTCTATCCAGTTCAACTTCCCCACTGAAGCAACCAAACTTATTTTTAGCTGTCTGTGAAGACTATTTCCTTATTGCTTTCAATTTAAACCGGTATACCATAAGGTTCGATTCTTGGGTCGTTGTTGTTTTTCATGTTTGTTTATATCCAATTCGATAATTTCGATATTAGCTGCATATTTTTGCTAATGATGATCTTTTATATATTTCGCCTGCTTTTTTGAGAAGAGATTTTCTTACATAATTGTTACCAACGTTGTTTGGGATAGTTTTGTAAATAAGCCAAGAATTATGAAAGAGTAAGCGAATTAATTGAATTGTTCATTATTTTAATATGAACATTTCGCACAAGTTCCTTATAGCAAATTCATATAAACTGCAGCATTCGCAGTTATAGTAGGTAGAATCAAATTATTTATGAACATTTCATAGACCAGAATCCAAAAGTAAACAGATGAATATCACAAAGAAAACAACTAGACGCATAGCTAATACCATAAATGACACAAAACTTAATATCGCATGGTATATCAGAGCAGACTATACAGATTGTGAAATGGGTGATGAATTCCGGAATGGACGACAGCATTTGTTAGAGCATCCCGAGAGCAAATGTTTCTTTAACAGCAGTTTTGTATACATTTGATCGACCTCTGCAACATGACAGAAGCCGGAAAATATGAATCACTTGACATATCAAATGTTGTGGTCCATTCCGGAATGAATCACTCAGCCATATAAGATTTATATACTTTGTTCTGCTATTCCATGCGACATTTAGTTCTTGTGCCATCTATGCTAATACCGAAGTAGGTTGCACCACCACCAAATCAATTTAAATGCATTCTCACTAAGCTGCTTTTCATATAGTATAAAATAACATTAAAACTCTCCGAAAAAACAAGTTTCGATTTTATACAAATTTCAGATGGCAACAAAAACTGCGAAAATTTAGTTTCACATACTTAGGAAAAGGACGGTAAAATAGAGGAGCAGCAGCGCTTTTAATCCGCAGCTACATGAAAATTATTCATGAAGTTTTTAACTCAGTACACAAACACATTTCCATACAACTGGAAAACTTTCACTTCATTTTCCATACATTTTTTATACGTTTCCATAAAAGACCCACTCCTCTCTTACTTCAATTCCCCCCCCCCCCCCCCCCCCCATCTAAAATGTAGTCAGTATCTGCACACAAACACTTCATTTAAGTTCCACATTTATTTCCTGCATGCTCTTTGTTGGGAAAACTCTTATTTGGAAGTGGAATACAAAATTTCCCCAATGCTAGAGCAACAAGTTTCCTTCTACATATTTATTGTGTGGGTTGGTGGGTGGCTGGGTGGATGAACGGATGGTTACTGCTCAGAGTGGTCAGCTAAAGACCCGCAAGCCTTAGACAGAAAGCTCTGGTGGCATTAAATGTAACTAAAATAATGCTATAGGCAGGCACTAACGCAAAAGTTTCTTAAATTGATTGTGTTTCGCGGATTAATTCGGAGATTTATTCCTTAGTGGCGGAAGACCAAGTGAATTAATTCTTCGCAACGATTTGGGAATTATTTTGTAGAAATGCACCATTAAGGGTGCAAATATTGAGGGTGACTCAGCAATTTTTTACTCATTATTGGCGAATAAATACTGCCGGAATTAGGACTGTTAATTTTACAGCAATTATTTTAGGAAATTCTTAGGCAGATGTTGTTTTCTTATTAAGGCGGTAGTTAAATCATAAGAAAGCAATTTTTGAGATGTTGTAATTGCGCAGCTAGCACAGGAAAGGAAGACATACCCTATTCACTGTTCAGTGCTAGTGAAATTCAGGTTCAGTCACCTTATTTAGTTCCCAGAGAAATATAATATCAAAATGAGCCAATTGTCACTTCGTATTAAAAAGAATTTATGTGTCATATCAAGCTCAGCAATTTTAACGAATACTAGTTCAACATTCGGTGGAAAATGGTAGAATCATCGCTATCTGGGACCTCGGATAATAGGAAAATGATAAGGAGTTTAGGTTAAATTAGAACACTCACTGTGCTTTCTCCCCTCTTATCCAGCTAGCCGTTGAATTTTAGACTAACGAGACTTGTGCTGAGCATTTGATCTAAAAATATTGACGTGCACGTGGAAAAGAAATAGAAGTGTGTAAAAAATCTGAGTTGACTTTTACCAATCAACATTACAGATACAAGTTGAAGGAATTCGTACCCAGTTGGAAAAAGAATCATATAACATGCATTCTGGGGACCTTCCTGGGAAGTTTTGGATGAATGAATCCTCGTTTCCCAGTTAATTTCATTTTTATATTGCGATGTCATTAGAGAGAGAAGGCATGCATAAAACTTCTTACGACGTGATTATACTGGCATGATGCGTAAGTGGTTCTGTTGGCATGATATAAAATTGATTCTAATGGCATGATCTGGAAGTAATTCTGACGGCATGATGTTGGAGTGATTCTAATGGCATGATATATCATTATAAAAGCGGAACGACGTATTATGTATTATAAAATCGAAACCTAATTTTGTGATTTTATTCTATATTTACTAATATTTTTTTATTTATTCATTTACTTTAAGGGGATATGCTAGTCTAGAGGCCGCCCGAATTTTAGGTGCTTTTTGAAGTGCCGTAAAAAAAAGGCAATCAATATTTTTCTATCCATTTTTTTATGAATTGTTTATTAACATTGCAAGAATACAGAAAAAAAATAAAAAAGTTAAAAATCAAAAAATTAGCAGCTGATGAAGTGGGGGGCCTCAAAATATTGGCGCGTGATCATGCCCACGATTCCAACCCGCCTAGCAATCCGAAAAAAATAAAATAAAAAAGATTATTAGTCTAGAGTAATGTCGCTATGTCCGGAAATAGGAAAAGTTGTAAACATTTTTTTTCACAAAATGGCCGCTGCTTAAAAAAAAAGCAATTTTTGTACCACATTTTTTACATTTTCGAATTTTTTACAAATAGTAAAAATTTAAATTATGGGATACGGCTAGTTCCGGACATAGACAAGTCTATAAAGAAGACTCTCAAAAAAATTTCAAGTAAATCGGTCCAGTAGAACTTGAGAAATCGTGGGCATCGTCTTGAAAAAGGCAGGAAGGTGTAACACCACTGTAAATTTGTTGAAAAATCGTTTTTTTTTATTGGCTTAAAAAATAGTTTAAAAACTCTAGAATAAAAAAAAAAAAGGTACCGTGCGAGAAAATTTTTTTTTCCATTGAAAATGGAGGTCGCCACCAAGCGCGTCAAACTTGCTCCGAAACATGTCCCGGGAAGATGGCTGTGGATCTGCCATTTTGTTTTTTTTTCGCTGTCAAAAATTTATCAATAAAGTTCAATGTATGCCCTTAAAATGTTTTTTTCAAACACCTTTAATTTTGCGAGAAAGAGGCGTTACCCCTTAAAGTCCATACGTCCACGTGGTTTGGAAGATAGAATTCAACTGTTAGCAGCTGGATGCAAGTGAACACTAAATATAAAGATACAAATTTGAAAAATCCTCTTGTAGGCATATTCTTGAATAGTTAAACTTTGAAAATATGAAAACAAAAAAAAAATCAATTTTTTCGAATTTCTAGACTAGAATACCCCCTTAATTTACTGTTTAATTCACTCTGTATATCTACAGTTTTGTTGTAAGTGGAATGTTTATCACCAAACTAAAAATGCTTCATTAAAAAATTAAAAATTGAATAAAAGTAAATTTCAAAAGATCTGAAAATTATTTTAAGTTTAAGTTAAAAAAAAAATAATTCAGGATAATTCAGGACTTAAACAATACTGAGATAGTTATAAAAACAAACAATAATCAAATTTACACTTTTTTTTTTAAGTTATGAGTAGCCTTATAAAATTTATTTTTAGCCAATTTGAAACCCTTTTTCATATCCATTTCGAACTGAGTATAGTTATAGCATTAATTGTTCAGGGCATCTACAAAATAAGTAAATAATGAATAAATACATAGCTCTTTTGAAAGATCATTTAATGCTCGTATCGAAAACAAAAGTATTGAAAATCTTGTAATTTTTTATTGCTTCTTTACTTTACACCGCATCCCAATTTACTTTTAAAACTACATCGTCAGTGAAAGACAATCCAAAATACTTTAAAACATTGGATTTTCCAATTATTCGCATGATAAGCCTAGTAACATTTTTTTTTTCAATTTTTGGTGACTGAAGGTGATGGGTAGTTTAATAAGGGGTATATAATGGTTACTCGGTTATATAGGAATTTGAGTGGTTATATAAGAGTTTTATAATATTACCAATAGGTAACGTAGTTATATTAGAGTTTTTTAAGGCTACTAGTGGTTATCGTGGAAGTAAGTTACTAAAGGTTTTATAAGTTGGTGATGGAAATTTGTTCATTTAAGTACAAGTCGCCATTTTTTCATCTGTCCATTGGAGATAAAAAAGAAAATGTCGGATAAGCCAATTTTTTAAATTGCAGATATATGGCTTCCGTTTTATTTGTATATAAAGAAAACACATCTTTTGAGGTTTATAACATTTCTAAATTATGTAATGTTGCCTTTATGAATTAATATCACCTAACTGAATATTTTAAATTTTTAAATATTGCTTATCTATGGAGCGGTCTGTGCTTTTAGAAGTATCTATGATATTCACAATAAAATTTTAATTGCAGCTGAATTTCACGACGTATAAGCCGAAAAATTGTAATTCTAAAATGTAAAAAAATTGCAAAATTCGTCTTCTTCTTGTTTTTAATATATTTTTTCTCTGAGTCTCCGCTATCATATTTTAGCTGCTAAAGAACCGTCCTATATTGGAGACCCAGCGCAGAACATTGTACTAGGCTATATAAGCAACCTGCAAAGACAATAGTCCTTCGCAGTAAAACATGAGTCACCATACTACTAACGATACTTCACAAATTTCTGAGCTTCTCGGTGCATCGCATATGCCTTCCTGGGAAGGTTTGGAATTTTTACTATAAAAATTCGATTCCCTCTGCATACTTTCCACAGGAATGCCTTCTAGATTTTCCAAGTAGGTAGTTCTTCTACACACATTTTATTGTTAGTGAGAATGCTAAAATAAAAATCGCTAAGGTATGATCCAATGAGCCGGTTTTCAGGAGGCTATATAAGAATTACACGACAGTCGACAAAAATTGTATGTGGTTTGTATATGTAGGTATGCCCAATAGATTCTAAGTTCGTGAGCACTTATAGCTAAGTTTAAAAAAACCACGAGGATTACCAACAGTACACGAACTTAAATATGTGACGTAGTACAAAAAGCTAAACGTATCTTCACTTAAGCATGGTTAAAAAATTTTTCTCTAAGAAAAGTACATATGCAACGGGTTCCCCTTAAGTATAAAAAAAAACTTAAATTCCAAGTAAGGCTGCTCAGTTGTAAAAATTCAGCTAAATGTCCTTGAACAAAAAAAATCTTATCTAAGAAAATTAAGCCGGGTAGGTATAACAATGAAATTTTTTTATACATTTATTCACGAAATACTCAAGTTTCTTATCAATTTTACACGTAATACTCGAAAATTATGTGTAACTTAAGTCTCCACGACTTTAAAATTTTGTAAACAAAAACAAACCACAGTTTTGCTCTTCTTTCCCCGTGATTTGTTGCGGCTTTATATAAAAACAAAAAACTTTTACATTCAAAAAGCACACATAAAGCGTTTTCCAACTCAATTAAATTACAAAATTTCAAGAAACTCGCGCAGTCGCTCGTCTCGCAAGCGCAACTACATCTCAAGCAGAAATAATGAGAATATTTAGAATAAGTTCACGAATCGCGGCGGGTGTAAAATTAGCTTGTCGCAGCAGAATTCTTACAAGACACAAACTTTGAAGGGAGTCCAGGGTAGAGAGGTAAGGCAATTGCTTTTTTATATGTATAGTTCTACTTCTTCCAATTTCAATTAATTAATTAATTCCACCACATAAACTAGTTAGTTCTATATTTGTACGTACAATATAAGTAGATGACCACCTGTAAGGGGTGGTGGACCGTGGATTACTTGGTAATTAGTTTTTTTTTTTTATTTCTTACTGAAAACCGGTTCATATAAATATTATTATCAGTCTCAGCCATCATACTACTTTATACTTGTATGGATATGGTGTGACTCATTTTAATGTTGTTGCGCATGCGCATACTCTGTTAATGTCTATCTACATATATGCTCCGACAAAGTTGCAGCTTTCGGCTGTTTCCGTATCTTATCGTTTTTGTGGGAATTTTATTTTTATTGTTTCCCTTTACTCCTATGTATGTATGTATGTATGTATCTTCTTATGCAAATATTCTGCGCATTGTTTTTGTTATAAGTTAGATAAAACGCGGAGTACAAAAAACACAGAATTGATATCACTTTTACTTTTATGAATGTGATTCGTGTGATCATTGTATATCGAATTTTCTCACCAAAGCAAGGGAATAGTTTTCACGAATTTTCTTATAGCTTTTTCCAATTTAATATCACATAAATAAAATGTCAATACATTTTTTTATTACTTTCAAAATGCGCTTAGGGCCGTGTGTGGTAAATAAATGTCATCAAAATAAATTTTTTTTGTAGGTATTTAATGTTGAAAATGCAGAATTTAGTTTCTCTTTTACGGTGAATTATTTAGTTACCTATGGATTAAGTTTTGGTCTCAGCATAAAATGAAGACTTATATAGTTACCTACTAAAAAAAAAAAAAAAAAATTGTTTGTGAATGCTTATATCCTGTACTGTATTATTGGTACTAACTAAATTTAATTCAAGGCCTTTTAATTCCTTTCTTAAATAAAAAAGCAATCCACGGCTCAAAATCGGATTTTAAAAATAAATTTTCGTTAATATAATTCACACATTGTTTTTGAAAACGAGTCATATTGATTTCACTATTTTGTTTGAGCGTGCCCAACGCCCCAGCGCCAGCCACTGATGAAAACTGCAGGGAAATTTCCCTTTTTCAGGGAATTTTACTACTATTGAGGGAAGCAGGGAAACAAAATGGAACTATTCAGGAAATAAAACCAAACCCAAGCAATTTGTTTTGTTTTTCATACATATGTATATGAATTGCTGTCTGGTACTGTACAGTAAAATATAGAAATATCAAATTCACTGTGATGATGGGAGGCAATAATTCTTTAAAAACGCGATTGCAACAAGACTGTCCAAATCTCTTTTCAGGTATATTTGGAAGTTAGCGACTTACCATTTCACACTATGTCACCATACAGCTCGAGGCATGATAAAATAAACAACTTTTAATTTCCCAATAACACTCTTAATTCTTTATTGGTTTTATTGGCTCTTTTGGACACCTATTACACGGGTACTTTTTAACCTAAGCGTCTACTATATTTTGCTCGTGGTGGAAAAAACTCAAAAGCCACGAAAAATGACGCTACTAATACTATATTACATATTTTTTGTTCTTACTTTTTTAAATAGAGGGCGTGACATCACTAAGGAATCAGAGCTGGGCAATACTTAAGTAAAAAAAGACTTAAGTAGTACTTAAAGTACATTTTCGTTATTTAAGACTATTACTTTTAAAATGCCCCTACTTAGTACATGAACATAAGTACTAGCGTCTATTTACTTGTACTTAAGACTTAGTTTTGTACCAAGATTTTTACTTAAGTATTTCTGAGTCTATTAAGTACGTACAAATATCTAAGTCTTCGTAGAAAAGAAAACACAATCTCTAGCGCAACTCCTTTTTTGTTGAGTTTTAAAGCACGCAAAGAGCTGTCAAAGCATGTGCCGCACTCACGCGTCAAGGCAGAGCCTACAAACAAGACTGGGCAACTACAACAAAAACCAGTAACGTCTCGTTCGAATATAAAATCGACGATGCCTCGATTTGATGACGTAACCACTGCCATGTATAATATGGACTGATTACGTTCATAGAAATACACTGTAGAAAATTGGCTCACTTCTATATTTCTGACTCTTTTGGTCTAACACCAAGTACCAACTGAGAGAGAACTGAAAACAACAAATAAATTAGTGGATTCGTCGAAATACATGATTGTAAATTAACCAATGATTTTTTTAATGTTGGCACCGACATAAGAACTCTTTTTGACACAAGCAATTGTGCCCACGTGAATTAGAAAAGTAAGCAGTCCATATTATATAAGTCAGTGGACATAACCAAGGGTAAGCAAGCCATGCCTCACTTCAATATAAAATCAACGATGCCTCGACATAGAAATTTACTGGAAATTTTTTCCTTAGAATTGTTATGCATTATTGAAGGCGACAATGGGTGCTTGAGCGGATCTCTAATAGTTTTTATGAGTGTAGCAATGAGAGGTGAAAGTTTTACTCTACCTGCAGCGCCGAAAAAACTATAAATGGTAGCCACTGGTTACGATACATATTATAATTTTCAAAAGGTATTGATTAATATCTATAAACTGAACTTGATAAACTTCATTATATTACTGCCAACGTACACAAATTATAAAAAAGTACTTTAAAAAGTACTTCAAAAAGTACTCAGTACTTTTTATAGACTTAGTACTTAGTTACAAGTATTTTTCATACATGCGGTACTTGTACTTACGCTAAAGTACTTAGGCCTTCAGTACTTGTACTAAACTTAAGTACTTTTTCTTGTAACTGTACTTAAGTACTTTTTCTTTGGTACTTGCCCAGCTCTGTAAATACAATTAGCTGCGGTGGGCGCTAAATTTAAATATTGCCCTCTAACTTCAGTGGCGATTGACACATATATATGTATGTCCTCTTGCAAAAGAAGTGTAAAATAAAGGTTTTTCTGTTATATCTCTTGTTTCAATAAACTCGAGAAATAAAATTCGTGGTGACATGAAACTTTTCTGAAAATTAGGGAAATTTTTATCGCTATGAAGGTCCCGATTCGGGTTTTCATCTATGGCGCCAGCACTAAACTTCCATACTTACTATATGTTTTTATGAAAAAAAAAACATTTGTATTTTTCCAAGGTGTAGTAACTACAGCAGTAACTATAGCTTATAAAACTAAAAACTTAATCTACGTTTTCCAAGGTGGAGTTTTTTCTAATCTTATCGAAAAATACCTAAGCTTTGTGGCACAAATTGTTGCCACTCACTTTAGAGATTTTTTTTTTACTGTGTGGCTTCTTTCATGCAGTCCAAATATGTTTTCGTCTACCCACTAGCATCAGATCAAGTCTTAAATTTGAAATTTGACAGACTAAAAACTTTAGATAAACTGACGATTTGCTCACACCTACAGTTTCGTCTTGAGTCCATATCGTAAAGTTTGTTAACGTTTTTTCGTTTTATCAGACGTAGTTACCAGTGAAAAAAAAACACTCTAGGTGAAAGTTTAGTTCCTTCACAGGCAAAGCATCTAACGTAATATGAGTTTGTTAATTTTTTTCCTAACAGAATCAGTAGTAGCGTAATAACGTTCTATTTGATAACTTTCTTCTTTTACCTTTTTGTCCGAATTTGAATCATATTTTACTTTCCATATTTCCTGTATACTTTAGAATTCATTGAATGTTGTTAGGAATGATGAGAAACCACAATTATCTGACGAAAATATAAAACTCATCTGCAGTTTATAAATCTTCAGGTCCTGTTATCTGACGATGAACTGCATGTGTGTGGTGTTTGTTTTTTTGCTACAGATCTACAGTCTGCAGTTCATGAACTGCCGATCTAGTTTACAATAAAATCGTACAATTTTTCAACATATACACGCAGATTACCTAGATTGTATAGATCAAATCGTACGATTTGAACTGTTAATGTGTGGTGGAATTCAAATATATCTACAGTTCGGATCTGCAGATAATCTGTAAGTGAATGGAGGCCATTACACTACGCAGCCGTACTAGCCTTCCTACTTCAGTTAATTGTCATCGAGAATACCTGAATTGAAGAAGAGTATAAAAATTAAGCTAATTTGGTAGTATCATTACTACAAATAGAGGAGCAAAAGAAGACGTTCTGAAGATGGCTGAAAAAATCAAGAATGGCTGTCGGAAGTGTCCACATATTTTAGTGATTCTTAAAAATGCCTAAACATTATATATGCAGAATATTTTGGACAAATCGAATCACGAACACAGAGCTGTGATTAATTATGAGAGTTTCTGTTTGGGCAATCGTAGTCATTCGGTTAAGATCGTTTTTTTTTCTAAAATTATTTTGGTAGAAAACGTATAAAAATTTGATTACGGTTGGGAAGATAACAAAGCAAGCTTAAGATTATTAGATATTCTTTTTTCTGTATGAATAGTAGTAGTAATAGTAGGGCGCCGGATTTATTTAAAACAAACTTTAGAACTTTAGGACCAACTTAGGGCTATCATATGTTAGTGAGAGAGAATCTGTTATCATGGCTTGGGAAGTATTTCTCGATGGTTTTGGTAATCTGCTAAATTTTAATTTTTTTTTTATTTCTGAAAGGTTCAAATGCGTGGTAAAACTGATAAAAAAAACATACACAAATTCAGTTATTACCACTTTCCAGAGAATTTCTCTAAATAAGTGAACGATAAAAAAATTCTAATTCAAACCAAAACAAGTCTAATTCCCAGAATTATGTTGAAAATTCAAGGAACTGTATCCTCCAATTTTGTTTTGCAACTTAAATATTCCAAATCATTTTAACCTGACATTGGCAGACATTCGTTTTGTGTCCATACCACCCCCCTTAGGGAAAAATCAATACTACATATTGAAACTTTTTCACAGTTTCTCATGAAAAACGTTTTAGGAGATAATTAATAGACGTACAAATAATTACTCTTAATAGAAAATGATGGCTAATGAAATGGCTTGCATGTATGTAGTTAATTAAAAAAAAAGTATGTTGCTTCAAGACTTACATTTATCCCACACAAAAGTAACTATAGCAGATAGTTGAGAGTAGGTACATACCTGAAAAGAATTAAAAAATTTGTTAATAATAGTTTAAAATTTTTTGTTTATTTAATCAATGTAAAATTACATGCATATGTATGGAGAGGCGACCCTCAACGATAGCTAACCCAATATAGAATCGAACCCAGCACGCAAAGATGGCGGGAATTTTTAACTAATTCGACTCTTCTCGAATACTGTCACCAAGTGGAACGAATTCGACTACTTTTTAGTGTAGTTCTAAAAATAGCACGTAAGCTGTGGTCATAAGCTATGAAGCAAATTAATAAATGGTCACGATAATACAATAATTAACTTAGTTTTCAATAGTACAAGCATATACGGGGTATTTATTTATTTAGAACTTCATTAAAGATCTTATTACTAAGTTTACAAAAAAAATTATACATATGTACACAATGACAATGACCAAAAATGTGCATAGCAATAATAATAAAATAAAAAGTTACTTTAACTAAGCTGTGATCTCTTAATTGACTTTTTGAAAGATGAAAGTCAATGCAATCAAACTGGTTGTTAAAGAGACAAGACATTGATGAAATCGGCTCGTGAAAACCATAGTTCGTACTATGATGAGATACGACGAAGAAGTCGTGGTTCCTTAAGGAGCACACAGGAATAGATATATTGAAAGTATTTAAGAGCTCAGGGGAATTTACCGCTCCTTGTATACACTGAAACGGAAAAATAACTCTGGAAGCTTTTCGCCTATTTTCAAGAGAATCCAATGGAAAAAGTTTAAGCCTATCAACATATGGAGGTAGAATAATAGGGTTATCCCAATGAAGTCCACGCTGTGAAAAACGAACAAATCTCCGCTGCACAGCCTCAATACGATTTATGTATACAACATAAAAACGAGACAAAACCGGACTGGCATACTGCAAAATAGGTCTAACGAATGTGCAGTAAAGGACCTTCGTTATGAATGGATCATTAAACTCCTTTGCCCATCTCTTTACAAAGACCAGAGTAGCATTAGCCCTGGCAACGATTGTATTAATATGATCCTCGAAGGAAAGACGAGAAATAAAAAAGAGAGCCAAATCCTTGGTTTTGTCAAGTTTAGTTAATAATGGATGCTAAACTAAAGTATAACTGATGTCCAGAGGCCTCCCTTTACGAGAAAAGAATATAGCAGTACATTTGCTAATATTAAGAATAAGACAGTTAATAGTATACCATTTATGGAAGCTCGAGTTTAAAAAATCCACAGTCGTTTTCATTACAAACAATGCAAAAGATTTTGGCATCGTCAGCCAAGCAAAATATTCTTGATTTAGTCAAAATCAGAGATACGTCATTAATGAAAATAATAAAAAGGAGTGGTCCGAGAGGGCTGCTTTGAGGAACACCAGAAGTATTATCTATTAGGTCAGAAAGAGCTTTGCGAAATATAACTCGCTGCGTACGATCCGATAAATAAGAATGAAGCCAATTGACAAAGACAGAAGGAAAACCAAGAAGAGTCAAGAGCTAGTAATTTTATAAATCACCCTATAGCATCTAAACGATACACCCTATTATTACCAATCATACTATGCACCTCAAATGCAACTGTCTTTACGTTTTTTGTACTTTTATCAAGCATATTTAGCGAAATTCAGCTCATAGAAGAAAATTGCCTGCTTTTAGGCATGTATACTCAAATATTTCGCTAAATATGCATAAGAAAAAGTGAAAAAATGTAAAAAAAAAAATATTGCAGAGCCCTATTCCTTTACTTAGAACCAAAATTAGAGATTACTCTTTAAGATTTTTTACCGGGCAAACTTATATTTGTTCATTCAAGAAGACATTTTTTTTCTCCGGTATATAGCAAAAGCTAAAAAAAAATTATTTTATTTAGGAGGAGCTCCCTTTAACCAGAGATCGGAGTTTTAAATCTCTGATAATAATACAATTTAAATCATTCTTTTGATTCAAGGAGGAATATTGTCATACCTCTTTTCATCGTGCATAAAAGTTATTAATAAGAATGTGTCTATAACTGAACCTTGCGGTAATCATTAGTAACTGTAGCGGACAAGATTAAGTGTAATATATTAACTTAAGAGATGACATGTCGAAAAGTGAAAAGAGAAGTATTTTTAAAAATTGTAGATTTCTTGCAAATTGATTTCATGGTTATAAATTGTATTCCTAATGGTTGCCTGTGTGAAATATTTTAAGGATACATGTACGTACCGTTCATCTGTACATACGTATATCCTTAAAATATTCCACACTATCAAATAAAAGAAGCCGCACTGATTTGACTAATATTTTTCCGATGTTACAATATGTAGACTCACAAAAGTCTTCCCATTTTGGAGGTTATATAAAAAAAACTCATAATATCTCTGTAGGGTATGGGAAATGGATCCGCATATAGAACGAATCTGGATTGAATTATTATACAGTACCACCCTGTGAAAGATCATATTTTATGGGTTGGACATCGGACACCCTGTATATCTAATCAATTGACTTGGACATAATTTAAGAATATGAAACTCTAAAGTAATAAATCTTAAAAACTCCCTAGATGATGAGTTCGGTTTTTTGTTTAGTTTCTAGTTTCGGTTTATTATTAGGGATACACTTTACGGGAATATACCAATCCAAATCATATAGCCCCTGTGTCTAATCTATTTAAATCCTACAATTATCTTTACTACTCTTTCTAGCCTGCTCAACGTATACGTTGACCATTTTCATTACCATTTTACCATGCTTGCCAGCTAATTCCGAACCTTCTAAATCCCCATCAAAATTCAATCCGTCCAAATTTCCAGACTATTTTTCAGTATTTTATCGTTTAGCATTCGATTATAATTGTTTTGAGCCTATACATACATCAGCTAACAGCTTCCCCCCCCCCCCCTCCTTTAACAGGGTTTAGAGAGCAGATTACATATTCAGCCCCCATTCGCAATTTTCTCACAAGCATCACACTTTATTGTTGAGCAGTAAAACAAAAGCGAAGCATTTTTAAGACGAGAGTAATTTGTCAGAAAGGCACTTAAAAAAGGCAATTACAGTGGGGCCCCCCATTCCGAGACCTTTTTACCGAATGAACGAAGGGAGCAACCCAACATCGGCATAAACTTGTAATTGCTCGAGCAAAGCCTGATCATGCAAATCGTCTCTTTCGGTAGAGACTTTTGTTTATGGCATCGTTTGACTTGTGTACGTTCTCAAATTGGGTGAGAGGTGAATAATTCTGCAATAACCAGAAAAATAGTGTAATTCTAGGAAAGGTCAGAAGTACCTAAAATGGCAAAATTAAAGTAATTCTCAGCACAGAGAGAACTGCAAATTGTTCTTAAAGATGTTGGGGAATCGCAGAAACAGGAAGGCATCGTCGTCGCCGTCGGTTGCCGTAACGTATACCTCTATGTAGTCAATGATGGATAGGTAGGATCTGACAGACATAAAACAATGAACAAACCACAAGTTGAAAAAGGCTAATCAACGAGTAGAATCTAGAGGAATGGCTGGAGTTGCTACAACTGTATATCCTGTTTGTCCCCATCAGACGATTGTTCATGTTTCAGGATAATTAAATATAGTCCTTTCTCAGTTATTCTTATTGCTCCTATGGGACAAATTACTCTTTCTGATGTGGTATATAGGATTCTGGTATAGAAGGAAACTGCTGCTGCTGCAGTTACAGATTCTTCTTGCACCTCTGACTATTGGTACTGTGGTATTGTATAGAAGGAGGAGGAGAAAGGGGAAGGGAATATAAGAGGGGCAACAACGTTTAAAATAAACTCTCTAGACTGCATGGAAACAGGAATACAGGAGTCGAGACAGTTCTTATTACTGTTTTACTCCTGCTGGAGCGGGCCAAGTGATATAAAGTAGGATGAAAGAATGACTTTACGAGCTTTTTACCGCATTAAGCCCCTCAGATCTCATCCTTTTCCTATGGGGCATTGTTGTCGTGCGTACTTTTTGCTCCAAGCTTTTCTTGTTCTGTTTACGACTGCATCTCCAACAAATCCTTCAGATTCAATTAAGAGAAAGATTATTCAGGCGTAGCTAAATTTACTGAGAGAGGTTAAGGGAGAAATGTTCTTGAATTATGTGTCGGTACGAATGACTAATGTGTGATAATTTTTTTATTTTTATTTTGTGTGTTTTTCTTTTTTTTACAAATTTATTAAAGAAATAAGATAGTCGCACGCTTTAACTTCACTTAATACCTTTGACATACAGCTAGTACAGATATCATAGTATACGCATAAACCACATGTAGGTCGTTGCATACCACCATAATACAAGCTGAGCAAACTTATACGAGGCTAGTATAAATACTTGGGGGGGGGGGGCGGAGCTTTTAATTGATTTCAGCACCGCTTACAAGCTTATGACTTTTTGTTCCAGTAGACCCTTCCGGGGATATTCACTAGTTTATGACATGCGCCAAGTTGACAGGAAAAATATTTCCGAAGATTTCTTGAAAAGCAAAACTTACAAGTTTTAAGAGCTGTCAAATGAAACTATAATGCGATGTGTCACCTAGCATGGTACAGCGAATACAATGGTATCCGAACTATGGTACCTATACTCGCTTTGTGTCTCCTCAAAGGTATTAGGCTGCAACGACATTAATCTAAGCACACTATAAGAACTGAGTAGGCGAAATTTGAAAAAAATAATGCCTACTTATGATAATAATAAATGAGAAGAAAACGAGCAAAAAACGAGCAAAAAACGACGAAAAAATCACGTTTCTTGTAAACTTTAATCTAATTTTATCTTTATTATTTGTTTTTATAGCGGCAATAGATATAAACACTTTGTGAACATTTTAACTGTCTACCTATTATGGTTCATGAGATACAGCCCGGTGACAGACAGACGGATGGACGGACGGACATCGGAGGCTTAGTAATAGCGTTCCCGTTTTTACCCTTTGGGCACGGAACCCTAAAAATTATAAGAAAATCCTATTTTATATTCAATTTATAATTATTCTCAATTTAACCTCAATTTCACAGTTTGGTTAATAGCAATTTTAGGAATTTTATTGTCATAGTTGTACACCTTTCTTCAACATCTTTATGTGTATGCGGCTGTTACTGCAATTAAATACAAACTAAGAATTTATAAAGCAATCTGTATTTCCTAAGCCGAATAAATACATCCTCCGCTAGTACAGTAAACTTATAATAACTTTTTGCTTCTCTAAATCTGAGATTTCATTTGAGGCCTTTTGAAACTTTTTTTTACGAAAAACTCTTCAAAAAAGTGCTTGAACAAAGTGCACTGCTTTTGTAGAGAAATTTAATAAGTTCCGCTTTAGAGATAAATTTTTGAACATAAAGAAAAGGTAAATACGAAAATGCTTCACTTTAGCGAATAAAAAGCGATAGCTTGCGATTTTATAATTTTTTTCTTTTATATCTTGTTTTATTCAGCTTTTTGTTAGCAGTATTTATCAGCGAATTCACGTTACACTCTCATCACGTTTTCTTGATTCGATATTTAATCATTTTCAAAATTCCAGATTAAATCATAATGGCGTTTCTAAATGTATACTTAGCGTTCCTTTTATTTTTTGTTATTCTCGCAATCTCTTTACTAATCATTTTCAAATTCAACTTAAAATTTATGCAGATAGCCGTGTCAACATTTTGACATCGTTATTGGTTCGAAAAGGATTCGTAAAAACGAATATAAGATTCTAACCAAAGGGAATAAAAAAGCGAATAAATCAAAATTCATAACACCGTTCGTTGCTGTTGGTTGTATCTCGACTAGCCTCCTCTACGTTTCAAATATAGTTTGTAGAAATATAGACCTCATTAAATTTTGAGTCTTTCAAAACAAATTTTGAAAAAAGGATTAGCAGAAATACAAGATACACAGAAACTTGCTTCGAACCATTAGTCTCCACTTAATCCCAATACAAGAAAGAAGTATACGTACAACACACCGAAAAAGGATTTAAAGACTCGGTCGAAAAGTGAAAATAAATAAATATCCCCAAATTCCACCATCGCCCTTAAATTCACGTAATCTTGTAGTAAAACTTTTCACTTAAATCTTTTTCGTCTACAATTCTGCAAACATTTCAAATGCCCTTATACTATCACAACCCAAGTACTGGAAAACCAGAAAACCACATACTTAGTATACACTCCTCCTCCTTCTCCAACTCCTCATACCATACAGGACTATAAAATGTACCATATCTTAGCTCCTTAGGCAACCCCATTTTGTGTTGCCACTGATATGAATGTTTGTACTGTATCTAGACTCGTAGAGTGTTACAACTTTAATCGCTGGCAATAAATTATCAAGGAAAACAATTACAACTGCGAATAGCAAACATATGCGCTTTGCGGAGTGCAATAATTCAATAATTGTAAAGCGTTTGCATCGTCGTCGGGCGGCGATCATTGCACTACAATTATTAATACGTTGTGCGCTTGATAGATGGCATTTCATCCAACTTTTGTACACATCTACATACTTGAATTTGGGTTGGGGAAACGAAGAGTTAGTTATCCTCGGATATTGTGAGTGGTGCGCCGTTTTAATAGGCACTTTATGTGCAAATTAAAACCTATCGAGCCTATGGAGCACATACATATACTCGTACCTAGCCCATTTTCCATGAATTTTATTGGCATTGAGGATTTCTTTTTTTCATTTCAAATTTACGGCGTATGCTAAAAGTTTTCTGCAATTTCAAATTTTATTTATTGACTAGAGAGGCAATTTAGTACTAATCTCGTTTGGTGGTTGGTGGAAAATATTTCCATATTTCAATCATTTATTTCCTATTCATATTTTAAACAAACAGAAATGGGCAGAATTTGAATTATTGATTGGAAGTTGCATGCAAAAAAAAGTGTGGAAAAATTTGAAATGTATATATTCTTTTATTGCAAGAATTACATATTTCTTAAAAAAAAAAGTTTTTAATTTCATAACCCTTATAACTCCCCCCCCCCCCCCCCCATCCATCCACATTCGACCGTCATTCTAACTTTAGATAAATTGTTGTTATAAAATCAACTTTCAAAAATTTATAAAAATAATTTTCCATTTCCATTTTAAGCTTTAAATCTTTTTTTGCATGACTTAACAGTGGCAGCAGGTAATAATTAGTGATAACGTTTTTTAAAGTTTGATGTTCCACAGGGCTCTATTCTAGACTCGCCTTCCTTTTGGTCATTTACAAATTTATATATCGCTCGAAATAACTAATAAAGGCCCTAAAAGTATACACCGGATAGTTATTGTGTATATAAAGGGTAGCCCACTCGTTAGTATGTGAAAAGTCTGTTCCTACCAGTCGATCTCAGCTTGCAATCAATTTGGCTTCCAATATGGAACTTTGAAACGGGTGATAGTTCTCTTTTCTATCATTCTTAGAAGGACAGCACAAAAAAAATTGGGAGAAAAAACCTAAATAAGGATGTTCCTCAGGGATCCACATTAGGCCCATTTTATTTCGTTTTAGTTTATTCTTAAAATACCACATACACAGTCAACAGTAATGCCTAATAATTCGCAGTTGAAGACCGAATATCTGTTGACGTGGTCGAAAGTTAGATTAAGTTACATATTATACATAGGCCATTATTCACCGACCACGAATACGAAGATTTTACAACTTAAATTAAATCTGTAACTATTTTTTTTTTAATGTTGCCACAGTTTAGGGGATACCCATGATGCCGTAGCATAGCCTTGTCAGTAAAGTAAGAAGGGGTAGGGAATTGAGGGATTAAATGATTATTGAATAACAACTGAATTTGAATTAGCATCTAGTATTTATCTAGCTTAACAGAATGGTGATCAAATTAAACGAAAACCCAGACTCATTGGTTATAACCACATAAGACAACGATGGAATGGTTAAAAAAAATACGATACTCTTAGATTGATTACTCTTTTCATAGACTACATCTATCCGAGGACGAAGTAAAGTAAACTTCGGCATTTCAGCAATATACCGCCTACTTAAATAAATAATAATAATAATAATATATTTTTCTGGTAAACGATACTAAAAGATTGACAATCTTTTAAATTAGTATCTATTGAACAGACGGGAAAACCAAAATTAAAATAAAAACTTAAAATTAAGATCAAAATTAAAAACAAAATGAAAAATCAACAAACCAAATCATGATTAAAATTAAAAGAAAAAATTCAGATCAAAATGAAAATTTAAAAATTTAAATTTAATTTAAAAACAGAATCAAAAATTTAAAAACTAAATCAAAATTCAATAAAAAAAAAGCGAAGAGAAAAATTTACATAACAAATCATAACGAATCAACAAGGAGCCGTCTCAATGTTCCGAATGGAATCAGCCCGCTGAATGTGACTAGGCAGCTCGTTCCAAGAACGAACTGCCTGAACAATGTAAGAACCTTCAAAGACTGATGTTAGGAATCGAGGTATTAAAAACTTATGCCCTCTAGCAGAGTTAAGACGCCGGACCAAGTTAGCCAGCTATGCAGGTTTGGTTGTAGTAATAAGGTTGTACATAAAAAATAAAACTCTCCGCTTCAGATACACTTCCAGCGGACATCGAAGTAGAGCAAACCTAAGATGAGACACATGGTCAAACCTTCGTAATCCAAAAATAAACCTGACGCAGTCATTGAACGCGACATTTAATTTTCTAGTGCAGCTTGAATCCAATTTCGTAAAAACAAGGCAACCATAAGTAAAGTGTTGAAGGACTAAAGTCTTTATTAGATGGCAACGCAATTGGGACGACAGAAAACTAGCCGATAGCCATAAGCGACGAAGAGTTGCGTAAATTTTGTAAAGGGAGGCCTGAATATGGTCGCAATATTTCATATTCGAACTATGTAAGTGTAAGGCCGAAATTACGGACCTTGTTCACGTACGGAACCACAACTCCATCCACAGTGACAGCTGGTAGATCCGAAGAGTCCATCGAAGTAGTTGAAAAAGCAATGCACTGAGACTTATTGGGATTTATTTTAAGATTATCTGCAAATGCCCCTTTACTAATTTCGAGTAAATCGCTGTTGATACTATCCACACAGTCTTCCATCAAACCTATGGGGCGACTAAGATAAATTTGAACGTCATCGGCATAAATATGAATATTAACGTCACAAGTTACAAGCGACAAGTCGTTGATATATAGGATAAAGAGTAGAGGACCAAGAATGGATTCCTGTGGAACTCCACTGGTTAAGGGAAGAAAATGCGAAAAATTTTCCTCACTCAGGCACACACGCTGTAATCTATTGGACAGGAAGTTATTAATTAAAAGAGTCGCCCCATATGAAAAATGAAACTGATTCTGAAGTTTACTCAGTAATTTATTACGTGAGACGCTATCAAATGCCTTTGAAAAATCAAGGAGAGTGAAAATAACGATTTCTCTGTTATCGAGCGATGACCGAATGTCAGTTGCAACCTTCAAGACGGCACTTTCACAACTAAGCCCAGGACGAAAACCAGACTGCCATTCGCTTATGAGGTTATTCCTTAATATGAACCGTTGAACTTGCCAATGCAGCAACTTTTCCAGCACTTTGCAAAGAAAATAAAGTAAATGTAACTGACTAGGTGGTAAGTATTGAGACGAGTGACTAAAGGCGTTGTATCTCTCTCTTAATGCCTTCGTACAAAAATTATAGAATTTCGGATTAGAGGCTAAATTAAAGAATGTTCTACGTCTACTGAATAAGTTCATCTAAAGTAAAAAAAAATGCTACCTCCTGCGTGATAATTAAAGTTAAATTATCTGCCAAGATTTGATTTTTATTTTCGTTCAGATGCCGACAAATAGAAATGGTCAAAAGAGCGTAATAGCCTCGGTCAACTTTTCTGGTGATTCAGATTTATCGCTTCCATATAAAAACACAAAACTTTACGATTCGAAGAAACTTGAACCCTTCCATACTAATCACAGAATATCTCAAATTCACTTCTCCGTTAAAAAAAAAGAACTAAAAACAAAACAAAAACCAAAAAACAATCACAAATCCTCTGACAATCTTATTATACTTCGTCTTAAAAGTTAATTCATTCTCAAAAAACATATGGAAATCCTCTCGAATTAGTAGGTCGAGCATTGTATTTTGATAAGTCGTTTTGTGTCTAGTCCGCAGCTTGTTCAACCCAAACAAGACTCGATTTATATTTCGAGTCGTGGAATGCAAAATTTCCTTCAACATCTGCAATCCATAACACAATCTTACATAAATTATGTAGCTAGCAGTAATATGTTGGTACATATATCCGTCGAGGAGTTCAACTCTGCAATGGAGGGAGATCCCGCTAAATTTACACTAATAATATAGATGTCATGCAAAATGTGGTGTGGTGCAGCAGTTTAAATAAATTTAGACTTTGGCACGTTTGCAGAGAATGTCGCATTCTTGGAACATCATCAGTCCACTACCGTTAGACTGCATTTTTATTTATTTATTTTTTTTTCTTACTTATACTTTTCATTTACCAAAATACTATAATCTTTCTTTACCCGTTGGCATAGACATTAGATAGTACAAACATGCCGGCCGCCGCCGTCACTTGGCGACCGGTTTGCATATGAAATTCCATGAAAATTCACAAAATATTAATTAACTAACGCGCGCGCGCGCGTGCGCGCTTTTAGAAGGCTCAGTGCATCGACGCAATGACTTGATGGTACGTTTGCACTACCGCATTCCAAAGGAATCATCGAAGTAATTTTATAAATTTTGAAACACATCATAAAGCTCACATTTTATACGTAGGCATGTGACAAATTCAATTTAGACTGAAAATTTAATAGCCTAAGCGTGACAGACATGCGCAGAGCAAATTAATTCAATGATAATTTCGCTTTCCGCTGAAGGCTTGGATAATAAAAAAATTGCAAGTGCTACGTTGAGAATTGAATTGAATTTTGTTTTTTGCTTCATAACCCACCTTGCCTTAGTTGTTTCAGCGAAAAATAGGAAAAATCAAACTTTTAAGAACACCAAAACGCTTTTAGGTGTGATTGTTGAAAAGTCCACCGCAACTTAATACTTTTGTTTGCTTCAAATCTTTGAAGATTTTTATCGTTTGTTACACGTTTTTTGTTTTTTTTTTTAATTTTATTATTTTTTTTTGTGTCACATTCTCTAAAGTTGATTGATCTTTGGAAACCCAAAACCAACTTGATTGGAATGTTTTTTTTTGTAGGTAAGTCAGGCAAAAGCTTTATTGTGTGTGTGTGTATAGTCAGCAATTGTGGTGGTTTATGTTTGGCACTTTTTTTTTCAATTTGATTTCAAATGAAATTAAAAGTCAGAAGAGTGGAACATTTCTGATTATGTCGGATTTTCGTGGAATTATAACTATGAATCAAGTTTGGTTCACTAGAGTGGAGCGGCGTTTTTGTAATTGTCTTTTTCTCATGGAAGCGACAGACATCCGGTCTCAAGTGTAATTAGTAGGAAATCATTACGCAAACTTAAATTTGGAGGCCTTTTTATGTATGTAGTTGAAGTATGGACCAATGCTGTCATTATTTTTATCTTACTTTGAATTATGTAAACCAATCGCGCAATCATTGGATGGATGAAATGTGCTAACGAATATTTTTGTTTTTTCAAAATATATAAAATTGATATGTCCATGAATGCTCAACGTGAGTCAGTTAAAGGGATTTTCTCTTTTTTTTTCCTTTTTAATTTTTACCTCCCTTGGATTTTTGAAGCAGCACATTCTTCGATAAATGCATATGAACTTATAGTGAATTCTTTTCTGCGGCTCGGTGTTAACACTGCCACCGAATCTGTCATTCTCGTGCTCTTTTCTTCCCTAATGGTATGGTGGGAAGAAAAGAGTCGGAAAATGACATATTCGGAGGTGGTGTTTATACCGAGTCGCAGAAAAGAATTCATCATTAAATTAGGTATAGACTCACAAAACTGTTCATAAAAATAAAAAAAACCACGTTTTTTATGTACAAGCAAAACAACTGCGTTTTCTAAGACACTGTACCCTCACAGATTCTTGGAAATCATGTAACGCAATATTTCATGTTAATTTTGTGCGAATAGTGTTGGAAAGAGTTTATTTTTTGAGGCCAGCCCATCCCTTTAACTCGTACACGAATTTGTCTGTCTATTTATTTATATATTTTTTTTTACTATATTCGACACTCTCGTAGACCCACTTTTCGATATCACAGCGAGCTGAAATTTGGCACACAGGTTCATGTCGCTTGACAATTGAATCTATAAAATCATTGAACTGGAAATTTCCATGGAAAACCCGGAAAATCGGAAAAAATCATTTGAAAATTTGGTACAAATTTGATAAGTGATAAATCCGTTCCAGGAAAAATGCAGAGTTTTCCGATTTTTCTGGAAAATTTTCCGGTAAAAAAGTTTTCTAAATTATGCAGGATCAAGTTTCCTATCAACTGGCATCATTACTTTCTCTCCAACAATGGTGAAAACTTGCAGAAAATATCGAGGAAAATTCATGTAAAACGCTTTTCCGGAGTTTTTCCGACCAAGGAAACGTTTGAGCGTTTTGCAACGTAAGGCAAAGTTGTAGAGCGAAATGAGTTGCATAAAGTTGCTTTTGTGGAAAACTCCGTGGAAAACTCGGAAAAGCGGGAAAATCATCGGACAAATTTTCATCGATATGATTAGTGATAAATCTTTTTCAGGAAAAATGCAGAATTTTCCACTTTTTCTGGAGATTTTTCCGACTTTTCCGGAAAATTTTCCCACAAAAAAGTTTTATAAGCTATGCAGAATAATTTGTTTTCCGTCCTACTGGCATCAATACTTTCTCTTCAACAATCATGAAAACTTGGATGAAAAATCGAGGAAAATTCAAGTAAATTTTTAAAAAAAATTTATAGTAATAGGAAAAGTCTGTAGAAAACATGGAAAATCGGGAAAATTCAGTAAATCGGTGTCTTTTCAGCCGTCATAAAATTGTTTTAAAATATTTCCATGCAGCACGCAATAACAATTTAGTTAACGTGAAAAAGGCAGAAAATAAATTAAGTAAAAAACGAGTTTTCAAACACAACTCAGGCCAAGCCGCATGAAAAAGTTGAAAATAAACTTTTCTTCACACACAGAGGTGGACTCAGATTTTATTCCCTGACAATCACCGATATATTTCAGTATGAATCAATCAGAGGTAATAAGTGATTTGATGCATGAAGAGCAAGAATATTCAAGAGAAATGTCCCAATCAAAAAATCTGAGTCCACCTCTGTGTGTGAAGAAAATTTTATGTTCTACTTTTTCATGCGGCTTGGCCTCAGTTTTGTTTGAAAACTCGTTTTTTACTTATTTTAGTTACAGTTGTTTTGTTACAGTGACGTGAACAGTTTTGCGTACTTGACGAAATATTTTAAATAAAGAGAAAAAAAATAATTTTGAGTTGATATTTGGGTGAGTTAGTAAATTATTATGTTTTAACGAAAGGAAATAATTTAAATTAATCTAATACCAAAAGTTATCCTAAAGAACGTGAAGGCAGCAATTGCTGGTGATCTTCAAAAAGAAGTAGTCAATTCGAAAAATTGCTGAAAACTTCTCTGTGTGTCAATAGGATTCGTAAGAAGCAAAATAAGGAAAACGGTAGAAGATTTGCCCGACACGAACGCTGGTGGGCGACCAAGTAAGCTATCTCCGAAGACAGAGCGTTGTATCAAAAGATTGATTATGACTAAAGCGGTAGATACAGCTGTACAAAGCCAACATGTTACAGTTTCCAATGATACTATTCGAAGATGCCTTAAATCTAATTTTAAAGCAAAGGGAAAGGTAAAAAAAACCAGTATTAATCGACCGCCATAAAAAGGCGAGGCTTCAATTAGCCAGAAAATACAAAGACTGGACGCCAGAACAATGGAAGTTGGTTACATGATCTGACGAATCAAAAATAAACAGGTTATGTTCAGATAGACGGTAATGGACGTGGGCTTACAAGAACGTAATATTCAGAAAACTCTGGCCTAAAATGATGGAGGTGGCTCATTAATGGTTTGGGGATGTTTCAAAGGTAACCATTTTGGAATTTTGCGACATAGGTATAAGCGGAGTTATACGAGCAACTGACTATAAAAATATCGTAGAGGACTCATATCTACCAAGTCTTGATAGATTTGGCTGCGAACCTGGAGACGGCTTATTTATGCAAGACAACGATGCAAAACACACTGCTCGCATAACGGCCAAATGGCTTCAAGATCATAAAATTGAGACTCTGAAATGGACCCCACAATCGCCGGATCTCAATCCTATAGAGAATGGTATGGCGTTATTTGAAAAGAAGAGTAATAGCAAGCAAAAATGTTCCAAAAGACTGCAAAGAACTTTGGGTACGCGCTCAACAAGCGTGGAATGAAATTGATCCACAATATTTGGAGAGCTTGTGAGGAGGTATCTATGCCAAAAAGAGCTAAGGTTGTAATTCATGCCAAAGGCGGGCACACTTTAATATTAAATGAATAAAAAAAACGGGACTATTTAATCAGTGTCACAGGAGAGATGCAAAAGTGTTCACAAAACAATTTTTTTAATTTTAATTTTAGAAAACAGGATTGCCGTCATTTTTAAGTTTTAGTTCTCTACAATATAATCAATTTTCTGAAGTAAATTTACTTTGTAAAAACTTTTAATTTGTGATGAATAAATATTTAGATTTTCCCAAAAATCAATTTCAATAACTTTTTATGAACAGTTTTGCGAATCACGTAGCTGTACATAATTATTCTTCGATAAAGTCATTGAGATAGGGTACGTAAAGACTCGTCTAATGAGCCATCAACTAACCTGAAGTGACAATTAGTTTCTTAATTATGACGTCATTAATACAACACTTCTTATTCGAAATTTTTTGTGTATATGTACCTACATACATACATATATTAAAAAAAAATTGTGGTCTGAAAATTGACCCTTGCGGAACTCCACTATTCACAACAGAGACTGCAATTCAAAAATCAATTTATTGCTTTTTAATACTACACAATTGCATAGGTGGCCCTGGAGATGACTATTAATTTGCTGGTGGACTACGGAATTCATATACTGAGCACCAAGGAATAATTGAGGAGGAGACCGTATCCATTTCAATCATGATTGTATCTCTAAAGAAGGCTCTTAATTTTTCCAAAACCTGACACACCTGTTTAACTATATGTATGTACATACATATATTAAGACCACGTGGATTGACGAACTTGTATTTGTAATATCTGTCTCTATTTATATTTGTGTTCTGGCGGTATATTGCGTTGATATCTCTAATTGTGAGTAAAAATAGGTTAACATAAGTGTGCCGCACCTTATCAAATTCACGATTTCAATATTTTTGTACCAATTCTTGAATTGGAATTTGGGTAAAACTTTTGCAAATCAATGAAAGTATTTATATAAAGCAAAAACTTATCTAAACTGCTGCGATAAGGAATACCATTCCAAAATTATAAGCTACCAATCGTAAACTGTTCAAACTGTTATCAGATCAATAAAAGTCAACATATCATTAAAAAAAAAATAGAAACTCTACCAACTACTCGTTCGTTCAAATTTTTCAACCTGATAAAATCCAGAACCAAATAAGCTCGTTTATGTTGTAGGTATCACACCTCATAAGATAAGTCAAAAAAGTTCCAGATAAGTCGGCACTAATCACCTTATGAACGGGTGGCGCTATTCGAGGACATGTATAAAATGCATTTTACCCTTTCCTCATAAACTAATCCCAACCGTGCGCCTTTAATAATCTTTTTAAGAAAAAGAGCAAAAAAAAAAAAATCAAAACGACGCGCAATAGAAACATGCTCATCCCAACCAGCTGGGTGCTTTTCCTTTCTACAATAACCCTTCCAAACTGTGCCATATGTGACACTTTTTTGAATCTTCTGCCGCGATAATCACGTAATCACGTAATCAAGCAAAGGGCAACTACCATGACAATACAAAGTGAAAAAAAAGGCAGCCGGAGCTGGGTAAAGTGATAAAAACTAGATAAAAATTGTGTCACAGGCCATATAAAAGGCGGCTCTATAGGCCTTTGTTGACTACTTAATGTCACTACAGTACAAATTAGCGAGTTTCTGGGCTTCTGTTCGGGGTAATTTATCGGACGTCGTCGAATTAAAACAACTCGAATTAAGCCGATTTGCATAATTCCGGGCATGTGTTTCTGCTCTTGCTATATGCTTCCATCCACCGCAGTAAAATGCGCATGCCCACTATTGAAAGCGAGGATTATGAAAAGCAGTATAGATTGCGTGCATTATGCAGCCTGCCATAATACGAATGAAATCCAAGACAAGAGATTAAGCCAGGAAAATGTGAGGTTAGAATAAAGAAAATTACATGCATGGCATTTATTTATAGAGAGAGAGCGACGATTATTGTAACGACGATGGTGACTCGGTGAGGTGACATTATACCCGTGTTATGTAAATCTCCATGTGCAATAAGTATACCCAGCAGCAGTATGGAGATGAAAAAGTTACGCATGCAAAGTCTGGTAGTATTTGGATGAATTTTGCAAAACGCAACCAATTTGTTCTGTTTTTGTTAGTGTTGCTGTTGCTGTAAGATAATATCCGAATAATAGTGATTTCGTGTGGGGATTAATTGCCTTGAATGCGAATTTTTCATTATATTATGGGGACTACAGATAAAAAAATTACGTAAATTACAAGTAGATACCGAGGTAGCAGATAGGTACTTGCACCGAATACCTACATAGTTAGAAGACGGTTCATGCGTGATGTTCTGCTATGCGTGTAATAAATATATACCAACACAATTTCCTGTAGAATTGTACATTTTTTTATAATCAAAAAGAAAGATTTCAAAATCAATTTGCAATGAATACACATGTAATTGTCGTAAAACCTTGTCCAACTTTTCTTTTCTTCAGGATGTCATTCTGAAGTCATAATTTTTGTGGGGCGTAAATGACCTTCAGATGTTTTAGTATTCAAAATTTTAAATAAAACATGATTATTAAGCAAGTTGCAATAAAAAAAAATAAAAGAAAAAGAATATCTAGAAATTCTAGAAAAAGATAAATTTAATACCATTCACGCCATCTATCTCTCAATGAGTTAACTTCATTTTTAAATTGATTAATAATATAATATATAGTATAAGAAAAATCAATTTCATCTGGTACGCTTTATAATGCAGACAAACAGGACTATTAAATTAGAGGCCATCGAAAAATAAAAAAATAAACAACTAATTTCTAATATAGGTTTAACATAACATAACATTTATTGGAGGAAGTGTACTCTCTACTCCGCTGTGAGAAGTGATCCTGTCCTGACAATACAATCAAGAAAAATTACGGGTATCTAATTAAGAAATGTGCATTAACGAAGCTCTTATAGGAATTGACAGTACGTCTATACTGGATACGAGATGGGAGAGCATTCCAAGAGCGGGCAGTCCGGACAAGATAAAAGAGTCCTCCATGACCAGGCTAGTAAAACGAGGAAAAATAACGTTCCTGTTTCGATGTGAATTAGTGAAATTAATCATTTCACTTAGGTAATATGGTTCATTATTTTTTTGCAGGTTAAATAAGAACATTAACGCTCTTTCTTGAGATATGCAGTAAACGGGCACCCCACCAGCAGATCGCGGTAAGGCAGGCGAGATATGGTCATATATCTGCGAAGTCCGAAGATGAAAAGCAAGCAATCGTTGAACGCGGCCTCCATTTTCCGGGTACAAACGTTAACAAGTCGAGGGAAAATAAAACTAATAAAATAAATTTAAATGAGTAGCTTGTGGCAAAATACTGGGCTGAGAGCCAGAGCCTTCGGAGTCCGGACTAAATTTTACTAATTTTTGATTTTGTATTGTCACAGCAGTTCATATTTTGGTTCAACACGATACCCAAATTTTTCACTTTACTAGCACCAGATAATGTTTTACCGTTCAGAATTACATGTGGGATATCAAACGAATGTAGTGGACTATTGTATAAAATAATATATTGAGATTTAACGAATTAATCTTGGACCATGCATTGATTCTGCTCAGATCGTTTTTAATACGTGAGATGCCATCTTCAAATTGGTCTGTTCAGATAAAGCTGCACATCATCTGCGTATAAGTGAATCTTGACATCAAGTCCAACTAGAGGAAAGTCATTAATAAATAAACTAAATAGCAACGGCCCCAATATTGAACCCTGAGGTACACCAGTCGGGAGAGGAAGTGAATCCGACAACTTCACCCGTTGATGGTGTGAATTACGCTATCGAAAGCCTTTGAGAAATCAAGCAGGTACCGTTATCCTGGTCTAAGGCTGCTCTTATATCACTAGTCACTAGCAAGAGCTTATTACTTTCCAAGTGACCAAAAATCTGGAAGCTAATTAGCTTTTCCAAAACTTAATATACTGATTGGCCTAAAATCACCAGGAGATTCCGGAGAATGTTTTTTGGTAATTGGCATATCAAAGCCGCTTTCCAAGAAGTAGGAAAACAAGAGGACATTAAACAAGAGTTCAATGAAGAATGTATGTGTCGATCATTGGAAGCAGAATCTTAATAAAATGTGGCGACAGACAATCAGGTCCAGTAGCATGAAATTTAATAGCATAAATGGAAGTAAGCAATTCACTTCGATCTACACCGCTAAATGGCTAACCGTTAATAAGCTCATAACTTGAAAACGGCTTGAGAAAAGGAACCAATGTGATGGGGTAAAAATGTGCTCTCACCCTCTATCTAATCCTTCAACTGGGGCGAGGGGCTAAAAATGTGTTTAGCGATAAAATGTATTAGGTATATTATATTTCATCTAGCGAAAGTTCAACCTTGGCCAGTGAGTTAAACATTTCCCTAAAATCAATTCCATATTACCATAGATGGCACAAGAACTAGA
The DNA here is from genome assembly GCA_963930735.1 of Dioctria linearis. NCBI lineage: Eukaryota > Metazoa > Arthropoda > Insecta > Diptera > Asilidae > Dioctria > Dioctria linearis. The sequence continues at coordinate 257,634,522 of OZ005742.1, read as the reverse complement.
TGTCGCATGGAATACCAGAGCAGAGTATACAAATTTTATATGGCTGGGTGGTGCATTCCGGAATGGACCACGACATTTCAAATGATGGATATATCGAGTAATTCATATTTTATAGCATTTGTCGTATGGAGAAGGTTGATCAAGTGTATACAAAACTACTGTTAAAGTAACATTTTCTCCCGGCACGTTCTAAAACATGTTGTGGTCCATTGCGGAATGCACCATTCACTTCACAATCTGTATACTCTGCTTGTGGTATCTATGATATAAGCTAACATATTTTAGAATAATAGTTATGTGTCAAAATCAAATTAACATCATTTATTAAATGAATAAGGTCGTTTTTTTTATTTAACTACTATTTTAATCAAAAAACACTCATCAACACTAATTTTTCATCTTGGACAACAATTTAGTGAAATTTAGCTCTTTACTAATATTACCAACCCTGCGCTGATTGGAAGGTGCCCAATAAGTTCAAATAAATGAATAGTCAAACTAGAGAGATGGAGAGGGTGGTGGAAAGGAGGATTGCTCTCTATTTAGGTAAAATTTATACACTGTATGGGGTTATAACAGCTCCGGGAAATAACGCCCGAAAGTGATAAGTGAAATAGACCCAAAAAGTTTGAGTCTTATTTCCTAATGAAATAAGGCCCGTAAACGGATATGAATTAGAATCCAAAGTAGATGAAAAAAAGGGGGCAAAAAAATGTGAAACAAAGCCCAAAATTCAGATGAAGAGAAGCAAATGAAATAAAGGTTACAAATGTACACGTACACAAATTGATAAAAAAGTCATCACATTGCCATGCTTTTGTAGAATAAAATCTGCAAAATTTGAACCAAATATTTTTTAGTTCCATTTTGACATGTCTACATGCTGCAAATATTTAAATCATTACAATTTTTTAATTTGCTCGTGCATATGCAAAATCATGACTACCCCTACTATAGACGTTTTGTAATACAAAATAAATTTGAAATTTTCACTGAACTAGTACAAAAAAAACGCAGCTAATGTTGTTCTATCAACATCAGTTTGTTTTGTCATTTCGAAAATTGAAAAAAGTTTCAAATTTGTTAATAGTAATTATGCTGAGAAATATTACAGGGGAGTTAAAAATTAAAATGAATGTACTATGGCATAATTTACACTTCTATTTACAACTAAGTACATGAATTTTAATTATTATTAAAATTCTAAAAAAAAACAAAAAAATTTACTTCTCACCCTAATTATATGTCAACCAACAATGAAAACTTCAATAGAGTGAGTAGATACCTTCAACCCGCACTGTGGTGAGTAATTGGTTTCGTAAAAAAATCTTGAGAAACTTTTTAGCTTTGTCACAATAATATTCCAAAGGAAAAAACAATTCAATGATTATTTTCTTCTCTTATTTAAGCTACAAAATTTATATCTACCTGCAATGCGACCTTGACCAAAATCTTTCCAAAAAAATTCGGCCGACCGTAGATGTCATTTTGTCGGCTTCACTTCAAATCACAGATTTTTTTTTTTTTTGAAACGCTCACTGCACTCACTCACTAGTCCCGGTTAGGAAATTTCATGGATTTAAATTTTATGAAATTCATTAAACAACCACAAAATATTTTTTATCACTACCACCTCCACTACCATCACACACCGCAACAACTATATACGCGAGATATAATTTCAAAGAATAAACAAAATTATCAAAGCACAAACAAACACACACACGCACTCACACCTAATTGATTTACACGAAAGATCTTTTTTTTTTTTAACAAAAAACGGTAAATTCGCGGATTATTCGCGACATAAGATAGCTTTAGCAGCTACCTACTAAACGACACGGATAACAAGTACTGACTGAGGAGAAATTCTCACGTTGCGTTTTGTTGGGCTTTGGTTGTGGTTGGTTGATGAAAAATCAAAAACTGAAGAGATCCATTGCGCCGCGACGTAATAAAAGTAGAGACAAAGACGAGACGTATAGACGCGATCAGAAGAAGACTACTGCGGCGATGGGCGACGGCATTCGGCTCATTAAATTGCATGCGCATGCGCAAACTTGTGATGGATTGCAATTTTTTTTTACGCACTTATCGTTATCATGTCATGCCATGCCTCCTCAACAATTACCGTAAATTCATGTTTTTGTTCAGGATCATGAATTTTTTTTTTTCTTTACAATGACGGCGTGGAATTTGATAGAATTTTATTGGAAAGTGAAGTGAGATTTCTCGTAAAACGATTTATTTTTTCTTTATAGTGCCAGTGCCACAAATGTAAGGGATTTAAGTAGCACGAAGTACTTATTTTGCCGAATTGACATTGACTCTGATGAGGTGATGAACTTCAAAAATTTTGTCAATGCGCCGCCCGCCACTGGATTGGCCTCAAATTCTTTAAAAGCTGGGCTTTGGGGGTAAAGCACAAAACTGTTGTTTTTTTTTATTGTTTATCATCATTGCACGCTACCATCATTATTAGATTTGATTTAATCCGATTCTGATGGATGAAGATGGATGCAGTCTAGTTATGAGTTAGGCCAGTTATTTTGCAAAAATTTTGAGAAATTTTTACCTCAGTTTAAGTGGATATACCTAGTTAGGCAGAGAACCAATGAACCTTTTTGTGATAAAGCTTCTGATGGAAACTAGATACCAATCACAAAAAAAAAAAAAAATAGAAATATCATCAAAGCTTTTCTCTATGTGTTGTAGGTATTTCCGCAAAAAATATATTATTCGACTCATCCATGCATATCCGTTTGTATAATGCATTCGAATTTCAATATCATCGCGCGCTCAGTTCTGTATCGACTCGAATGTCTAAATATAAAAAAATGAACACATGACCGCGGTCGCGATATTATATCTCGATATCGAGCGGTCGATGGATGCGTTTCTACGTTAATATAAACCGGAAATTCTCATGTTCACCAGTTTTTCCGATTTCTGTAATTTGAGGTTAGGTTTATGTTATCTAACCTAATTAGAGGACGAGTAAGTAACCAAGCGCATAGGTTGCTACTTAACTTGATGATAACGCGCAACTTAGTATAGCTTGATACGATTTGATTTGTAATGATCGTGACACGGTAAGGAATTTATTAGATCTTGTAGAGAATTTGATTTCAATCCAAACTGTGATTGAAGATTTCGTGATCAAGATCAAAGTGATAGGAAAAGGTAGGTAAGGTAGGTTATTCCTATTAGAAGATTTGTGCTGCTTAAGTATCTAAGTTAATGGGTTGTGGGCCGGATTTGAAAACTATATTTATATGATGAAGTGATCATAACTGGAAGTGATCTCAAGAATTTCATTCGTTACGCGGTTATTTGATATTTAGATCTTAATGGATTCCGTGGATAATACTATTTTTTACCTTTAGAATGTGCAGGTTTGCTTTTATGGAATTTAAAATGTGGTTTTATTTTATGTGTGTTTATGTAAGTTAGTCGTTTTATTATTGTTCTAACATTTTTTTATTTTTTATGAAAAAGCATTTGTTTGAGTGTTACAGTTTTTGTGGCATATAAAAGATAATTGGAGACTTATTTGTATAAATAATCTTCGCAATTTTTGTTTTGTGCTTTGAATTTGTGAGGTTTTGTAATAATAATTATTAATTATTGACGTTTTTTGGCCAAACTTCTTCATTCAGCACAGTTTTCATTTGTTATCTTTCTGATGAGATTTTCGGATGATATTTACGGTATTTTGTTGAAGAAATTTAACACTTTTCTCACCTCTGTTCTATATCAATTATGTATTTGATTTGTTTATCCCAAACTGATGGTATTGTTCTAAGAAAAAATGAATGTCTATTTTAGGCCCGACATGAGAGATGTCTTAAAGGATGCATTATGATACTTTGAACATATTTTACTAGCAACATTTTTTCTAATAAGCAGAGTAAAGCTTTGGGGGGGGGGGGGGTGAAAGTAAGTTGTTTGATCTAGTCAATTTGTTTTGGGAAAATTCTAGTACCGAATCGAATTACTTAGGTCCTGAGAAGAAGTTTGAGTATGCTCACCATTATACTCGACTTAAACCGATCCCCTTACTCACTTTTTTAGTATTTCCCTTTTTTCTATTCGAAGTACTAGATTTATCGCACCTTAAATCGGTAGGGTTAGGTCTAATCGGAAAACGGGTGTTACTCTTCGCCTCAGCTCATTACCAGCTACAATTCGTAGAAGAAAATTTTCTGATTTTACTCTATATACGACAAGGGTGTGACGGGTACCGGGTTGTGATTCCAATACGCATTTGCATATCAAATTAAAGCTTCGCCGCGTACTATCGGTCGGGGTACTTTTATCCCGATTTAGAAAACTTTTTTCGAGACGATTTTGCAGCCGGAAAATTGATTTTCATGCACCTGGGTCATATACACTATCAAGACGCATTTAGCCAATCCTGGTAAAGAATAGATTAGATTAGGGAATTAATCTGGGCGAGTGGCTTTTGCACTGCAGCCATTCATAGGCTTATTGTGCACCGCTTTCTTTATAGTTCATCCAACAATTCCTCACTTCCTCGCAAGAGTAATATTTTTTTGGGTGAAATTTCTTCGAAGTCGGCAGGCTTGAAGACGTATGAGCCACAAGTCCTCCGGAATCTACAATATGCAATGGTCTCGAATTCGCATAGGACGTGCTGTTCTCCGATGTTTCGTCCTCTTCCAACCAACAGTGGGTGATATATCTATCCGATGCATATGTTTTTTTAATCTGCAGTATCCAGTTGGGACTCCTGTAATGATTCTGAGCTGATTCCTAGACAGCCTTAAAAGATCCTGACTCTTTTTGGTGAAGGTCCTTTAATGAATCTTTTGATTTGTCTGGAGTCTATCACTGCAGTCCATCATTGGTCCAGTTGGTTTTGGATCCAGTTACGGAAGATGGGCTTCACGATGTTGTAAGAGACGTCTGCATTATTATTCCCATCAATTCCTGATTGTCCTGGACTCCTGGTACCCATTCAAGTGTTAGGTGGTTCTTTTTGCCAAGGTTTGTTAATGCTTGAATACATTAACTTCGTTTTGACCTGAGGTGATGAGATGGCTTTCAATGCTGCTTGGCTATCTGTATAGATATATATTTTCCTGTTAGTATAGGATCGGATGAGATATTCGTATGCACATCTAAAAATGGCATAAACTTCTGCCTGGAATTTCGAGGCGTATTTTCCTAGGCGTTGATAAATATGAGCTCTTGGCTTTACACTGTATATTCATGCTCCTATTCCGTTCTCGGTTACCAGATTAAAGCTTCATTTTCTAGAAATGCTGGTAGAACATCTTGAATTACTACTTACAGAGCTTGCATTCAACAGCGAAATAGTTCTAATGGGCCACTCTGACATCTTTCTCAGGGTTCTGGCACTGCAATTTGGAGAATTTAAAAGAGAGAGAAGGGAGAAAAGAGTAATTTTGCTATAATTGCAGAAAAGCTAACCATCACATTGTCTACTGCTGTTAAAATCTTGAACACTCAACCTGGTGTAAAAAGAGGAAAAACTCTCAAATAATCTCAAACATTTTCCTTCCAGACATTAGTAAAAACAAAAAACCGGATTAAATTAATTTTCTTATACATATTTAGAATCTCTACCAATTCTACGTGTTACAGAATCTGAGGACAAGTCGCAATTAAATCAGTCCATAAAAAATTCGATTAGATTATTAGCCCATAAAAGTTTTTATCTATGAACTTAGATATATGTAAATCGTATACATATTTTAAGATCATAGTAATACCTTCTGGGAGGTCATTGTGGTACAAAAAAAAAACAAAAACAGCAAGGCACCCAATATAGAATCTTGCGAAAAGCCATATTCAACAAGTAAAAAAAGCGATAATCACTCATCAATCATAGACAATTTGTAGTCGACACATAAAGACGTTTCTAATCAGTCCAGTGAAGGATGTAGAGAGAGTCTTAATTTATAGGATAACTTTTGCTAGGAATTCGGCACGTTTTAAACTAGCACATTCTGGAATTTATGGCATGGAAGTAAAAAATCTTTCAGGTAAGAAATCTCTGACAAGAAGATGACATACAAATTTCTGCGATACTATAAACTACTGCGATTCTTTCAAACTTGAACGATAAAAATGTGAAGAGGTTTGGTTTACTCGGGTCGTATATCTATGACCAAGAATGACTCCGTGTAAAACCATCAGTTGTCCTTAATTAGGAGACGTCCTTTTCGTGCGGACTACGTCCACGTTTCTGACAAAATTTAAATAACGTCAAAGAACAAAAAACTAATATTTCCAAAAGCGACACATTGAAGCAAATAGTCTAATCGCAAAAACTTAACTACCACCTTCCTAATTAGCTGTAAAATGTAGTTGAATTCCACAAAGATCCTGAAATCCCTCACATAACAAGTTTCAAAAGAAAATTTATATTAATTAAACGCAAAATTATGTTGCCACCGCTGCTCTATTGCCAATTGTTAAGCTTGATATGGGGAAAAGTAAAATAAAAATCAAAAACGATGCTTTTCTTCTCCCCTTTAACAAATCTTATTTATCCGACCATATAACGACCCCAATCAGTTGACAAGCAAAACCTCTGCTGCATATCTATCACTTGACAGTTCGTTACCCGCAAATGGTGTCCTTTTAATCCCTCCAGTGCGTTACGATTCGCCCTAAATTAGGTCTCCGGCACAAAAGTTTTTTGGTAAAATATAAATTAATTTAAATGACGCTCTAGGGAAGCAAAGTTGTTCAGTTTGTTCGGATTTCGTTAAGAAAATTCCTCTTAGTGCGGTCCCCGACCGTACATTTACCACACCACCAGCATAGCCTTGGCATATCCTTTTTAAAGTGCTGCTTCCGACTTCGGTTTTTCACCAATATGTATCCCATAACTTGCACGAACCTGTGGGGGGGATCATAATAAATAAATTAAGGATCAGAAATTTATACTATTTCCAACTGAAATTTATTTGTAACATCGGAATTTATTCCTTGCTACTCCATTCACTATATACCCTCTCGATGATTATGTGTGGAGAAAAAGTCCTTGATGCATAGATGTTGCTTAAGGGTTTATACTTACCGCAGCGATTTGGATATTGGACGAGTATTGGGGGTGGAATAAATCGATTTTCAAAGGGGGGACAGCACAAATACATATTTTTACATTCGCCTGAAAGTAGTATAGCAGCCTCCAGCTAAAATGGATAATGGAGAAAGAAACTCTCGCGTATAGAATTATTTGGTAAATGGGGGACCGTTTATTCGTAGTAGGTATATACGTATGCACCCCCTATTCGGTGCGTGTATATAAAAATTGATAGAAATGTTACGAAAATCGCTCGAGGACAAGCTTCCAGTTTAATTTTATTATGAGAAAATGTACAAATGCTTCAAGAGAAGAAAAGGACAGAAATATAATTAAAAAATTAATTCAATTTCCATACACTCGCTTTGGTAATATCGCAAAGTCTGTCTGTGTAGTCCTGTAGCGGGAAAGTCATCAAACTCTAGAGAGACAAGTTTTTTACGGTTTTAACACAGTTTGTGAACTCAATTTTAGTTAAGGAGAAACTTTACCACAAAACTAGTTAGCTACAGACGAGTATTGGAAGGGGGGTGGGGGAAGGAGGCGAGCTTCGTCTCTTATAACTAAAGTGACAAACTTATAAGAACTCCATTTGATTGGAAAATCGCTCAACGGACCAAAGTTGGCGGAAACTTAACCTCTCTCGGTGCGGTTTGTCATGCTGCTGTAGGTATAGGAAACAGGAAAATCCTTGCTCTGCAATTTATTCGCAACCTAATTAAATGCCGGGTATTTGATTAAAACGGGGGTGGACTACGAATTTTCTGCTTAACTTTATACTGCCTGTGTGTGATGCGGCGACGATGACATATGCTGGTCACTTTTCAAGCAGCTCTCTTGAGACTATGGAATTTGTTGGTTAAGGGATAGATTACCAACGAAGTGTGACTGGAAATTTAATTTTAGCAGCCCCAAAATGGTCAACTCTCGGTGGGTTGGCCAAGGGATTCGAGTTCATATTTCAAAGGGAGTTAATTTGTTCGGTGAGTCTTTGAAGTGTAAATTGGGTCGGATATGATATTTACTTTCATGGAAATTAATTTCCAATTTCCTTTGTGTGATATTTTTTTATTAAGTAAAAAAGGATTTCATTACACATATGTTGGGCCTTTGTAAAAAAAAACAAAACAAAAAATAAAAAATGAACAAAATAAAGCAAAATTTATGATTCATTGCAAAATTTAATGAAGGGGAAGAGAAAAGAGTTTTGAGTAGACCAAATTTGGATTTAATTGTGACACAATCCAGCTACTTGAATTCAAGAATAACAGACGTACGAGTATAGAAAAAAAGTTGGGAACATGGCTGCGCATGATTTTATAAAGTAAATGTAGGTTAAAGAAATAATCAAGACAATTATTTGATCTTCCATTAGGTCAGAAAAGAATTCATTGAAAAATTGATTGAACAAAATCGGTCATAATAATGAACCTTGTGGCACTCCAAACTCAGGAGTAGTGTAGACAATAGGCTATAATTTCCATGGCATACAGTTATACTTGAAGCTGTAACATGTATAGAACAAATTTGGTGGTGTTAGCATTATCAGTTGCTCAAAGTTGAGAGCATTAAGCAGGTAAATGATATATCAGACATGACGATTAGCAATTGCAATTCACATGTTGGAGCCCAAAACTTTATTCGAAGGTGTAATATGATTTAAAAGACTAGTAATAGAATAAAAACTACACACACACCAGATTCATATTTAGGACCATGGTTTTTTCTAGACTAGTAGGCACTTTCAATACCATAGAAATTGTTACCATAAAAAAATCGATGGAGAATTAGCGAAATGTACCGAGTTACAGAGCGTGTGAGAGTGATGTTCTGCTGCAATTGTGCTATGAAATTTTTAAACACAATTACGAAACACTGTTTCAATTTTGTGTTAACATTATTGTAACATTGGTTATGGTGCTATTTAAAAGTGAGAACTGGAGTCCGACTGCCAGCTGTAGCTGACAGCTCACCCAATGACAGTTAACACATTTGGTAACAAAAACTCCACTTTGTTCCCAAATTAAGTATATTCAAAAAACATTTGCGACACAGTAATGGTAAAAAATGAGTCTTTACACAATGTTACGTTACAGCAACCTAGTTGTTTTGTTCAAGTTAGACTTACCTTGCCGCCTTTACCTTTACCTTGTGTTTTAGTTCAAGGTTGTTAGAGAAAGTTAAAAGAATAAAAAAAAAATTTCAAATCCCTTTCTGGCGTATCATTCGATGATCTGACCATACTGAAGCTTTAAAAACCTCTGTATGTACATAATTAGGGCCACTTTTTTTAAAAGCTATTCAGATCGATAATCCCATTTCTTACTAGGTAGCTAAGGATAATATACATCCTACAAACTGGATGAATCCTCATTCATTCAACATTATTTTAATGAAAGACTCTATTCAAAATGTTTCTAAAAACGCATTGATTTGAAATATTTAAATGATGCATCTCCCATTTGTGTTAAGTAGAGTTGAGAGTAGTGTTAAGAGTTATACCTACTCACCTGCCCCACCTATACTATGAATAATTTGTGTACTGTGAATGTTAGTACCTTTACCATTTCTCACTCTAACTACAAGAGGAGGAAAAGAAAATGAAAATCACAAGAGTTGAAAAAATGGTAAACATGTCCGTAAACATAAAATGGAAATATGTTTCCCTTTCGCCTTGAACAATTTTGTTTCTTCATACAAAATATAAAAGACTGCCCCTGTTGAGAATCAAAGGGTGAAGTGCAAAAAGGACTTCTTTTTTTATGGAGGATTCCTTAGAGAAATTCGGTTGGAAAAATTCAAGCAATATTCATATTTTATGTGAAAAAATCATGAAAGAGTTATTCCAAGAAATGAAAGGGTCTCCGTTATATTAAGCAGTTTGCATAAAATCATCTTCAAAAGGATTTGAATGCATTAGGAGAGAAACAGACAGAGAGTGTGTGTGTGTATATATATAAAGAAATGAACAAAAAGGCGTCATTTCACTTTAAGTATCAAAGCGTTGTAAGTCCATGTACTCCTTCCATTCATATAATAATTCTTTATTTGCTCTGAAAGCTTTTCTGTTTTTTTGTCTGGTATTCTTTCAGAATCTTGAAATGCAGCAGCACCAGCCCATCCAATTTAGAGGACTGAATCCGGTGAGCTTAATAGGATCGTTTAGACTCCAATTCAGAGGTGACCCGGGACCCAATTGCGGTACTCAATTTACCCCGAAAATCCTTTCATTTTCTTGTGATTGCCCTTCTTAGAGACTGAGCTCAGCTTAGACTTCAGTTTTTATTTTATTTTTCTTCACCACAAACCATCACTTTCCGGAGCTCTCCTCTTTGTCTCGTTGACGGGTTATTACTTTTATGATTCCTGCAAATGAGATTGAAGACGGTATTCAGTAGCGTCTCATTAGATACCACCCAGAGGATGATACTAGTATACTCCCTCTGTACGTTGAAGAATAAGTTCAAATGAAAGTGAAGCATTCAAAGGTACTTTATGGATGAATGTAAGTAAATTAGACGAGATTGTATAGAGGATTTTCGAGGCAGGAATGCTGTGTGTGACTGGCATAAATCAGATACCATGAGACACCATTATCCCAATTTTCCTATCTAATTGGATGAAATCAGGGAAAATTGCAAAAGTTTATTTTGTGCATGCGTTTGGTTGGGATTTAGGGAGGGTGATGGCAATGGCTATATCTTCTGCTCTTATTCTTTTGTGGAATTTCTTTATGGATACATTCAATTACTTAATTGAGAGTGGTTCTGTAAGCGTCTCTTCAAATATTTACTGAAGGAAGTCAAGATTTTCTGAAACGTTTAATCGTTAACTTTTGTGATTTTTTTCTTAATTGAAATGGACAATCTATCCATGAAAGATTAAAGTAGTTTCGTTGGTTTTACTTACACTTAGGCTTAAAATATGTATTTGTATTTTGTTGTTGTTGTTGTTGTCTTATAGACCGGAAGAGGGGGTTTGTTGTTTATTTTAGCACAAGCCATGTACCAATATTTTCCTGCTTTCTTAATTATTGAGAATGCAACTGAAAGTATTCTGACGGAAAAGAGGAAAATATTTGGATACATTTATGACACTTTGTAGGTGTATACGGAGAATTTTCAAAACCAGTTTTTACCCAAAAAAGAATCCCCCCCACATAAAAGTACAAAAAAAAATTCTTCTGCGAATTGTAGCTGGTAATTAGCTGAGGCGAAGAGTGAAAACCCCGATTTCCGATCGGACATAAATAACCCTGCCGAGTTATAGCCGATCTAAGGTGCGAAAAATCTAGTACCTCACTTCGAATAGAAAAAGGGAAATACTAAAAAGGGGTGTGGGTACCCAAACGTCTTTTCAGGACCTAAGTAATTCGATTCTGTACTAGATTTTTAAAAATGTACTAGATCAAACTTTGAAACCCTCTACTCCGCCACAGCTTTCCTCCTTCCTTTAATAGGAAAAAAACCTTTACTAATAAAATATGTTCAGGGTATTGCAGGCAATGCATCGTTTGACATCTCTCAACAAAGGCCAACTTTGCCTAGACAAACTAGGCAGTTTCCTTGGGGCCTCAAAATAGTATACATGGAGGACATACGACACCGGACATTTAAAAAAAGAATCACTTTTTTTCTCATGTTCCTGCTTACAGGGGCGGATTTACAAATAGCAGAGCAGGGCGGCAAAGTCTCAATTGATGAAGTAAAAGGAAACGAGATCGAAGTCGCACCACTATCCGTCAGGGACGGATTTAACGTAATTAACGACAGGTTGATTGCAGAACTACAAAGACGTGGTTCTTCTTACGAAAGCTTGGATCAAAATTTTGACTTTCTCATGTAGCTAATTGCTTGGAATTATCTCAAGATATCCGCGAGGGCGCACGATATTTAAAAGCGTTCTGTCTAGGAGATTTAGATGGGACTTTGGAAAACAATTGTCTGCATCTGCGTGCTCATTTGTCGTCCGTTGAGTCTATACACGGGGAAAAATATTCTCGGCCCTGGACTTCTACATGTACATGAAAATAACGCCCAGGGGTCGGATTCTGTAACTTGGAGAGTTTGGGAGTTTGGGAGATGAGAATTTTCTTTTTCCCCGACTAAAACTCCCTACTACTCCATTCGAGATTCTGTAACATATTTGGGGAGTTAAAGAAAACGTGAGAAGTATCCCTCTGTGTGGGAGGGTTGTAGAGCATTGGGGTTTTTCCTTCGGATTTAGGGTATAGAGTACAAAAATATAGGTGAAAAATTTCTGGGGCAGGGGCTGGGGGGGGGGGGGGTTGGCCAAAATACATCATGTTTGGTATCAAATTAAAGAGATACAAGCGGGTAATCGAGTGGTGTAGTTTTTTTTATCATTTTAACTTCATAACTGACTTTTTACCGCCGAAAGACGGATTTTTTGCACTTGGGTCATATACACCCCAGTTCCAATATTTTGTTTCACATCCATTAGTATTCTGTTGTGAACATTTTTTTCATGGAAAGTGAATTTCCACGACTTACAGGTTCTTCATAATGATGAGTTGAAAATTTTTCCATTTTTGAACAAAAAAAAAACAATCATTTTTTCATCTTAAGAAGGACTGATTCATTTCATTTGCAGTTATCTCCAAAACCATTAATTGGACTGAAAAACTAATTACAAAATGTAGATGCGATTTCATCCTACATACAAGCTTTAACGAGCATATTTAAAATTTTTATATCATCTCTTCTGTACTGGAAAACGACCAAATTGACCATTTTCGCGTAATTCAAAATATTTAGCGGGAAACCAAAATCCTTATTTCTCTGTAAGTATTGCAAGGATTTCCATAATTTGTTTTTGTAAACATAGCCAGGATATGAAGTGAATCCATAATTCAATTTAAAATCCTAGGTACCTTCAGAAAACACAACAAAAGCAGCCAATACCGTCAGTTGAGAAATATTCTTCTTACTTCTCCCCATAACTAACACAGCCGAAAGTTTTGTCGAGTGGAATAGAGAGTTTGGTACTTCTCAATACAAATTCCCCGAGTTTCAGAATTCCGAGTGGAGAGTTAAGTGGCAATGTCAAAAGTACTCTCATCTCCACAACTCCACAACTCTCCGAGTTAGTGAATCCGGTTCCAGCAGGATGTTGTGTACACAAGGGTCAAACTGCTCGGCAGAAAGGATTGTTTTCAGCGCTAAAACGAGTGAAGAATTATTTAAGATCCACCACAGAGGAAATTAGGCTTATCTCACTCCCTGTGCTGTAAATGGATTCAGAAATAATGCAGTCTGTGGACTATAGTGAGGTAATCCGTTCCTTTGCAGAGAAGAAAGTTCATCACATGGAAATCTAAGCGTGTCCTTACACGCAACGAACTTTCTCTGCATATAATTTCGTACTTACTTGTGATATTTCTAAGTCTATTTGTTCATTTTCTAACGTTGATGTACGTAAAATAAATGAGAAATAACGGTAACATTTTTGTTTTATTAATTTATTTAAAAAGGGACCCGGGAACCGCCTAGGACCCTGTGTCTTCATGGCCGGGGCTGTCTCTTAGACATCACGAATGTTCATGTAGGGCCTAAAATGGGCATTCCCCTTTACAACTTTTATCATTATAAAATTATATAGGTCTTATTTTTAGAGTGTAGGTATGTGAAAATCTGTAATGTTGATATAGATTTGGTAGTCCTATGTGAACGTGTGGAAGAGTACCTATAGTAAAATAAAAAAAAGCAACAAAATCTGGTAATCTTAATGAATTCGTTAAGTTGAAGATAGGTTATTGATGGGGTTGTGTCACAGGATGAGGTGTCATATTCATAGGTAATAAGAACAAGCAAAATGTACGAAGAGCTCTACAATTCAAGTTAATACAAACATATGACATAGCACTTTTTCTATGTAACCCCTGTAAGCTAATCTTGAACCATTTTTTGTAGTCCGCAAATTTAATTAATTAAAACAAACTCTGCTATTGGATATAAAGGTGTTGAAGTAATATTCTTGAGGGAGCGTACTTTCCAGAGTATAAATTCCTGATTTCTATAAAGATTAGACAAAATTCACCTATTCTATAATTTATAAAAATTTTCAACCACTTTTTACAGCCCTTATATGATCCGTCACCGGGTAAGGTACAAATCATACACAAAATTTGCAAAATGCTTACTCAAACTAAATTCCTGTTGATTACACCTATTCAATTGTGTGGAAAATGCAAACTCCATAGATTTTCAAGGGCATACATACATTTGTATAGATATAAATTAGTACGTTTCGTGGTTCTCTGTCTCGGCGATAAACATACAGCAAAAAACCATTGATAGCTTTATGAACTGTTAACAGGCTTCCAAAAATACCCTACCCAAAGTAACCATAGCACCAGCCGGCGCGTTTAGAGGAAAGTATAACAGCCAATTAAATTAACTGACCATGGTGCTACAAGTTCGTCAGTTCTGCGTATTGCATGTTATTTCTTTCCCCCCACCACACCAAATATTTACAGTTCACAGAATCTACGCACTTCGGTAAGCAATTTTCAATGGATTTACGAAATGGGGTTCTAATGAATGGTTAGAAAGGGTAATTCTGGATCTGAAGTATAAAATAATAAAATTGGGGAGAATTATATTATAAGAATTATGACGTTCCAACTGTGCTTGCTTAATTAACTTATCCTTTTCCATTTCAGTGAAAGGAGTGATTTTTAATATCTAAATCAGGTAATAAAATCGTGGGGTCTATTTAAAATATTTCTGCAGTCTTTTTCAATAAAGCTCGATTTAAGCAGGCGGAGTACATACTAAATCAAACATTACCTTATTCTGTTTCTGTTGTGCCATTTTTGAAGCTCCCCTCTACAACTAGTAAGCAATTTAATGGAAGCTAACCAACTCCGGCTATGATAATCAGGGATATGCGGATGACCTGGTCATTACAATTAGGGGCAAACATGATCAGATAATCTCTGATCTATTGCTAAATGCCCTAAACATAGTTTACAACTGGTGCCAAATAATAAGACTTCGAGCCAATCCTGGTAAGACAATAGTTGTTCCCTTCACGAGAAAAAGGAAGCTTTACCTACAAGCACCATCTCTTGAGGGAACAGTAGTGGAATTCTCAAAGGAGGTCAAATATCTAGGTATTACCCTGGATAACAGACTAACCTGGAACTCTCATTTAAAAAGAGTACTGGATAAAGCTACAGTGGCAACATGGACTTGCCACAGGCTTTTTGGCAAAACTTGGGGTCTTAAACCAAAAATGACTCTGTGGTCATACACATCAATTATAAGACCCATGGTCACATACGCCTCATTCGTTTGGTGGCCAAAAACAAAACAAAAGACAGCTCAAGCTAGTTTGCAAAAACTACAACGGCTTGCATGTCTAGGAGTAACCGGTGCCATGTGTACCTGCCCAAATGCGACCCTAGAGACTATGTTGGACCTGCTACCCTTACATTTGCATCTTAGGGAGCAGGCCATACTTAGTGCAATTAGGCTACAAAGGGCAAACTTCCTAATCACAAATAATTTGGTTGGCTACCTGAAAGTCCTTCAGGATTTCATAGAGGACCCGATGGCTAACCCAATTTCAGACGTTATGCCGAAACGACATAACTTTGAAACACCATTTAACGTGATCTTGGGGGACCGTCAACAGTGGCACACTGGGGACCTACCCTTTGAAAAAGGATCTCTTAAATGGTACACGGATGGATCCAAAATGGAAAGTAAAGCAGGCGTGGGCAAATATGGGCCAAGGTGCCATCTCAAAAAGGCACTGGGGGCCTCACCAACCATTTTTCAGGCAGAAATACACGCCATAGAACTCTGAGCTCGCAAAATAATCCACAGAATATGCGTGGAGCCAAAATATACATAATATCAGACAGCCAAGCAGCACTTAAAGCGTTAAACTCATTTACCTTCGAGTCAAAGCTGGTTCGGGAGTGTCTTACTGTCTTGAAGCAACTGGCCGAGATAAATAGAGTGACACTGATCTGGGTACCATGACATGAAGGCATTATGGGAAACGAGATTGCGGACCGTCTTGCAAAGGAAGGAACCAAATCTCCGTTTATTGGCCCTGATCCTGTCTTTGGACACCCAAAAAATCACCTCTCAGCTCAGATCAGGCTTTGGGAGGATAGAACTAAGAAGGAAGGAATACTGGGAAAATACCCCGGGGCTGAGACAAGCGAAGAAGTTTATAAAGTATTCGCAACAGAGGACAAAAGAATTCCTCACACTCAGCACTAAGGCTCATAACGGGCCTACTTACTGGGCATTGCCCACTTAGATGCCATCTTAAAAAGATGGGTAAGGTCAATTATGAGACCTGTCGATTCTGTATGGAAGACGATGAATCCGCTGAACATGTCCTATGTGATTGTGAAGCTCCGTGCCGCATAAGGCTAAGATATCTAGGAAAGGCATCTCCACTGCCAGAGGATGTCGAAAAAATGGCCCTCAAGAATATTATAAGCTTCATCAAAGACCTTAAGTTCGAATGGGCGCCCTAGGGCATCCAGGGGTAATGTCACAATAGATCTTATAGGTAGCGGAGACAAGATGAGAGGCAGGAATCCAGGATTGCGAGTCGTCTGTGGATAAGTTGTGTATCCACAACAAGGTGTTCCATCAGTGGCTTCCTGGTCATATGAGAATCATGGGGAATGAAAGGGCTGACCTTTTAGTTAGGGCTGGCTCTCATTCTCCGTCTCTCGGACCGGAACCCGCCGCAGGCGTTGCCCCCTCAAAAATCGGGTCTCTCATCAAAGCGGATATTCATAGGAAGCATCAGAAGAGATGGGAGAACCTGAGTACTTGCAGGTGCAAAAAACTGTTTCACGATGGGCCCAATAAGAATATTTCCGATTTTTTCATGGGGCTCAGAGGGAAACAATGTAAAACTGTGGTTGGCATCATCACCGGCCACATCTCGCTTCACGCTCACCTAACAAGGATGGGAATTATCAACAGCCCTGAGTGTCTGTCCTGCCTGGAAGGATAGCCTGAGGCAACCGTACATTTTTTGTGTGCTTGTCCGCCCTTCGCCTGGAGCAGGCTGGATACTCTAGGGTCTGCCCTTCTATCTATGTATATGTGAGCTGCAAAACCTTCTTCGCCAAAACCTGATGCGCTTCATTAAGAGGACAGGAAGATTTTTGTGACAGGGATTCTAGCAGGATAGCACAATGGGCCGCTCAGGCCTCCGTGCTTGGGACGGGATCTCCTGTCCCACTACCAAAAAAACAAAAACAAAAAATAAAGTAATTTAAAACTTTGATTTAACAAATATAAGACCCTAGAGAGACTAATGTCCATAATGACTTAATCTGAAATTCAGTCATTTCAAGAAAATGAAGAGGTGACGGACTATGGATGAAAATTATTTCATTTGCATTTTCATTGACAGTTCCTCAATATGAGTAAAGATCATCGCAGAGTTCAAAAATTATAAGGTTTCTATGAAGAAAATTTGCGAGTATTTACTGTAGTTGCAAAACATTTAGTAGAAGATAATTTTTGTTGTTGAAAAAGACCACAAAAAGAAGAAAGCGGTAACTTGATTGAAAAAACTTAGCACATTTTAATGACGGTAGGTGACACTTTTACTGCAATTTCTCTAAATTTAGCAAATGGGTTCTTGATGGACTTTTTTTTGTGTAACACAATGCACATTTGACTCCATTTAATTAAAAATTAAGTCATTATGGAGACAGTCTGTCTAGGGTATAACCCTAACATATCTGTAATTAAGTAATCACCCAAAATTCTATTGATTCTAGTTGACTTCTCTTAATCCCATAAATTGTTTACAAAAAACCTACAAACAGCCAAATAAAAAACAACCCCTTGATTTGCATGATGCATGTAAATTTAACAAAATAAATAATGCAAAGCTCACGTGCTTCCTGTTGGTTGGCATAAATTCAAGCGATTAAGTAAATCATTTGGCAAAAGATTCCTCTTCCACCACAGTGCGGTGTTTAGATATAGCTTTCCCTTCTCCACTCAAAACACCAGTCTTAGTCCCCCACTTGGCCCCATAAAATGTTTAAGCAATAAACTTGGCAGTAAATAATCCTGGAAAACTGCTTAAATCCTTCGTCTTGCATTCGAAATGTAGGTATACCGCACCTTACAGGAAGCGTATAATAGAACTGACAACTTATGTTTCCTGTTTGGATAACATACACCATCTAAAGGAGCAATAGCATCTCTAGGACCAATATACCCTCCCCCACCATCCCTCCCTTAAAATAATCCCAAATAGCTAACTGCTGTTAGATGTTACGATAAAAACCCGTTTGTATACATAACTTAAAGTGAATGATGGGTATATAGTAGTAGGTAGCTGGATGGTGTATCACTCTTTCTCAGTCTAAGACAGACTTGAATAACACAAAATTGTTAAACCAAAATCCCTACCACCACCACCACCACCACAAGTCGAAATGTGATTGGGGGTAATGTTAAGAGCTCCACTAAAAATTATGGTGAAACGTTCTGATCTGCATTTTCAATTTCCCTAAAACACCGAAGAATTCCAGGGTTTTCGCGCTGCTACAGTGTATTTTGTGAATAAATTGTCTGTCCCCAGCTGCACATATGTTTGCGTTTTCGGGGTGTATTTCTTTTATGTTTTAACATCATCCCGAATATGGAATGAGAGTGTTTAGTGTGTTCCTGTGAAATTCACAGCACTTTCATCCCTAAATGTTTGCCATTTTCATTTCTCTATAAATTTTCATTTTCATCTCTCGTAGGAAAATTTGCAAGTGGCTTTCTTCTTGCTTACAATTCATTATGTCACATTCATTTTGGGAAGGTTTTTCCGGTTTTTAGATCTCTTTTTATTGAAACTGGATAACTGCACCACCATTTGCAGTTGTATGGCATATACTTTAATGTCTATTCTTCCCCCCCCCCCCCCCAAACCCAAGTTTTCGTTTCTATTCCTGTTAACATTGAAATTTTGAAATCATGAAAGACGACCACTCTGTTAACAAAAGTAAAGCATTCAATTGATGCCTGCTGATTATAACTGAAGTGAAGGCCTTCCTATTGTTATGAATAGAGCATAGAAAAGAGTAAATCAACTCCACAAATTTACGAAATCAAACTTTTCGGGAGACACAGCTCCCCCTGATTTAATGTATTTAATTTTTTTTTACGATTTTCTACTCCCTCAGGCTTAAAAGACAACGACCGATGGCGTCTCATATGCAGTTAGTGTGCTCCCGACGGAGCTAGTCTCCATCGCCCCCATAATTTTATTTCAAATTTTCCGCTTTTCCTCATTTTATCGCAATTCATTTGGGTTTTAGTTCCTTCCATTCACAATTAGACACAGAAGGAGACACTTTTCGCCAGTGAGTGCTGCTGTAAAATAATTAAAGTGTGGCCAAGGGAATTGTACTATTCACACAGGACCAGAATTGGTCTAACTTACACAGTGGAAGGATAGAAAGATTGAAAAACTTTTTACTTTCACTTTGAGAATTTTTAATTAAATTTTTGAATAATGCGAACTTGTGATGCCTTGAATACTTTTAGGTGCTGTGATATTTCCCTCCTGGGAGTCCTCAATTTATTCGATGTTTGTTTTTTTTCGCATTTTCCTAACACTGAATTTGTCGTCCTCTTGGGGTCGTCTTTTGGTAGTCATTTTTCGCGTCTTAAATATAATCGTAAAAGTTCAAAAATTAATATTTTTTTTTACTCGGATACTTTTAGTTGCCATTATCATCCATAAAACACATTCCACAAGAAGATTAAGATAATAATGATCATTTTAATTTTATATACTACTGCCATCTATTAGCTAGGAAATGAAATATATATACAACCCCCCATCTCTCAACCCCCAATCTTCAATCTCCATTACATTAACACGAGTGAATGTACATATATAGACCACAGTCTATACTTGTAAAGAATCAATCGAAAATGAATTAACGAGAGACTGTTATGCCATTCTCCAACACTTAACCAAGGGATATTGGGGGGCCGATAATTACTATAGCCCCGTAGGGTCAGGATCTCTAACTCATAAGTGAATGTTGTTCTTGAAAATGGAGGGGGATTAAAATGGGACGGTTATATATGTTTATAAGAAACTGTTAGAACAGCCGTCGTCTTATGCAGCCACTTCATGCATCAATGGGGGTTCTCAGGTCTGGCCAAGGCTATTGGTTAAGTCTATGTGTGTGCCTCAAACTACAAAGAGTATGAGGAAATCTAATTCATACACAGACAGGACTCTTTGCACATCTGTTTAATATCGCAACCCCTGCAGGCTGTGTAATGCAAATAAAAATGTTGGACGCCAAGTGGAGCTCTTGCGCTCTTATATTGAAAACGATAAATTATACAAGAGAAGTGCGAAAAAGGAATGAGATTTAAGCGAAGCTAGGTGGAAAATAGAAAAGAACAAAAAAAAATTTTAACAGCGTGCATTAAATGAATGCAATCGTAATGCGTTCAGTAGTTTTCATTAAAACAAGTTGAGTGAATGCTAGTCGTGTGGAAATTTTAAAAATCTAATACAATGCAGTGACAATAAGGAAGTTCCTACATATAATATCATCAAATTTTAGCTGGGCTGGAGTGTGAGGCCAACTTAAGTTTTTTTTTTTTTTTTGTAATTGTCTACCAGTGAGTCATCCACAATATCTTCCCAGTACTGTAAAAACGCGTACACGTTAATAATTCTGATATTATACCACCTACAGCTGAGACGTGTATTAAGAAATAGCAAAGATTAACGCTAAAACTCATAAAAGTTTTCATTGATTTAATTGCTAATTTTTAAGTTCGTTGAACTTGTAATTTTGGAGGAAATTCGGTGTACCGCAAGGTTCTATTATCTGTCATATTCACTTTCTAGTTTTTATCAGAAAATTGTTTAGCTCTCATTTTCGGTCATATTGATACTTTACAGACGACAGCATATTTCATTTCCTATACTCGTGCAATTGTTTTTTTCATTATTTTGGTCTTCAAACCCCAATTTCCTTAGGTATTTCCAGTCTAATATTTTCGACTTTAATCCCAAATTTACGTGTTTTGGGTTATTTTTTCTAAAAATACGCCCATGACTAAAAATATTCCTATTTTACGACATCATGTCTTCAAATTGTGATATAATTTGATATCTGTAAAAACAATCGACTGTCGAAAATGTGTTCGCGCAGTTTTTTTTTTCTTGTGTGACAAATTTGTGACAGCTTTAAAGGGAAGAGGTCTTTCAACATGTTGTTCCAAACAATTGAAAGTAGCAGGGAAATTTGTATTAGCCACATTCAAATGAGTCTTGTTTATGTCGAGATCCTAGAAGCATTTGCGAAGACAATTTGGAAGCAATACAAATTATAGATAAAAAAATATTTTTGAAGAGAAGCTAAAAATTAGCTAAAAAGTAAAACTTAATTTTTGTTCATATCAAAAAATGCTCGTTCCACAGAAATGAAACTGTGCATCGCAGATATATATGAAAATTTTACTTTCACACATCTTTGAATTTATACATCTGAAAACTAAAAGCTTTGGGGCGGTCTTATAACACTATTTCACAGCTACTTTGATCGCCCGCAAAAGCTTTTAGTTTCCATATGTATGAAATTCAAGGATGTGTGAAAGTAAAATTTTCAGATGTTTCTGCGATCCACAGTTTTATTTCTATGCAACGCAATTTGACCTTCTTATGTTGTAAGAGGCGCTACTTACTATTGCAGAGCAGACGTAACTAAAGGATAAGCCTGCAATGCCTCGATTCAATATAAAAGCAGCGGTGACTGGACCTGATGTAGGGAAAACCGCAATTTTTTCTTAGCAATTTACAGGAAATTTTTTCCTTAAAATTGTTATGCATTGGAGGCCGGACAACGGTACCCATTGTATGATTGGATCTGAAAACCACTCAAGTCGGCCACCAGACTGAATCAAAATTTTCTGTAAATTTCTAAGAAATTAATGCTACATATTTGCTCATCTAATAGTCTATGCTCATAAAAATTGTTAGTGGCCCAAGTACCCGTTATCGGCCTCCAATTGTAAGGAAAAAATTTCCTGTAAATTACTAAGAAAAAATTGCAGGCTTCCCTACATCAGGTCCAGCCATCGTGGATTTTATATTCTATACAGACGTTGTCTATTTCCCAGCTTTTGTATGTTTTTAGTTTGGTTATGCTCTTACGGCTTATCACTTCAACCGCTTGTCCATACTTCAGTTGCACAGCTTTGCTTTTAGCGAAGCGTGAATAAAACTGTTCAAAATGGTACAAGTGGAGCCATCTAACATTATAACAAGAAAGCATTTTCGCAATCACTACATACTTCTATACACATATGCTTGACTTTCTGCGAATAGTTTTGATCCCCCCAAGTATACAACCGGGTCATAGCTAAATTGGCAGAGAACTGCTTTGATATTGGATTAATCTTGTGAGCGACATCTCTACCAAAATCAACAATTCTATTATACTCGTAAAACCTTTTCATTTGATACCCATATGAAAAGCGCTGTGAAGGAAATGGTAATCCACCATCTTGAGGCGTCCGCCATATTGGGTTAAAAATAACGTCACATCTAATCGTAAAACTCTCTCAATTGATATTCATATCAAGGGGTTTATGAAGAAAAAGACAATCCGCCATATTAATTTCAATATAGTCTAACGAAATCTTAAAACCTCCAAAATATCCTTAAAGTCCACAGATTAAGAGAAAATTAAGAGAAAATATGCTTTTATTTAGCCTTCGAAACCCATGTAACCCCATAATAGGAATTCGTGAGGATTGCAATTTTTTCCAATTAAGAACAGTGTGGATGTGAAACAATTTACCATCTTCTGTCTTTCCCTCCTTTCATAAGACACAAATATAAATAAATTAACGTAAACCTTGATTGATAGATGGTTTTCAGAGTTTTTCAAGATCACGCCTTTTTAATGATAGATGGAGTAAGTTGAAATCTATTATCTATTAAAAAAGGCACATATTACTGATACCTGCTATGATATGACGTATTATGAGCGAGGAGGTTAGTCAGCATAACTAGAATTAAACTCACCGGATTTGGATAAGGGTTTTTACTGCTTATGCAGCGTATTCAGCATCGGAAACTATAATCTAAATGTTGAAATAATATTTTGACAGTTCATAAAGTTTGGGGTTAGTTTTTGCTGCTGCTAAAATGGTAAGGTACGCCAAACATGAATAAACTGTGGAAAAATGTTTAGTTAGTTTAAAAGCTTATCCAAATTTAGTAAGCTCAATTTTGGCCAAGCTTACTATATACGCACTAAGGTTTGGTGTACAAAAATTTAACCTCACATTTTATGAACTGTCAAAATATTTTAACGTGTATCAAAAAGATAAAAGACAGTAAACAACTTTAGGTTCGGAAAATCGACGTTTCTGGAATAGAATCTTCAGGAATGTTCTGGACAAATTGTTGAGTATAAATACAGCAATTATCACGGCCAGGAGCGAGTTTTGTCACAAACAGTGAAGTGAACGTGTAATAAACAGGTGAAAGTGTTCTAATTAGATTGCGATAATTTGAAGTACAGTTGATTGGCAAGTAATCCTTTGTGAATTTTATAAAAAAAACAGTACAGTGAAATAAAAGAACTTGTGAATTATATATCTGAAAAATTGTGTTTTGAATAACGAACAGAGGCCACGCATGCAAAAATATCATTAAGCGGTTACGTTTTTATATGGAATATTTTAACTGTCGGAGAATACAACAATTGCTTTTATTTAGGACTCTCATTTCATATGCTCCCTTTACCTGCCATTAGAAATGTGGTACAGATTCTTATAGAAATGTAGCCAATCATGCTGATGTTAATAGAAAAATTGAATTAAATAGCATCGTCTTAGTTACATTGATAAAACTGTATAAATAAATATATAACCCTTAACAAAGCAATATGCAACAAGTCGTCCTTTTTCTTAAACCTTTTTAAGTGCTATAAAATCTTTCTTCACGTTACACCACTATTTGAGTATATGCCATCCATCCAGGAATCACATCATTCAAAGCAAACAAAAACGACTTTTAAACTGGTACTCTAGTGTCCATTTACATAAAACTTTAAAGTGTTCTTTATAGGCTTCATAAAATGTGAGAGCACATAAACTTTGTCCAAGAAATTTACCACACTTTTTTTTTTCCTGCTGGAATAGTATCATCTGCATCATCATCATCCACTCTTTCAACAAGGAATAAAAAGATTAAGAAATGTTGAATAAATTGGAGAGATCGTGCTTGAGAAAATGAAACAAAAAGATAGCGGAAAGAACCTTTAATGTTTTATTAACATTTTTTTCTCCTGCAGAATAAGTCTATAAGGATGTCCTATGATGCATATATCAAGTGTTCAAGTGCGCAATATTTTATGCTAGCACAAAAAACGCAAAACACACCTCGCCACAAGACGTGTTTTGAGATTTATGACACTTTTTCTATATACTTCCCCCTCTCCAGATGTTGGTGTTAAAAGCACCTGTGACATCGCGACTATACAAACAAAAGGGGACATTTTTGTTGCCCGTAAAAACACATTTCGAGGGAATTATGAGTAGGGAAATAAAAAAAAAAAAAACGGGCGCTAATATAGTAGGAGTCGGGTATAGGATACTATAGAAGCGGTGGCAGACGCTGAAAATGGAAAGAAGAGGATTTTGCTTTTCGAGTATTAAGCACGTCTGCGGATTGAGGAATGGGAGGATACTATGTACTTAGTCGCGAGTAAGTAGAGTTAAAGGCTAAATTTAATGATTTTCTACGAAATTGCTTTTTTCTTGTCGTTCATTAATATTGAAATGTTAATCAACACCCCTAAATCTCTCCTATGGTGTGGGGTTAGAAGAAGGAATTCACCTATTTGTGGACAATTGTTTTTTTTTTTTTTCTAATTTTGTCTGAAGCAGTATCGTCATATTTCAGTGCACTCTAAAAATTTTCCTGGAAGCTATAAATTTTACATTCCGAACCGTAATCAGCGAAACTCAGGATATACTTTTTGTTATAAAATTACCGTCAATTTGTTCGATACAGTAATTCATTACGCGTCCCTTGGTTTGCATCAGACATACTCGTATACAATTTGATTTACGCAAAAAATCAGGCATCGTTAACTATATGAAATTACACCGATTCAAAGTTTTTGAATTTTATTAAGAGTATTGATTTTGTGCAAAAAAAACCAAACAAATCGAACGTTCTAAGAAGCGATTCTATTTAGAAATTTTTTATATAAAATTATCGAATGGAAAACTATCGAAAAATTTCAAATCTCCTCAGTTAACTCTGAAGTACCATAGGGATCAATTATGGGGCCACTACTTTTTTCATTGTTTGTAAACGATATTTTTATGTAGGTATATTTCACACAATGAATTACACCTTAACACAGACGATGCACAATTAGATCTTTCCCATAGCACTACAACTTGTTTTTCTTGTTTTCTTTTTAATGAGGGCAATCACCTGGTGCGAGCTGGATATAATATTCTTGATCACTCTGCATTTAAAAACTGAAGGATAGTAGTTTTAATATCACATCCAAAGTAACCGTAGCTGAAGCTCCTACACAGGCCAATTTATGTAGTTAGTCGTGTACCATCATACAGAATAATACATACATATATACTTGATTTTTTTTGTCATATACATACAGTTGGGTAAAATTGAAGTTAAAATTCTTTGAAATTGGGACACAAAAGTAATCCTAATCTGAATTAGGGAGATATATGATCAAATTCCTTACATTCACTCACTAAAAATATTCCAAATCAAGTTCTAAACGGAAATTCCTGTATACGTCTTCTATTAAAGTTAACCCGTAAAACACACTCAAGATATTTTCTTCAATTCCATCCAGCATAGGTAAAGCCACTGATGTAAAGAAGTATCATTCAAGTTGACTGACTTGTTGATTTTTGGGGTTTTCCTTTCAAATTCCTTCTCTATTTCTAGTAGATATTTGATTCAATAGAGCCCAAAATAAACAATAAAAAACAAAGAAGAAAACCTTCCTTAGTCCTCGCCTTCTTATACTCCTGATGATCCCTTAAATTGTTTTGACTACAGAAACAACACACCCCCAAACAAGTCATACCCTAGCTACAGGATACTGGGTTTCAGGGTACCAGGTAAAAGGAAATTCCTCGATAAACTGATTTGATACGGCAGCCGGAACATGATTTTGATACTTCTATAGTCTTCCCTATCCTTGCACTTTTGGATACCAATTGCGAACAGAGACATTACATTCATTTGTTAAGGGAGGAAATGAGGGGTGAAACGAATATACTATAGTATACTTATATAGTAGATTTCCTGAATGATCCCAAGGACCAAGGACAAAAGATTCGAGGGTGAGTTGGTTTTATTCACCTGAAGTACTGTTTTTTTTTCAGAATGTTTTATGTACGTGTCCAGTTTTCTGTAGGTCCTTTCAGCATTACAACTGAATTTCATGACGTTGAATTTGAAAAGACAAGGGGCAGACGGGTAAGATTAATCCCTGTAGGGAATTGAGAGAAACCACAGTGACTGTTGCTTATAAATAAAATATAAAGAAAAAAAAGAAAGGGTTTTGATGTACTCACCATAATGAATTCTGGTCACTTGTTGACGTCGTTGAATGCCTGAAATAGAAAAAATCTGGTTAGTATCCAACAATTAGCTTGGCATTAAATATTTTAGATGGCTGTGATCAATTAGCATTACTACACGCTTGACCTATTTTCTAGTAGCCCTATAATAAAGTTTCCCCCCATAGTGATTGGGTGCAATGAACCTATCCCATATAAAAAACGACCATCAAGTAAGGTGGAAATAATTGACATCAATTTTCTGTAGTACAGGCACAAAAGTATATAGGAAATGGAATTCTAAAAGTGACTTCAAAGGCCGTTGCCTTTGTTAGCTTCCTTTTTGTTGGCAATCGTCCTTTATATCAATAATTCCAACAACATGCAGCTGCCAGTAGTAACCCCTCGTACACTTTTCCCAGTTTCAACCAACCACACAAGCTTTTAGGTACCTACTTACTTGTGAGTAAATCGATCGATCCCAACAGCACATTGCTTAAGTTACATACACATAAAATGAATTTTAGAATGTTCTAGATGATAGGGAGAAATGTCTTCCCCATTTTGTGTTCTTTAGGGAAATCGCTTTTCTGGAAGATAAAATTATGCCGCTAAAATGAAACTGTGCCCTAAATTCAGGGGAATAATGAGGAAATGAATTTCTTAAACGCCTAAAAGTATGCAATTTTATGAAGTGATATCGGGTTTTATGTGTGGAGATTTTTCTTGTGCCATGGAGACAAAAGTGTGGTTGTTGTCCATGTTTAACATGATCTTTTTGCTAAATAGGCGAACAAGTTTGGAGATTAAAAAAATATTAAGGGGGCAGGAATTATTGAGTTTGTTGCTTATAGGTCTATTGTTTCAGGCTGCTTTCAGACATTTGTTTTAATCTTGATTATAATGCGCATGTAACATTAGGAACAATTATAGAAAAAATTCAAGTACTTCAGCACATAAATGGGGAATTCTTAGATTAGAGTTTTTGAGTAATAGGATAGGGCTAAATATGGTTTTGAAGCTATGTTATATGAGTAGGAACTGCAAAATGAACAGAAATTCTTTGAAGAACAAATTCTCGAAGGGTTGGATACCATGATATTGTGCAACAACAAGGTATATAGAATAAAAGGTATTCCCATTACGAACCACGTTCCGCCATTAGACGAAATATCGTGAAAATTCAATTCAATTCAATTCATTTATTTCCTGGGTACTGATGCTACAAGACTTACAACCTTTTTTCAAACATCGAACAAAATGGCAAGAGAGCTAAATAAAACTAAACCTAACTTAAATTAAGTATTAAAATATCGAAAATACATATTTAATTAAACATAATATTAAAGAGATTTTAAAAAGATATCTACAGGAATAAAAAATGAAAGGTTAAAAAACAGAGAAAAAGAAAAAAAAAGTGCTGCGCGTATAGGTCACCGCAAGCCAATGTCAACTATGCCAAGATAGGACTTTAGGAGTCGTTTGAAGTTGCCCAGCGAGTTAGTTGTCTGGATATGATGATGCAGCGAGTTCCAGATTCTAGTTAGTTGAACAATGTAAGATCCGTCGAATAAGGAGGTTTGGAACCATGGAAGTAGCAGTTTGAGCCCCCTAGTGGAGTTTAAGGACTGAAAGGAGGTACTCAAATAGACCGGTTGGGAAGAACGAAGCAAGTTAAACAGGAACACTAAAGCTCTCTGCTTCAAATATATATCAAGCGAGCAGCCCAGCAAGGTGAAATTGAGGTGAGATACATGATCAAACCTCAGATCAGAACAAAGATAAATCCAGTACAGTCGTTGAAAGCGACATTCAGTTTCCTTGAGCAGTGCGAGTCGAGCTTGGGAAAGACAAGAGAGGTATGAGTGAAATGTTGCAGAATGAGAGACCTAACAAGGTGACAACGGAGCTTAGGTGATAGTAAACTAGCAGACAGCCAGAGACGGTGGAGAGTGCCATATATTTTTGCTATCCTTGAGTTGATGAGGTCACAGCATCTCATGTTAGAATTTAAAAACACGCCAAGATTACGAACTCGATCCTTATAAGGCAAGGGACAACTGCCCAATGAAATAGTAGGAAGCGTTGTAGGATCAATAGATCTACAATGGAAAGCAATGCACTGCGACTTACTCGGATTCAGCATGAGCTTGTTTTCTAAGGACCAGATAAAAATATTATGCAAGTCACTGTTCAGGCGAGCAGCACAATCTTCGATCAAACCTATAGGACGATTTAAATAAATTTGCACGTCATCGGCGTACATGTGAATGTTGACGTCGCGAATATACTCGGTCAAATCATTAATGTAAATGCTGAATAGCACAGGGCTCAGAATGGAACCCTGTGGGACGCCAAAAGATAGGGGAAGCAGGGTGAAGGAATTATTTTGCCCCAAAGTAACCCTCTGCGAACGAGTGTGAAGGAATTCTTTTATTAAGAGGGTGGCTCGGTATACCAAAGTACGGTATAGAGAATACAATACTCTCTGCACTCTCTCTGTCTTTTCTATAGAAATGTATATACACACATTAGTCGCGAAATTACGTCACAGAACATGTGCCAACATTTTAATGGGAATAGTTGTATTCTATATACCTTGATGCAACAATATATTGGCGATCAGAAACTATGCCTCAAGAAGGAATTAAAATGATTGTTTTTTCACGTTTCTTCTCAAAGCACACACAATTTGGGGGTTAATGAAGAAAATGAAAAACGCAATGGAAATGATAAAGATTTTCTATTATCGTTGACTTCGTTGCATCTGTGAAGAGAACTCCCAGCTCACCAATAATTTATAATAGTGACAGTAATTCTGGTGACCTATTTACGGGTTTTATTTAGGAATTCAGTTCTTTTTTCTGTTATAATAAGATCATATGTATCAGTCTGGATTCGACACGGGTAGTTAAGCTCTTCTATTTCGAATTTTCCAAAAATATGAAGTACGTATAAGGTAATGTCCTTATTTTCTAGCTATTTTATCGACATGTTCATTGTGCTTCTACATATGGCCTGAAAGGAAAATTACGTTGAGTCACAATACATCAACTGCCTAGAGCTGAAAGCTCTTGATAACATTGTTTAACTAGTTTAGAAAATATAATAGCTGAATCTAGTGCCTTGGCATATACAAGATATCCCGGAAGGGTACCGCCATACTGCATATATAGAATCTTGACAGAAAAAGAAACAGAAAAGTCCGGCGGGACATATGTCCTATCTTGCGTAGTTTTGGAGTTATTAAGGAAAAACTGATTTTTCTTAGAATCCGCTCCGTAACTTACTTGCTTAAAAGAGAAGGCTTACTCCACGCCATTGTCAACGTAGGCAGAACTTCAACAAAAATTATTAGAAATTTCTAACGATATGAAAGTGACACTTCTGTATTAAATTTAGTTCGGCGATCATTTTTGTGATGTGTCTACGAGCGAATGGGGGACACTTCGAACACTTATTGTAGAAAGTAAGTAAGTTAGATTTAATTTTCAAATGATATCATTTAAGATTAATAAATTAATGTATTTGATAAGAGTGTTGTTAATAAATTGATATAATCTGTTTGTTTCTAATAATCATTAATTTTAATAATCCGTTAATGCGTTTATCTAATCATTAATTTAGTTAAATCAGATTTTACATGATTCCAAGACAAAAAAATACTACAGGGTAAGGTTTCAGAGCAATAAACCAAAATTAGTAGAATATGGGTGGCAGAAGTTACGACTACCTGAGGCGTACTTTGCTTTGGGATTTTGAAACCGTTGATTTTAGGTAAATGATGGAATTTAAAAGGTCATAAAATGAAGAAGTTTTCCCCATACTTGCGCATCCCATTCTTATAAGAATTTTCCAAGAAATATTACTTTCAAATTGGGGTTTATTTTGTTCGAAAGGCACGACGACACATTCTAAGTCAAAAATAAAGGAAGGCATATCACCTTGGAAATTTTTTAATAAACAGTTTAAAAGTTAATTTGTTGCTCTAAAAAAAATTACTAGGTACAATTTATTTCCGCAAAGTATTTACCGAGTTATAGGGTGAACTGTAAGCTACGGAACAGATTCTAAGAAAAATCAGTTTTTCTTTAATAACTCCAAAACTACGCAAGATAGGACATATGTCCTGCTGGACTTTTCTGTTCCTTTTTCTGTCAAGATTCTATGGGTGCAGTATGGCGGTACCCTTCCGGGACACCCTGTATATTATAAATCCGAATCCAATTTTAGTCTCTTCCCTTGCGATATGCGTACTAGGAATAGTTTAAAATAAGTGCCCCTCCTACAGCTAGCATTAAGTGTATTTTCTGAACCTGCTCTAGGGTCTTTAACAAAAAGGATATCAAGCTAGAGATAAATGAAATAAATAAATAAATCACTAAAGAGGATTTAATTGAAAAATGTTCCTATTCCGCTAATTTATCGTGAAATTATTTTCAACTTTTCTAAGAAAACAAAAAAAAACAACAGCACATTGCAAAGAATTGGCGTGGATCTAAGAATAAGGCAAAGGACTTCATTCGCTTTTTCATTGCCACTTTTCTGGTTTTTATAGGGAAAAAAACATCACAAGGAATTAACAAAGATCTAAGAACGAGAGGACTTTATTTAAGATTCTTTGCTGGATGGACATTTTATTAGAAATAATTTTATTAGAAATAATAAAATGTAAAAACCAATAACTTTACTGTGGGCTATTTTGACGTTAAAGTATTACACAACAATTTAAATTTTGGGTTTTTTAAGTTTTTAATAGTAAAAAATAACAACAACAAAATAAATTTTGATGTCATCTTTCAATAAATTATTGCTGTACCAGTATCAGACGTACATGCATAGGTGCATAGGCTTTGAGGCCTACCTTGTAATATTAAAGACATCATTCTGAGGTTATTACATCAACAGTACGACTGTCTTGAACTCATTCACTCTAGAAAATTTCAAATATTCAGCAAACAGACTTATTTGAACAGTTAATTGTCGGAAAATTTTAAACACAGGATGTCCAACCAAACCAGACTTCTTTTCCTCTCGCAGTTCTCTTTTCTAATTGAAAATCAAAAATCGAGTTTTTGTTTAAACTGAGATTTCACTAGAATTGTAATGTTCATAAAAATGTCATCTAAGTCTAGTCTAACTATCCTGAGTCCACACAATCTTTATAATCTTTGGGAGAGAGCAATGTATGCGCCATCCTGGTAGTTTAAATTAACAAAAAAAATCGATCAAAATTTAATTTGCAATCATGACAAAAGCATATTTGCAAACTGTGGATAGAAAATAACAATCGTTGGCATTTTTCATGAATTAACCTCTCTGAACCACATATGTACCCAAAACGATTCTACCATTGCTGCTGGTACATGATGATGTTCAGCGTCCCATATGTAGATTTGTAATCTACCCTGGCTACATTCATAGATTTTCCCTAATGTTTACACATTTCTTTTTCAAAAAAAAAAAAAAAAAAGCAAAAATGTTTTTTTTCTACTATCTGAATTCAGCGCCTGAATTCCATATAGAAATGGTTGGGTTGGGACAAATTCAGTTGAATATTTGGCTGCGGTTGAATGTGGTGATTCCGTCCGGGTACATTGTGCGCACAATTTGTAATTAAAACTCATTTTCCATTGTTTGCTGCTCCTCACACATTCACATTTTATCATCATTCCAGGCGTCCAAATTTCCAAATTTAGGAGCATTGCAGGGAAAATTTAACATTTTTTTGTGTTTTTACTGACTTTATATTAGAGAGAAACACAGATGCATGATAAGGTTAAGGGGGAGTTCATGTAAAACTGAGAGATTTGCATAAATGTTTATAGGAATTTGCATGAAATTCGCATTCTCCTTGCTAAAATGGTTAATTTTGGGTATAAAAGTGGCCATTTTATGCGGTCTTAGAGGAGCTAGTTTTTGCTCGGATAATGTTTTTTATATGGTTATTTTCCTGTCATTTACAACGAAACGTTTGTTAAATTAAATTGCTGGTTTAAAGGTGTATTATTTTTTATGAATCATTGAATTTATGGTTTTATTGTTAATAACAATGTATAAGAGATAAGAGGGTTTTGAAAATTTTACAACACTTTGCAGAAAGACAAATTAATTAGATTAAAACAAGGATGATTTGCCATTTTTCTTCAATCCTGCGACTATTGAAGAAGAATTTTTCAAATATTAATCACACCAGGATTAAAGGAGGAATGTGATTTTTTATCATTACAAACTTACTTTTACTGATGCTGGATCAAGTGAAATTTCTAGCCTCTATGAGCCTTTAAAAATGCTGCAGAAGAAACGACGACGATATGAAACCAATTGATTGGATAACTTTGGTGTGTTTGGTGAATTACAGTTTCTTGTAAGTACTTTTTGCACAGGATAACTGGAATGATACCATCAGTTTCTAATAATTTATATGGTGCAAAAAGCTGTATTGTCCACAACGTTTTGTTGTTGTAATAATTTATAAATAGCTTGTTCCATACGAGATTCGAACCCCGGCGTCTAAAACCGGACGAGGCGGTTACTTTGTTCTCTTGTATTTAATAATTTAATTTAGAAATTATAAAATTAAAAAAAACAAAAATCACAAAAAATCTTCTATTCGATGTTGTAATAATTTCTTTCGTTCATCTTGCATTTCTACCGCTCTTAATAATTAGGATTAACGTCGTAATAATTTGGTGGTATGTATGTGAAAAATGATCTAAATGACTTATATTTTGTCAGAAGCACATAACTCTTCTGTTTAAAAATTTCTTATGTCAAGGCTTTCAAAATTTAACTAGACCAAAATAACCACTCTAATTTCTTTTCCTTTAGAAATGATGTTCCGCAAGAATCTATTCTAGGCCCAATACTTTTCTGTCTATTTAAACGCTTCCTCAAACCGCTTAGTCAGTCCAATTGAAGATTATGTTACTCGGGGATTACAAGAGTCAGTAGAACTCACACTGACACAGACTCGCGCAAGCCCCTACTGACTAGTCCTTTTTACCGACTAGATTTCTGGCTGGTCAGTAAATTATCAAACGTAAAGTTAAAATGGCAGAACAGAAAATAAAAGGTAGACGCTAGTGGAAACTTACGTTTATATTTCTAATCTTCTCTTTTGAGTGGGAAAGAACTGAAAACAGTTTAATATACATTGTAATCTTTATTTTTTAGAGAAAAATTACGGAATAAGGAAGAATATTTTTATAATGAAGTCAGTAAAATTGACAGACGAACTGAGTACTGACCGTCAGTTCTACTAACTCGTATAATTGTGGGGTTGGGTTACGAGCACAACGAGGCGAGGCAAAGCGAGACGAGGCTATATCAAGACCTAAGAAATAAAATGATTGCATGTTATACCAAAGCTGTGTTCTTTTGTGTCCGCAGAACAGGAGAGAACAAAAGATACACAAAAGAACGCCTCATACAATTTCATAGAAGATGTATAAATGAAGCGAACAGTACAAATAGTTCGCTTCAATCGACAGAACAATTTGTTCTCTCCAGTATATGGGAGTTCTAGAACAAGGTACACAAAAGAACGCAACTTATGAGAGTGTTTATAACAACGCTGTGGCAGTATGCGATGTGGCGAAACACCTTAAGATATCTCTGGTTTTGATATCTGGCATATAGTTATAGGTTTTTTCTTTGATATATTCAAAACTTTCTTTACTCATTCATTATATACGAAGAATCTATGAGGATCAGTATGTAAATCTTTCATATATGTACATGATTGAATTCCCCAAATTCTAATCGCTTTATATTTATGGGGTCACGAACAAAATTGCTGAAAGTACACATATGTGAAAAATGTCATAAATTGCACTATTTAACAAACAAAAAATTTCTTCTTCAGAATCTGATGACATAATTTAAGCTCTCACTTCGCGATTTACCAAGAAACTGAACGCCTTGTTGTGAACATTATACGTCGAGAAGAGATGAATCTTCACCTGACCTCACTCGACTGCCCAGCCTCGACTCGCCTCGCCTCGTTGTGCACATTCGGATGAACTGAGACTTGGATAAAGAAGGAATGTGCTACATAATTTAAAATTAGACCCAATTCAATCAAATTGTATTGCCTTTTCTTGCGTAGATATTGATTATTTAATTTTTTCTGTTATAAACCTGTATTCAGAGGTTTTTGTTATTCCTTACATGAGTATTAAGCTCGTTACTTGGACATTATTCTAAAAGTAAAGATGGCATACTTCGATTTGATTACGTTAAAATTTACAATAGTATTTCTCTCATTGCTACTACTAAACTATCTAGCTATATCCAATTAAATCCATAGTATTACAACATTTCACAGACGATCTACTAGCCTGGATTATGGATTAGAGTTCTAACATGTAACACAATCAATATAAAAAAAAACTGTTTGCTGCTTTATACTTTTGCACGAACATATAAAAAACAGACTCAGGTTTAAAATTGTCTTAATTTATAAAAATTTAATATGAAATCGTTACATGTATACTGCAGCAATATTAAAATTAAATTAATCGTCGACGCCATATGAATGACTATAAAATTGCACCCAAACAAAACAGACATTTGCATATTTTTTCCATAAATCCAGAAAATTAAACTAAATCCGAAGAAAAATTACTTAGCAAACCAACAGGAAAAATAATATTTTTCCCCTAACATTGCGAATATTAATTTCAGTTTTACTAAGTAATTAGTATGCAATGAGCATAGAGAAAGTCCTGAAAATCTTTTCCTGAAGGCTATTTGTATAATATATAGCACCACCACGACTTATACTCATACACACACACACATAGTACTTGAATCTTACTACCCACCCCCACATTCTAGTTGTTTTCAGCTTGCCTCATAAAATAAATCTAATCCTGTCGTTTACTTTTTTCGTGCTAATTATTTGTCCACCCTCGGAATTTATTGCAGTCCAAGTGTAAGTAATGGACAAAAGGAGATGAAGGTATTTGCGGCTAGTAGATATGTATGCATGTATGTATGTGTAAGTACCATCTCCACAATAATAGAACATTTAATAAACCCAATATAAATCAAATTCATAAGAGTCAAGCTTACAGTAAATGTATATCCTCTGCTGCTAAATGAATAGAGAGGTGAGAGAGAGTAGAAATATCCAGTATCCAGCATCCCAATATTTGTTTGTGTGTGTGTGTAGCGACAAAATTAATTGCAAACAATAAATCAAATTCCGTGGAATTTTTGGAGAATTTAGTTCCAGCCCCAAAAACACAAATTTCATTCCCCTTCAACACAATACACTCCTGTCGGAGATGTTTTTCTGAAGTACCTACAACCGAAAACGTCTGGTCTACTGTATATTGCTGGTTTTTGTGCTTTTCAATCTATAGATACACCTGTATGTGGCATCACTATCTATATGACTATATATATGCATGTGGCAAATTTTTGGGAGTATCCATCATACCACAGGAAATAATTTATGGTCTATTCCTGCTTTCTGTACGTTTATCTCTGGTCCTGTCCTGAGGGAAAGAATTTCATACAGACAAACATACATATGTATATATGCGTGTATGTGCTAATTAAATGCGACCAAAAACATTATTTCAGTGAATACCCACCTCTTTTATACCTGTTCTGGTGAAATGCTGAAAGGATATTTGCGGTTGCCTACGTACAGGATTCATTTAGGGATTCTTCGAAAATAATTTGAATAGCTTTGCTAATG
This sequence comes from Dioctria linearis, assembly GCA_963930735.1. Lineage (NCBI taxonomy): Eukaryota > Metazoa > Arthropoda > Insecta > Diptera > Asilidae > Dioctria > Dioctria linearis. Next base: position 257,598,110 of record OZ005742.1, on the reverse strand, counting down.
AAGGTGAATTAAATGTACAAAGTTAAAAAAAAAAAAATTTTTTTTTTGAAAGCGAACTATTTCCCATCTAATAAAAAAGGTTCCCTCTATCAGTAACGCACCCAGGATTTGGTTTAGGGGGGGGGGGGCATAGGTTGCCCAAGTCCTAACGAGTCGGTAAAATAGGGCTCTAAAGTAGCGTTCTCCACCCATCTGAGCACTTAAGGACTGCTATTGTATATTAAAAGGAGGTTTTATTTTATTTTATCGGACTTTGTAAATTATGTTCAGAAAACTGACATTCTGGAGGGGGACCTGTCCCGTTCGTCCCCCTCTCGGTGCGTCCCTGCCATCTATACAGTAAAAACTCTTCTGACTCCTCATCTATTATAAAATCAATAGTAACATTTTTAGCTAGCAATTAAACTGACTAACCACATATGCATATCTAATCCAACTACATCAATGTCAACCACAATTACAAACTCACACCTGTCGCGAACAAGTGAGTTTCAAGTTAAAATCATCAATCGCGCGCTGTCAGGACTCATTATTCGTATTAAATTGCTTCTAATTAAAATTTTCAACTTTTTCAAACTGGCCTGGCGCAAAACTGACGAAATCAATTCTCATATGTCGACCCGAGTATTATATGTACTCTAAAGCTAGTATCTGAGAATCAGTCACAATTGAGTCCCCTTGGCTGCCATAGTAAAGTTGTTACGGTCATTTGCATAATTGCACAACCGACTGTGACTCAATCAAATCAAAATCAAAATCAAAATAAAAAAATTGTCTACAGAACCTTGATGCCTCCTATGGAGAACCAAATCGAAAATTCCCTTCTCAATCAGAAAGCCAAGTGGCAACTGAGAGACAGACATACTGACACAATCAATGAACTCAATCAATCTGTAATCGACGCTCAGGAGTCGAGTCTCAATATGCGCAATGGACCTCTTTCGTTTCTAATTTTTTTTTTTGCGTCCACATCATTGGCAATTTTAATCGCGTCGAATTCAACTTCGGCACGAAAGAGTTGATTAATCGTAATTGACTGGTTGCAGCAACTATGTATGAAATGTACGTATGTACGTGCATCTGTACGAATTGAATTGAAACTATATAGCGATTTGTAACGAATGAAAATGACTTGCGCAAGCGCAGCGTAATTAGGTGAAAAAGAGTCGAGAGTTCGAAAACGTGCCTTAATGTGATAGGAGGAGATATAGGAATAGTAAACACATACATATACAATAAAGGTCCGTTGCTTCGTTAAGTGCATACACATACATATAATATTTCAACAAAAACAACAACAAAAACAACAACGGGTTCTAATCAAACAAATGCAATAAGGAAATCGATTTTATGATTATCGCACGATATATAATTAGTTGCACCTGAGAAAAGTCGGCTAACAGGACTTACGTGTCGTCGGAGTATATCTATCTATATTTAATGGCGAATCAATTTGAACCAAATATTGGAAATTTCAGTAATAATTGTAGCAGTGAAAACTAAGTCGGGCATTATTATTATTTTTTTTTTTTTTAGTGTGGTTGATATGACTTGAGTTTTTTTTTTACGTATCCATTGATCAGACTCACCACAAATCTGTAGTTTTTTTTTTTTTTGTAGTGAAAATTAAAATCAAGCCATCATCCGTATCATGGGGTCATAAAAGCACTAAATTTTCATGCCTTATAATTTCTTAGAGGTTATTCTTACATCCGGTTGCATACTACAATATTATTGATCGTGCGAAACTAATTTCATATCTACTAATAGAAAGCTAGCTAATCACTACATCCATCGTACTATACCGTGTCGAATTTTGTAAAATCATTTCAGAAGACAATTTTATATGTTTATATGTATGTATGTACGTACAATGTTGATTGTTGAGGAGCAGCCACCGAAATGGAAATCAATAAAATTAAATGAGCTATAAAATGTTGAAGAGAAATTTATTTAATTTTTTTCCTAACTATCATGAACATGATAAATTTATGGAATTGAAAGTCCTTTACAAGATTGATAAATTAGAAATTTATTTCAGAGCGCCAGAATCTTTATTGTATACTGTGTCTGCGACGGAGCCCTAATTTGCACATTTCCGTTCACCATTTAAATTTCCATCATTTCCGATAAACTATACATGCAGACTCTACAGTGCAGAGTATGATATGATTCTAGTGGTATCTCGTAGAATAAAATAAAATTGAAACCGAATTCAATTTGTATCTAAACAAATAAATATTAACGAGGAATTTGAGAATTTGACCAGGCGATATTATTTAGAGCTTGTTCTACATATATACAGGGTACCTGTCCCGTATGTGGTCTGGCACCTGAAGGCTACGGATAGATCATGCTTAGATAAATAAAAAATTGTATGGATGGGGGGAGGGGAATCCCAACGGTTTTGGAGATAACGGGACTTTAAGATATTTCGGTATGTTTTTATATATCACCTTGTAACTTCTAAACGCTACATCTTATTACGATATGTTTTAAACTTTGCTGGATAGCTAATCATTGGATCTTTCCAATAGTCTTTCCCTCTTCCTCTGCGCTTTGAAGCTAGCTCAACAAAGTTAAAATTTCGGAATTTATACTCGTTTTTTATTTTTTATTTAACTAATATTTTTATCAAAAAACACGTCATCAATATCAATTTAAAAAGCTCAAAAGCTTAGCTTTAAAATGACACTCTTTACCCAAAATGTAACCCTTTCTGCGTTTTTTGCACTTTTTCTTAAGCATCTCCAGCGAAAATGGCTGAAAATGTTCAATAAGTGCCAGAAAGTAGGCAATTATCTTTTGGAAACGACCTTTTTCAGCCATTTTCGCTGGAGATGCTTAAGAAAACATGCAGCAAAAAACTGAAAATAAACGAAAAAAAATGGTTTTATTAAGAATAGTATTTCTTCAACAAAAATATTATTATTATTGTATGCGTGGCTCGGTGTGCGGGTGTGTGTGTGTGTGTGTGTGTGTGTGTGTGTGTGTGTGTGTGTGTGTGTGTGTGTGTGTGTGTGTGTGTGTGTGTGTGTGTGTGTGTGTGTGTGTGTGTGTGTGTGTGTGCGTGCGTGTGTGTGAGAGAGAGTGAGTGTGTGAGTGTATTCTTTCATATGTACGGGAGAGTGTAGCTCTCCACGTCGACGCGTTCCCATGTAATGTCAAATATAAAGTAAAACACAAAATTTTGGTATGGCAACCTAAGTACTAAGTAACTAAGTAGTTGCCCGATTGGCCTCATTTTCGAACTGTATTTGCAATTTTTATGAAAACGCCGTGTACAAAATACAAACTCTCCATATCGAAGCCTCCTCAAGTAGCTACCAAGTTTATAGTGAAAAACCAAAATTTTGTATGGCATCACTAAGAAGGGATAGCCCAATTTAGTCTATTTTTTGAATTTTTATTTACCATTGCTATGAAAACACCACGTAGCAAATTTTTTGTATGGCAACCCTACGAAGGACTTGCCAGATTGGTCCCATTTTTGAACTTAATTTAAATTTTTTTTATGAAAGTCCCGTGTACAAAATTTCAACTCTCTATGTCGCTCGATGGGTGAAGCAGTGTCCAAATATATCGTGAAAAGCCTAAGTTCTGTATCGCAACATCAAGAAGAGGTTGTCCGATGCAGACCATTCTCGTAATTTTATTTGCTATTACTATAAGGAAATTATGTACCAAATTTTAGTTCTCCACTTCGACGCGTTCTCATGCAGTGCAAAAATATATTGTTAAAAACGAAGTTTTTGTATGGCTACCCTACGAAGGTGTTGCCCGATTTACGCAATTTTTGAACATGTATTTGCGATTTTTATTGAAACGCCATGTACAAAATTTCAGCTTTCTAAGGCAATTTTATAGACCACGAAAATAGCGCCATCTATCGTATCCAAAACTATACTATCTTTCAAGCTGGAACCAACCAAACACATTCACAAAATTTCTTGAAATTGGTTGGGCGGTTCCGGAGATTAGAGTGTACGAACATAATGATATAAAGATTTTCAGAATGTATAGTGTAAAATTACAATAAATTTGATGTAAAAATACACAAATAAACGATTTCTTTTCTATGGATTTATTTTAGGAAAAAAATAACATTTTAATGTTGTAAAATCACACAAAACATGCAACATTACACAAAAAGAAGGTGTAGTAAACTCAATACACATTAGTGAAGATTTGCAGAGCTTTAGATAAAAAATATACGAAATTGAAAAGACGAAAGTCATCTAGAAAAAAAGAAGAATAATCATTAAAGCTTATGTAAAGCAACGAATATGTACCTACTATGATTTATAAAACATTTCGTCATTATGCTACGGGTCTATGTTTCGGGGTCTACCGGAAAGCATCAATATAGTCAATATTTTTCCAAGCCAATGAAAAATTATATAGTTCCAATTACAGCAACATTTTTCAAAAACAAAATTATTTGTATTTCATGCACCACCACAAGAGATTTAATTTAGGTGATAGATGCAGAGGATCATATCTTGCGCTCCATCTTTTCCAAAGTGTAAATTTTAAATTATCGCTGATTGCACCTTATAACAATAATAATAAATATTTACACGCACGTAAATAAAATTTCACCAAGCAAATTTTATTCACAACTACATTCGGCGTCTTTTTAACGTCTTTTATATATGGGGAGGTCTTGGACTTTATTTGAACTAAAAACACGCACAATTCATTAAAATAATCTTCATCCCACGTAAAAAACCTTTGAAATGAGAATTTTTATATTTTCATACGTACAAAACCTTTACTTGTTTCTAAAAATAGATTTTGCAGATGGAACGATGCAAAAAAAACAGAAAAAATCATCCGCTTTACAAGCGCCCCTTATAAACGATAAACTTCAATCACTCTTCATTTTTTTTACGTTCAATCGATCGTCATTAGCCCACGTAAAGATCGTTACTATAGTTAAAGTATTCACAGGTATACCTGAGTGCAAGTTATAGTGATAATCATAAATGGATTGGAAGAAAATGATATGCAAGAGTGGTCATGGACATGGATATCAAATTGCGCACCTATAGAGAAAAGATATAATATGGAAGCGGACATGAATCGATTTGCTGTGTTTTTGTTGCTGTAATGATAGTTATACGTGTAATCTTTTGCTCGCCTGAAAAATCTCCATAGTATACCTTTGGGCATAGAGCTAACAAGACACTATCTTGTCCCTCAGACACTATATTATCGTCTCTTTGCGACTCGTCAGTCATTCAGGTGATATATGGTGCCCGGATATTTTGTTAGCAAGCAAATGAATGAAATCCCTGAGTACAAAAGTCATTAGGCTTTCACTTATAAAACTCAAGCCAGAGTGAACATTAGTTCGAATCTTATGGAGGACACAAGTATAGTGCGCTTGCAAACTTATGTAACACTTCAATTGCAATCTATGAGGAATGTATAAAATTGAAGACATGTTTTTCTTCTTGCAATTTTATAGACCTCTCTTCTCTATTACTACTTTTTCATCACTATGACGCCTTCATTGTGTTTTCATCTTTTATTACCGCCACCGATCCTACCTCATTAGTAGTCAATTTAAGGTAGTTACGGGGGCTAAAACATCACATCTCATTGCAGCAGATTGCTTATGATCACTTTAAAGGTTGCACCAGCCTAAGATGCATATCAGGCGTAGACTTGCGGCTCTATATTAGTCTGCATTCATACATGCGCATACATACATACATATATATATATATCAGAGGAGAATAAGTATAAGTTAGCCCACGTTTTTCCTCATTTCATTTCAATTTCAATCTTTTCCGGTCGAAAACCTCCGCACTTAGTTTGAAAAACAAAAAAAAAATTGTAAAATTTACTCAACGTGGTAGTAGCCAGTGTAAACCGCAAGACGCAGATCTGAATGGATTTATTTTACCCTCTTGATCTCTCTTTAGTTCCTGGAGCAAAATCAGCTAAGGATTGGAGGCTCGCCCAAGCAATTTCATCACACCCAGTGTTTCTAGTTGAATATGTATAGGAAAAGAAAACGGAAATAAAGAGTTAAAATAAATTTTATGCCTATAGTACCTACTTCGACAATTTTGTGGAATTTGTAATTGCAGAGCGAAAACGCCCAGTTTTAAGATATATGTTGAATACACAAAACAGCAGCATCAGCAGAATTAATTATCCTCTGCCTCTCCGGTAATATAGTGGAAAATTGCAGGCTTCTTGTTTATGATTGTGACTTTGTAACGTTCTTGCGAGTTGTTGTAAAGTTTAAATCGTGGGCCTTCAAAATCAATGAGAACACCACCCGGAGTTGTATTTTAGTATGTAGTGGGTGCAGGCAATATGTATGCAGTTAATTCGACTTAATATACAAGCTTAACCCAATTTCCTAAAGAAATTCAACGCTGCGTTTATTTTTTTTTAATTAGATATCGGTATTTGAACCTCACGCTGAAAAACAAATCAATTGAGAAAAAGTTGTACAGTGTTCATGTGTGTAATAAAATATGTAATCAACGTTGTAAGTTTGTTATTAGGGTTAAGGACTGGGTACTAGGTTATTATAGCCCATGGAAACCTACTGCATGTTTATGTTTTAGTAAGATTTCGTTTTTGGGGTTAATTTTTCTACAATTGTGAACTTAATCTTCACATGCTAAAAATTTCTAACAAGAAACGGTTCCCGTATAGTTTCTCAAGCGAGGGAAAGAGAGAGAAATAGAAAGAGAGAGGGAAAGAGGTATAGTTTAAGTGCTAAAGATAACTAACGTCTTCAAAACAGTTCAAATCGGCTTTTTGCCTTTGTTAATCAAAAGCAGTATCATGTAGTTTGCGTTAAAATTTACTTAATATGGTGTGCCTCAGGGTTCTATTTCCTCTCCGTTTCTTATTTTTATTTTCATTCAATGTTTAGTATACTTTGAATTCCATATACATAATATATCTATTGCTATTTACTAATTACAGCACTTTTAACTAAGTTTTCTTCTGAAACACTTCGGCCAGAACAAGGTGAAATTTTATCACTATCTTCACCAGATTCACTGTTCTGTGCAAATATCTATAAATCGAGTCATGAATGGCGAAAATAATAAGGAGTACATATTGTTACCTTCCTTTTCCTTCTTCTATTTTAAATGTAGTTTTCACCTAGCCGAAAGGTCACCACGGGTGGGACTTCTGGAGTGGGCCCAGTAATAAAGCAAATACTTTTTCACTCCCTTTGTGCAAACAAAGAGATGCGTAGTAATCCTGCGGATAACAATAAGGAGGCCAAATGATGGGGAGCTAATTGCTTCCCCTCTCTTGCTCGGTTAAAATATAAATAAAGAAAATTTTCCCCGTGCACTCTTATAATTTTTTATTTAAATATTTAATTTTCACGGGCTTGGCGTCCTTTTTAATAACAAAAAAAAAAAAAAAATTTCCTCTCTATACTCAGACTAATTACTCGACTCGACAGACTCTAGACTTAATCTGGCGGCTTATAATTTTTGGGGTTCTACGTGACGTAATTTAGTCCTGTTGCTCAAAGCTTACATTATTTAAAGTTCCTTTTACTAATTTCCCAATTTTTATCTAATCTTAGGTTTATATTAGCCTGGATACTTCTTTTTAATTCTTCTTAAGTAATTCCAAACTGACATTTGCTTTACAATTTCTTTATTAATTTCTTCCATTTTCCATATCTGTCAACCTGTTCTGACGTTTGGGTGTATTCTATAATTCAATAAAGCCAAATTGACGTATTAATTCTGGCCTTTCTATTTTTGTCAAGTTGGTATAGTTTAGAGTTCAGTAAGTGTCAATTTATTCATTGGATCTTATCTTTTTATATTTGTCACGTTGTCGTATTTCGAAAATAAATGCAGCAAACGTCAAATTGATTCAGTGTTTTTGATTTTTCCCATATTTGTCGAAGGTGGTGTCTCTTAAAGCTGCGCGAACGTTACATTACATTATATTGGTTTTGACTTTTCAATATTTATTAAGGTGATATAAGTACTTCAAAATTCAATAAACATCAACTGATTTGTTATTGAAGTTTTCTACATTTGGCAAGTTAGTATGCGTTAAACTTCACTAAAGCCTAGTATCGGGTTCGAGAAGAATGTGAGATTTCCATACAAATTTTACTGGAGATTTTATCAGCTCAGTAAGGAGTTCATCGGTAAAAGTGAAAGTTCCCTCTTTGTAAGATAGCCCCATTAGTTTTCCACACATTTTACTAGGCACTTTACTGCACGAAGCTTCAAATTATTGGTCAAGCTTTTAACTTTCCCTATTTCTACGACACTTCACCCAAGTCTAGGCATGAAAGTCTACCAAAATGCGCGTGCAGTATACGACAACGTGTACGCCGGCCCATTGGTTTTCAATTTCCTCTATTTGTCTATCAGTGCATTTCAAAACTTAATCAATGTTGAGACTTTAATAGTGATTTTTTGTTGTTTCAATATTTGTTGAATCTAGTGCCTTTCAAAATTTTATAAATGCCGAAGATAGTAATTTGCTTGTTTTTATTGTTTCTATATTTGCCGAACAACGCCCTTCCAAAATCCAACGCGCATCGCGGCGCCGAATTTGTAAAGCCGGCTTCAGTGGTTTTTTTTTTGTGACAACCAGATTCCACGCGAAATTGTAGGAATTGAATAGAGTTCTCTGGAATGGTCTGAGGTGGGGAGTATGTATGACATGTTCGACGTATTAAAACTGTCAATTGCGGTTAATTGTTTTGTTTCGTGGTTCTGGCTCCGCGTCGTGTTTAATTTAATTCTTGTGCAAAGTTTTGTATAATTTCTTAAATTTCTCTTAAATCCGACTTGGCTCATTCGTCGCGGCAAGAAGTAGTTTTTGACTCTAAGCATTCATGAAAAGTTCTTGGCGTTAAATTTTCGGCGAATTTCTACCGAACGGGCTCTAAATATGAGACTCAACACACAGGAATTGACAACATTAACCAGCTTCCCAAGTAACAAATTTGAGACAGAAGGCGTATTGTTTTTAACAGAGAGACCAGAAGGTTTCTTCAGAAGGACAGCAGGTCGTTATGGTTCCTCAGATGAACATAAATTAATACCACAGAAGCATACAAGAAGGAAGATCCAAAGCAAATCTTGCACGCTGGTGTAGGCTTCTTAGTAATTTGCTGTTTTATTTGGAAGATGCAGGTCAATTTTCTGAGCCTTTCGGGCCTATCCAGCACATCTAACAAAGTTTTACCAGTTGGTTGATGTCTTGGAAAAACAGAAATTGGGATAACCATTTTTTAAATCACCAGTAATTATTTTTGTAGTTGAACTAATAACAGCATTTTCACAAAATTTTAAGATAATTGCCCAATAATGAGTAATTAACATTACAACAATATTGAACTTTGAAGTATTCCACATATATTTGGAAAGAAATACATGAATTATTTTTACACCTGATAAATATCATTAAAGTAGCAATTTATAGCTTAAAAATTCGAAAATAGAAGCTGGAAAAACACTTTTATTGTATTTTTTAAAATTAATAACTAAAATATTTCTCGGATATGATTCTAAGTATAATTTAGGCTTTCCAAAATAATTTTATATACCAAAATAGCTTCCAGAAATCTCAAAAAAAAATTTTAATCTTAAAATTTACATAATCATCAAAATTACCACCTAAACTGCAACAAAAATTCTTTTATACTAACAATTTTCCCGAATGCATATCACACACACATATACGAAAATTCAATTATAGTTAGCAGCCGTCCTAATTAATAAAAGTCATGCAAGGATCAAAATTCTAATGTTATTAATTAATTAGCCTAATTAGCATTTTCATAATGATGTACTTGAAAATTACTATGATGACGAAACCTAAAACCAAGGCAATTTCATATGATTTTCTCAAACGTTTATTATCCTCCCCTGCTCCAATTTCAAAACAATGCGGATACGAATAATACAAGAGTCCTGCTCTGAACATGTTTTCATATCCATCTGAACTTGTTTCTGTTGACACATATAGCCTTAAACTTCCTCTATTGACGTAATATCATTTGTCCTGTACTATATACCCTCTTGACAGCAATTGTAAACAGAACCCTTCCGGAATTTCAGCGAATCCTTGTACATATATGTTGGTATACTCATACAATTCTAGTATAAAATGGAACATCAGGGAGGATCTGAAAAGAGTGGGTGCCCCAATTATTCATTGGGGGTAAAAGAGTCAAGAGACCTTTCTAGCATAAAACTCGTTTTACGGTTATTAAGGGATCTCTTAACAAGGATATTAGAGTCCTTAAAGAAATTTCTTCATTAATTACACTTCACGTATGCGGTGAAGTCATTGTGTGTGCGTATTATAGAATATTATGCTGCAGAGGACGTTTTTAGTTAACATTTTCATAATAATTTGGAAAATCAGTCGCAGGTTTATACTGCATAGGTATGCATCCTTTGTTAACTCTAAAATCCTTTGAAATCATGAAGAATAGGATGATGACAGATTAATTTTGAGGAAAATTGCTTACAATGACGTAAGAAGAGGATTGTAACTGTTTTTTCCGCTGATTGATTCTTTTGTGGTACCTAACTATGGTAAGTTTGTGCTCATGTGGGTATAATGCGCTATGAACGTGTTTGTTTTTGAATGAAATTTACTTTTCTGTATGTTTTCCTTTTTCTTTATTTATTGCAAGCTCAATTGGCAGAGGAACACCTACTGTCATTTACGATATGAGCTGCATTGAGAGTGGTGCCAAATCTAATTTTTCTAATTATTCTAATTATTCGAATTAATCTTTTTAGAGAATTTCTTAATTCCAACCTGCTTAAATCTTTCTTTGTTAGAATCTTATTTCAAATTTGCCGTTCTTTTAAAACAAGTATTAAAAAACTTTTAGGTACATTCTCCAAAATACTAAAATATGAGGGCACAGAAATAGGGGCGACAGTGTACAAAGGTAAGAAAATCCGAAATGTTTAGTAACTGCTGAGAGGAGAGGAGTACGGAGCTCGTTAAGCAGTTGTTGCAAAGGTTCTGCATACAATGAGCTCTCGACAGTGACCATGCATCATGCACTTTTTAAGATGGAGGTTATCTTCTGAAAACCTAGAATTTTTTTAACTCCGAAACGGCTCATATGCGACCCCCTCCCTGCCAGTCGTACTATTACTTCCTGTTCTATGGACCACCTTAGGTGGAAACACCCTCCCTCGGCTGGATCTTAAAAGTAGCTTCTCAATAGAAATAATTAGGGAGGAAAACCAAAAAGAGTAACATTAACAGAACCTGTAGAAGTAGAAAGGGCATATGAGTTGGCTTGTGTTAATTTTACTAATGTCATCCGTACCAGTCTATCTTGTCTCTAGAGCAATTGGAAGTTTTGTAAATACGTTTAGTTGGAAGCTACTTGAAGGAATCAAACCCTCTAAAGAGAGCTGAGATAGATGCACGTTTTGCATGAATAATAAATAAAAATTCTACCTGCGACAGTCTGCAACAGGATCATCCAATAAAAAAAAAACACAGAGTTTTCGGCTCTACTCCCTTTGCTAGTATAAAAAAAAAACTGTTTATCCTAACATTGGATATGCTAATCTAAATAAAGAGGCTAAAACCCTATAGCGGCATTGGCTTTGGATTTGGCATTGTCTTTATATTTGGCATTGTCTTTGGATTTGGCATTGGCATTTGCATCGACATCGTCTGCGGCATTAAGTTGTTCATAGCCCAATGACGTATCGAATTCAGAAATTCACAACTTAGCTTGCTCGAAATTTTATCTTTTTTTAAATTGTTCTTATAATTCTTGTCTGCTACAAACATGGATTTTGTCGTACAAAAATTCATTTTAAATTTAAATTTTAACTATCAAACGAGTTCGACACCAAGACCAAAACCCAATAGCGGTATCGACATTGGCATTGAAGATTGCAGCTGTCAAAATCAAAAACTGAACATGGCAATGCCGACATCGGCATCAATCCCGAGCCGAACATGCCCGGGTCACTTGCAGGGCGGATTTGATAACTTGGCCGCCCTAGGCCTATGGAAGATGGCGCCCCTCTACTCCCTGTAAAACACGAAAAGTAGCAGCGAAAATACCAAATAACCCAGTACTAATATATGTAGTCGGTAGTGAAGCAAAATTGAAATGATGCGCTTGAACTTGGAGTAAACTAATAAGCAAAGATCCAGTTCGACGATGCAAAATTTTCATGTGTAAATATCTTTTTCTGGGTGCTATGGAAACATTTTTCAATTTTTAAACGTTGACGTGTGGGTTCAGATGGCGCGACTACTTAAAAAAAAATCTCACCAAGTTTTGCCACCCTAGACCCGGGCCTACTCGGCCTATAGGGAAATCCGACCCTGGCCACTTGATGTTTGATAATCAAAGTGGCATCAAGGCATCCGAAGTGGTTAGAGGGGTTAAATTAAACTTTTGAATTTTGAAGAAAAATTTCGGCAATTTGTTGAATCCATGTTTGTATCTAAAAAGTGTAATAAAGTGCTTTCTTCTAATAAAGTGTAATACATAATGTGTAAACTTTAATAAATTGTTTTTTTTTCTATTCGATGCCACCATTGGGTTATGAAAGGCTTAATGCCATAGGCGAAGTCGATGCCAATTGCAATGCCAAATCCAAGGCCAGAACCGATTCTGCTATTGAGTTTTGTTATAATTGACCCGGGACTGATACCGATGTCGTCATTGGGGTTATCATTCTGTGTAAAATTTTTGATTTTGACAGCTGTCCTCTTCAATACCAATGCCGATGCCTCTAGTGGGTGCTGACTTCTAATCGCATACATTTAACATCCTATTACTGAGGATTATGCTTACTACTGCCAGAACTTCAGGATAACTGAAGTGCATTAATGTGAACAGCAGACAAAAGCATTATTAATGAAATAGAGAAAATTTTCTAATTTGTCCTCTCCATTATGAAGCACATTTCATTTCATTTAATCTCAATTATAAATGGAAATTATTTGTTTTTTTTTTCAAAATCTCAATTACCAGGTCAGCGACAGTAAACGAGAAGCTAGATGTAAATCTACTTCAAACATAAATCGAGCACAAACCTTGTAAAAACCTTTTAATTGTTTCTCCACTTTTTTATTGTTCTGCTTTACTCTGATTTAAAACTTAACGGCTCATATAAAAAAAAAATAATAAATAATTATAAAAGTCGAACATTTTGAAGTCAAGTTCCTTGTTATAAACTTTCCTTTCAACTTCAAGCAGTTTGCAAAAAGAATTTCCCTCTTAAAAAGAGCACTCACAAGAAAGTTACTCTTTCTTTAAGCTTCTTATTTACGTTTCAATCAAATTTCGTTTGAAAATTTCTCCAGTTTACAAGAAAAGTTACAACTTTTTCATATTAAAAGTAAATTTCCCGTCAGCAAGCCTAATAAGCTCCAACCCCTCTCTCCTCAAAGGCAATTCTAGAAAAATTGAAAAAAAAGACGAAAAAAAAAAACGACCAACGCGACATGGACGTTCGAATATTCCTTCTTCTCTAGTATGTAAGTAATACAATCACCCTGGGGACCATTAATAACGCAATTTTTGAGGAAATTAAATCTCTCGAGGAATTTTCTTTCACAAACGTCCGAAATCTAATAAAGCTCCATGGCCGGGATGTGCCCAAGATAAGTCGATTCCGTTGTGTACTTTTTATACATATTTCTATAGAATACTTAGTCGAAAGAAGAAGGAAGTGAATCACCTCTGGCTGGCTCAGGTCTCTGATCTTTAAATTTTGCAATAAAAAAGAAAAATATATTTCTGGATTAGACGTATGGGAAAATGGGAATTCAAGCAAAAAAACAAAAAAAACCACCAAACTTAAAAGATGTGTATCCAAGGATAAAAAGATAATTTCGACCGCAACTTCTCTCGAAGAACTAAACGAGATGAAAAAAAAGGTGCTCCAGAGCAAACAAAAGACGTGACATGGATGGACGACCAATTGACCATTGGTTATCCTCCCCGAACCTGACATGAAGAATTTAACAGACTGCCGCAATCGAGCAATTACGATAAGACGGCGCGGCGGTAGTATGTAGGTGTGGGAAGTCAAGGGTTAAATTTGATAAAATAAAGAATGAATTTGGCTCGACTTACCCCAAAATAGTTGTTGTTGACGTCGTCTGATGGTCATGGTGTTGAAGTTGGTGGTGGTGGTGGTGGTGGTGGTGCAGATGACTGGTAAAGCTAGATCCAGTAGTAGCGGATGAAGTAGTTACAGGAAAGAGTACATCTTTTGGTTGGGACGAAAAATTTTCCTGATGATTTTTTTGTAGTTGCTGCTGCTCGTATTGGTGGTCGATAAATGGACGAACTTGTAAAAATTGCTGCTGTCGAATTTGGTGGTGCTGCTGTTGTTGTTGTTGTTGGTGATGCTGTACCAAACCATGTTGTAAATCATGATTACGTTGCGACGATACTATCGATACAGACTGATTCGATCGGATTGCAGATGATTGATGGATAAAACGGGATGTTGGCGATGACCTTAGGTCATTCAACATTAAATCCAAGTCCGTCGCCAATGAGCTGAGGAGCTAAAATGAAAAAGAAAGATATATGTATTCTGTGATTTTTTTGATTATTTTTTTTTTTTATAAATATTTGCATAAGAGTAAAAAAAGATCATTCCAAAAGTCGTGATTTGAAAAAGACGGAGCTTCTACAACATAAATATGCTGATAGAGTGTATGCAACCTCATTGATAAAAAATTCAGAATTTCGAAAGTACAGGGTGGTCCAAGTAATACTGAAGGGTTAAAACTATTCAGACCTTTTTCGCTTTTAGTTATTTTTACTCTTTTGCGGTTTTTTTTTTTTTTTTTTTAAAGATATACCTGCATATGATGTGCAGCATCGCGGCAAGATTATTGAATTTTTTTATTCTTCTGAAAGGTCAATTATCTCAACTCAACGAAAATACCGTTGTCATTTTAATGTCGGAACAGCTGACAACATGATTAGGAACTTACTCTACAGTTTTGAGGAAAAAGGACCAATGTCAGATCTTCCGGGAAGAGGTACATTGAAGCAGTGTGTAAATGAAGATCGATCTCTCTCCAGTCGTTCTACTAAATTCCGAATCACCGGCGAACATCCGTAGAATGAATTTTGAAACTGAATTTTAAAATGCCAGAGAAAATATAATAACTTGTTAAACAAACTTAATTTTCACTTAAATGGCAGAATTCTAAATTTTAGGCACTCGGAATCCTAGGACATTAATTACACCCGTCCAGATGTACAGTTTGGTGTAGTATTATATGGTTGATAAAGTTATCGGTCCATATTTTTTTGAATATGGGGAGGGTCAACCAGAAATAACGGGGGGGGGGGGCTCTGTATAAAGCCATGATGGACGTTGACAATAATTTGAACACATGGTTCCAGCAAGATGGAACTACTGCACATACAGCAAGAGCCACAATGGAACTTCTTCATAAGCTTTTTAGTGAACGAATAATTTTAAGAAATTCAGAGTTCGCTTGGCCTTCTCGTTCACCGGAGATTGAAAGCCTCTGATTTCTTTTCGTGGGGCTATTTGAAGGGACTGGTGTATGTCTCAAACAATTCAACAGCTTAAGCAGAACATTTCAGTAACGCACCCAGGATTTGGCTTGGGGGGTGGGGGGCATACTTGGCCCAAGTCCTAACGAGTCGGAAAAATAGGGCTCTAAAGTCGCGTCCTGCACCCATCTGAGCACTTAAGGACTGCTATTGTAGATTAAAAGGTTTTATTTTATCGGACTTTGTAATAATATACAGACCACATTTTATACGAAATTTGGAAATTATGTTCAGAAAACCGACATTCTGGAGGGGGACCGGTCCCGTTCGTCGCCCCTCTCGATGCGCCCTGGAACATTTAAGCTTAAATAAGAAACTTGGAGCCAGAAACTTTACGCCAATATTTGTCAACAAGAAAATGGAAACCACTTGAGAAATGTCATATTTCATACTTAGTTGTAAAAAATTTACATGAATAAATTATTTTAAGAAATAAAAAAACAAAAATACTAAAAATTAAAAACAGTCTTATTTGGGCCACCCTGTAGTAGTAGCGTATATTTTAGAAATAATCTAATAGAAAATCTTGTTATATACCATTCGATTATAATTTCATTTTCAATTCGTTTCCAATTTTCATTGCATGCCCAAGGAAAAAATTCAGTAGATAATTTTTCTACCCGACAATATCTCCCCCAGTTATTGACACGTCTCTTAAAATCTGAAATACATGACACATGTCCACGTTCTGAGTTAAAAAATGGCAGAGCTAAAAGTGAAAACACTCTAAACGGGTTAACTTTCTACCTACTTTGATCATGATAAACAAAACAAAAAATATGGTCAATTACAACCCACTCTGTACTCTCTAAAAATCATGTCAAAGTCAATCCTACCAAAATGGCTCCATTTAAAAGTGTTTTTAAAAAATTACTGAGCAAAATCTGAGGGAAAATGTACATATTTAAAGCCCTGTAAAAATTACCCATTACTTTTGGATCAATATTAGATTCATCTAAATCTGATAGTCCTTTTTTTATTTCATATACAAAAATTCCCTGTAGGTATAGACCTTATGATTCAGAAGCTAAAATTGCAATCGATCTGCTCATTAAAACCTCCCGGAAAAATTCATTTGATCAACGTATGCACATAATCAAATTCTACACATGGAATTACGCAAAAAAATGTAATCTTTTTAACTTTTGATTTAGCATTCGCAGTGAGAAAATAAAACCCCAATCTGCGGCGAGTTTTAAAAATGACATGCTCTGAGTATTAAAAGTTTGCAATCCATATGGGAATAGCACAGTGGCTGCATTAAGGTTGTTTCTAACAATTAGTCAGATACTACTGAGAGCTGTATCTAGTGGGTGGTTATAAGAGAAACTTAAAGGACAATTTAAAACTGCATACGAAAGACTCCAACGCGATATATTCTTTATATTTCGGGAATTCCGAAAATTCTCTTCCTCAACTATATTAGCTGTGCTCTTTGTGTCCGCAGAACAGGGCAGAATAAAGGATACACAAAAGAACGCCTCATACATTTTCATAGAAGATTTATAAATGACACGAACAGTACAAATAGTTCGCTTCAATCGACAGAACAATTTGTTCTCTCCAGTATATGGTAGTTCCAGAACAAGGTAAACAAAAGAACACAGCTAATAGATTTATAAATGAATCGAACAGTACAAATAGTTCGATTCAATCGGCAGAGCAATTTGTTCTCTCCAGTATATGGAAGATCTAGAAGAAGGTACACAAAAGAACACAGCTATTATTTCAATACACAATTTTTCGAATATATTTGATTTGGTACTAATTCCCCATGTCTCACTCAAACCTTCACACTTAATGCGACTAGACTATAGAATTACTAATCAAAATTCGAAACATCTTATATAACTTATTTGCAGGAAGGTTCGTATATAATACGTGATTTATCAAAGGTCATCTCGCTCCTTATAATTATTCACTTGACGACAATCATGACTGCATGACTTTTTCTATAGTCACATTTATATGTACCCATTATAAAAATGTCTTTCATATGGCTGCAGTAATAGCACACCTGTTAAATTCTATTACTTATATATTTATATAAGTATAATAAAATTACTGCAATTTACTCGTAACGGCATAAATCTCAATTTATATAGTTCATGTCAACTGGTTTTGTAATTATAAAATGACAATAATTACGTTATTCACACGCGGGGCGCTCACAAACAGATCGAACCGCAATTCTATGAATATAATAATAGCTTCAAAGGAACATGAGTGATCGATTTGACTGTAATTAATTAGTTTAATTTACAATTGAATTCTGTAATCTATTTAAGGAAATATAATTAATTTTAAAACGGGAATAAAACACACACACACACAAAAAAAACTTATCGAACGCCTTATTTAGAATTTGGTTAGAAATGAAACATTTAGACGAGATATTATTAATAATCGACCTGGTTTCACCTCGACATTGGTATCACAATAAAAATGTAAATTAGCAACATCAATTTAGTTTAAAATTAAACAAAACAAAAACAGAAACACTTAAGCTAAGCTACCTACACACTACTCTCCGAGGTTGACAATTTATGATTCACTATATGGATTGTATCACCATCAGACTTCTCTAATAATTTGCTAGTTTGACCAATTATGGATTTGCTTAATAGTTGTGATGTGCTACTATATCTAGACCCGCCCGGTATAAATGCTTTCCCAAGCATAAAAGAGAGAAACGCATATATCCTAGCTCCAACACAGTTTTTTTTCTTTTTTTATGGAAAACTTGTATTTAGGTCAGTTTTACCTGATAAAAAAAAATGTTAATTAAGATATCTACACAAAAATTTATCATGATCTCAATTTTGAATTTTTCTTATATATGATCGAAGAACTTTGTTTTAACTAAAATTTTGTTAAACAAAGTAAAAAACGAAACCACGTTTTCGAAGCTAAACTCGAATTTCCTCTAAGACCATTTTACCATATTAACGATTGTTTAGCCCATAGGGCGTGTTAGATTTCATCATTACGCACTTTCTCTTGCAATTTTGCATATAACGTGAAACTAATTTTGGATTTCATTTATTAGTAAACATTTTTGATAAATTTGGAGTATATAACTAATGGTCTATAAAAGTATAAATTCTCCTCTTCCCCGACAAGCACACTCCCAAATATTTGGGTAAAAATATAAAAATTTGTTACTTTTTGGTTTTTCGCCCATGAAAAAAAAAAAGTTTATAAAAAGTAAGTAATCACTATCAGCAATACCATAACAAAAGAAGTTTCGAAATTCAACAACTAAGGTAGCAACATAAATATTATAAGCGCAATGCTGCAGGTTCTGAAAAGTCTGGAAAGGGGAAATGCTCAACCAAAAACCCCCGAATATTCAATCGCTGTGTGAAATAAATAAAGAGTGAGATCATAAACAAAATCAACTATTGAAATCCAAGGATAACTTATAAACGCATAATGCAATTTATTTACACGCCAAAACCCATAAATTGATAATCGCTCTTCAATCTTAAATGACCCACGCAAGCAAAACTCTAACACTCCCAATAAGTGAAAAATAAAAACAAAACAAAATTCAACAATCTTGCTCTCAAATGCTTTGTTCGATTTAGCAGGAAATGTTAATGCCTCTATTCTGCTGAGAAAAATTCCTCTTTGGTAACTAAGCACACCAGTTCATCAATAAGAACTAAATAGGCAGTGCGCAAATGGATTCTGATTAAGTTCTATTGGCATGCTTTGTTAAGACTGCCATAAAATAAAAACCGGAATTAAAATAGATCCTTGTGGTACACCGTATTGGATTTAATATTGCATTATCATTACACACCATATTAATTAACCCTTTGCATTTGACCTTTTTTTAATATATGTAGTAGTTTTAATAGAAAAGCTAAAGGTGAGCAAAGTTTCAAAAATAAAGCTCTAAATTTTTCATACATTAGAAAAACCGAGGAACCCTCTACCTACCAAACCAACAATCCGAGATTGGATTCATATTTCAAATATTAATTGATAATTAAAATTCGCTAATTCGTCATTAGCTATTTTTTATTTCGATCGGGATTTCGGAGGAAAAATTAAGGCGGTCAGAGGTTTTTCACTTATAACTCAGCCATTTGACCTCGGAGCATAGGGGTATGGGTATTCAAACTTCTTCTCACAATTTGGGCTATTCGATTTTGGACTAGATTTTTCAAAATGTACTAGAAGATCACATTTTTATTTTCCGCTGGGAACGCAGTTTATTTTCTAATTTTTTTAAAAAAATAAAAACGTTCTACATTTTCAGAGATCCTTTGATCCCCATACTCATTTTTTTAATACTTCCCTTTTTCTATTCGAACTGAGGTACCTACTAGATTTTTCACTTTTGAGATCGGTTCTAACTCATTCATAAAAATATCTCGAGAGGTTTTTGCCGCCAAAAATCCATTTTTATGCACTTGGGTCAGATATAGGTATATATATTGTTGCAGAACTACTTACCTCGCCATTCGAGAGTTTCTAAGAAAAATATGAATCCATTAATGTCGTTAATTCCTGTTTGGGAAACCTTTTATTTTGATATAAAAGAAAGGTAGAACTTGAAAAACTACTCGAAACCCAGTACGAGAATTAAATTAAACATAACGAGAAGCAAAACCACGAAACAAAACAATAAAACCAGATTTGACAGTTCTAATCCGTCGGACATGTCATACTCCTCACGTCAGACCATTCCAGAGCACTCTAGTTAATTCCTACCATTTCGCGCGGCACCTGGTCGTCATCGCTAAAGTCGGCGGCGCAACGCGTTTTGAATTACACTGATTGAAAAATATAGGAAATTCAAGAGCAATGTACCGGCGTACACGTTGTGGTATGCTGCACGCGCATTTTGGTAGATTTTTGTGCCTAGACTTGTACGGATTGTCCTAGGAATAGGAGAAGTTAAAAGCTTTACCACTAATTTAATGCTCCGTGCGTTAAAGTGCCTAGCGAAATGTGTGGAGAGCTTATAGGGTTAGCTTACAAAGAGAGAACTTCCACTGTTACCATACCGAGCTGGTAAAATGTTCCGTAAATCTTTTTGGCTTGCGATTTTGCCAGCACCAAACTATGTATGGAAACCCCACTTTTTCCTCCAACTCAATATTAGGACTCAGGGAATGTTGAAATGCACCGCTTCGACGAATATAGAGGAGGTTAACAATGAATCCGTTCGACGTTTAGCGAATCTTAATACCTCGAACTTCCCACAGATAGAAAAGTTTAATAATGTATCAGTTTGACTTTTAGTGAATTTTAACACATACCAACTTGAGTAAATAATTGAAAAAGATTGGCAAAATGAAATTCCTTAAAATGAGTTAACCTAAAAATTACATAAAACTGGAGCAAATAATTAAAAAAGATTGTCAAAATGTATTTCCTTAAGATAATGTAAACTAAAATTAGCTAAAACCTTAGAAAGTATTCAAGGAACTATTGTCATAAGATTCCGACTAAATGTAAAAGTAAAATGGGTTACAACCCGCATTAATTTAAGAAATAATGAAAAAGAACGTTTGCCGTCATGTAAATTAGAAGTAAAAACTTTTTGAGTAATGTAAACCTTTAGAAATAGATGTCACTAGATAAGGTCAAATTAGATGAACAGAATGAGAATAGGTAAATTGTGTGGGCGCGCCGCCATATTGTGGTCTGTCTAAGATAGTGAGTCGAGCTATACAAAGACATGATTCGCCAAGTTTGTTCTCTAAGTCTACTACCGCCATCGAAGTGACTCAAGCAAGACAAATTTTAGACAGTTCCGATAGGGGGACCGATCAGCAGAACTCTGGTTCCCGAGGAGCAGGAAGGACGATAACAATGCTAGTATTCAAAATTATTTAACGAAAATTAGCAATGAGTGCACAATATTAGATATTAACGACGGCGCGTATCTCAAGCGCCGTACAAGTTAAATTAAAGAATAGGATGGCGTCTAAGAGCCGCCGTTCGAGGTGCAATAGGTTAATGCTGACCGTAATCGGTATTTAATAGATAAAATATTTTATATTTAACCGAAAAAACTGCCAAATTAAAATCAACAAAATATTCTATCAAAAGAAATGATAAATAATAAGAGACAACAGTTACCCCGATCCAAAGTACTTATAAGCTTCTTCCGAGATTCAAGTAGCACTTGAAATCTTACCACTTACATCTTACTAGTTCCAGCCATGATTAATATTGAGAAAACTGAACAATAATTTGTTTTTTTTTTTTACAATCTTAAAAGAGTCACACGCAAACACCTGATAAAAAGCAAATGAAGATCTCTCTACGTTTCAAACATTTATCAAATAGTGCCAAATTAGGTAGGCTCTAGGCACTAAACTATGAACTATGAAATAATCATCTCTCATGTTCACAAGGAACACTATAACAAATCGTGACTTTGTGACAAAGTACCTACAATCACCTTATTTTCCAAGGTGGCCATTAATTTACTGCCACAATAAATAGTAGACCTATACCAAGGGGGACTACTCAAAGTGCATCGATGGATGATGGTGGCACAATAGTGCGGCGCAACAATCGGGGTCACCTTTGTTCCTCGTAAAAATTTTCAATTACAAGTTTTAACTCAAGGCCCCAGTCGGCATGAAGTTTCCCCCAACTTAATAGTAGTCAATAATGATCGACTTGTGGATTTGATAAAGACTGCCGTCGCCGCTACAGTCACCTGCTCGCTCGCTATCGCGTCGACATAAGGTAACACGTCTATATATATATATATATATTTATGTATATACATACCTAGATACATAGTTTCAGACACTTGTTCGCTTGTTAAAAGCAAAAATTCATATTGCATGAGTAATGGCAGAAACTCAACTAAAAATTGGAAAACTTTACAAAAGTTTGAATTCTCTCTGGCAACATTCATATTGGCCACAAATCGAGCTCTACTAAATCCTTTGAAATTGTCCCCACACCAATAATACTGTGATGGCTCCCCATTTTGGGAATTCTCATTCCAATAAACGTTGCCATAATTCATGTAATAATCTCAACCAAAATGCTTTGGTTGTTATGCAAAGCAAAGCAAT
Organism: Dioctria linearis; assembly: GCA_963930735.1. Lineage (NCBI taxonomy): Eukaryota > Metazoa > Arthropoda > Insecta > Diptera > Asilidae > Dioctria > Dioctria linearis. The sequence continues at coordinate 257,575,472 of OZ005742.1, read as the reverse complement.
CCACAAACTCCTGAAGACGTTGCCTCCTTCTTATATGTATACCTTCCTTCTAATGCCTCTCTTAAACGTCGGCTTTTGTGTGCATTTTGGAGGCAGACATGGTGGTATATAGGGTAATACCTACCTACCATCCTCAGCTTATATTCTCCTTCAGTTTCTCTATGGTTATTGCAACTGTTACAAAAGTAAGATTTACCACCCCATCGAAATGGTGGAATCCTTAAACTCTTGAAGAAAACTTTTCTCGCAAAAATTTATTAACTCGTGCTCATAAATTTCACGAGGAGATTTCGTTACCGCGCGCAAGATAAACTCATAACGAATGATATCGTGCGGAATTCACGACTGAAATGAATTTAAACTAAACATTTTCATGGTAGCTTAAAGTTGGTTTAAGCTGCGATATTTTCTGGGTCTTGGGGGGAGAGGGAAGAGATGACGTTGTAAATTAATAATTAATTATTTATTCCTTGAGTGATATATGTACATGTGATATGCCTGATTGAAAATCGATATCACAAAAATTTCAGCTTCAGAAGAGAGATTTGTTTAGAAATGAGAATTGCTATGCAAGGCACTCGTGAAGTAAACTTTTCTTGATTTTCTTTAGAAAACTAACCAGAGATAAGCACATAAAGGGAATTAATAAGATTTTCAAGCGATAAAGCGGTGAAGTATTTTGGATTAAAAAAAAATTCCATGACTCTGGCTAAGCTCGTCTATAATCAGAAGATTTACAGCTTTTAAAGGTGATAGTTTTGGGTTACGTGGGTCTAAAACAAAAATCTCTGTGTAGGATAGAAATATAATTTAGGGTGACATGAAACCATACTGAAACTGTGTAATTGGAACCCTGCCTGGAAAAGATATTTAAGAGCTAGGGGGTGCAATGAAACCAGCCACAAGATATAAGAAACTTTACCAGGTTCCACACTCTTTGTCTGCTAATTCCCCCAAATTCGCAGAAAAAGTAGCTACCAAGCATATTCCTCCTACGCTTAGCAAGATTAAGACCTTCGCCCAGCAGGCACTAGACACTCTCAACCTCTTCCTCGTCGATACAGCTTCTACAGAAGTCATTGTATGGGGGCTTGCATTCCCAAAGGGGCAGTGTCCTGTATAACTGCAGTAAGATTACACACATCATTCCGGTTCCTCCTCAACAGAGATTCAGTCTTCACAAGACAAATCCCGGACCAAGGCTGTATCGCGCATGAAGTCAGTTCTCCTCATCTGCGATTTGCTAGCTTGCAGGCCTGTACATTATAGGGGCCGACCTATGAGTTCCTCTGCTAGACATATAATCATCGGCTGCCTAGTTTCCAGGTATGTCACTATGACCAAGCACCCAGCAGAGAATAGCTCTATGTTTATTACCCAGTGTCCCGAGATCACAACGGCACCGATTACAGCTTGGCTGTCAATAAAAATCCTGATGTCTCGATCACTAGGTACGTCATAAAGTCTACGCAGCAATCTTGCTGCTTTGCAAATTGGTCAGTACTTCCACATGGAACACACTACAGTGGTCCGGTAGGCGGTGCGGTTTCAGTATTTGAGGGATTGCTGAGTACACCCCGACTGCCACTCCCACATCTATTTTCAAACCGTCCGTAACGAAACATATATCAGAGTCAATGCCAACGTGATTACCATCCCGTATACAGTATTCAATATTCTGCTGTGACCAAGGTATGTTGTTGTCCAGTAGCCTGACTCTCTAAGATTTAGTGCACTTTATGCTGCTATACATTTCCCGTGGATATTAAGGGCAGGAGCAGGATCCAGAGTATATCTCCATTGATGCCGTTGGTGTTGTATCAAGAGGACCTGTAACACCTAGACAGGCAGCTCTCTGTATATTTGTAAGACTCTTTAGGTGAGTCGCTTACTCAAGAGCAATCCACCACACCAAGATCCCATATGTGAGGATAAGCCTCACAATAGCAATGTACATTCAGTGCACGATGCCAGGGTGTGTGCCCCATCTTATGCCAAAAATTTTATGGCAGGCATACAGTGTAATTTTACCCAGTTTGGGGATGCAAAAGTCGGAATAACCCTCCTCCGTGTAAAGAGGACTAATTCAGTCTTTGCGGGGTGAAGACCTAGACCGCAACTTATAACCCAGTTAGAACATAAATAAATTCAGATGTGTTACTAGGGTTTCTTTAATAAGCCCTGATCTAGTTGCAAAAATTACTATAAAAAACTCGAAATAAATCCGAATAAAATAAGTAAAAAACGAGTTTTCAAACAAAACTGAGGCCAAGTCGCATGAAAAAGTAGAAAATAAACTTTTCTTCACACACAGAGGTGGACTCAGATTTTTTGATTGGGACATTTCTCTTGAATATTCTTTCTCTTTATGAATCAAATCACTTATCACCTCTGATTGATCCATACTGAAATATATCGGTGATTGTCAGCGAATAAAATCTGAGTCCAGCTCTGTGTGTGAAGAAAAGTTTATTTTCTACTTTTTCATGCGGCTTGGCCCCAGTTTTGTTTGAAAACTCGTTTTTTACTTATTTTATTTTCTGCCTTCTTCACGTTAACTAAATTGTTATTACGTGCTGCATGGAAATATTTTAAAACAATTTTATGATGGCTGAAAAGACACTGATTTACTGAATTTTCCCGATTTTCCATGTTTTCCACAGACTTTTCCTATTACTATGATTTTTTTTTAAAAATTTATATGAATTTTCCTCGATTTTTCATGCATGTTTTCATGACTGTTGAAGAGAAAGTATTGATGCCAGTAGGATGGAAAAAAAATGATTCCGCATAGCTTATAAAACTTTTTTGTCGGAAAATTCCGGAAATTCCAGAAAAATTGGAAAATTCTGCACTTTTCCTGAAACAGATTTATCACTAATCATATCGATGAAAATTTGTCCGATGATTTTTCCGCTTTTCCGCAACTCATTTCGCTCTACAACTTTGTCTTAGGTTGTAAAACCCTCAAACGCTTCCTTTGTCTGAAAAACTCCGGAAAAACGTTTTACATGAATTTTCCTCGATTTTTTCTGCAAGTTTTCACCATTGTCGGAGAGAAAGTAATGATGCCAGTTGGTAGGGAACTTGATCCTGCATAATTTAGAAAACTTTTTTACCGGAAAATTTTCCGGAAAAGTCGGAAAATTCCGGAAATTATTTCGGCAAAATAGGAAAACTCTGCATTTTTCCTGAAACGGATTTATCACTAATCAAATTTGTACCAAATTTTCAAATGATTTTTCCTGATTTTCCAGGTTTTTCATGGAAATTTCCGGTTCAAATTTTGATAGATTCAATTGTCAGGCGACATGAACTTGTGTGCCAAATTTCAGCTCGCTGTGATGACGAAAAGTGGGTCTACGAGAGTGTCGAAAATAGTAAAAAAGAAATATCCAGACAAACAAATTCGTGTACGAGTTACAGAGACGGGCTGGCCTCAAAAAGTAAAGAGCGAATTGTAATTTTGCATTCTTTGGAAATTTCAAATGGCTCTACATGCAACGATGCGAAATAGCCGACTGCCAAAAATTTTATATATAATAAAAGAGAACAATACCAATAACACCAATCCGCAGAAGTTATTACCAACACAAATACAAAAAATAAGTATTCACTTTAAAAATAAATTCATTCTACCACTCTCCCTACGACATTCCAAATAGTTCACAAACAACCTTCTCGCGAGCATCTTATTGTGCGTAATGTTGCCTTCTCCTCCTCCTCTTCCTTCTATAAAAGTAATTGAATAATTGTTTTCCTTAGCGATTCCGTCATAAAAAGTAACAATTAGTCAAGCAAAAAAAAAACAATTAAATTCCAGCAAATTTCCCATTAATTGCTTCCTTACGATAACTTACTTAAATACGCATGCGCAACTAAATACTTTGCCCTAAATTTAGCCGGTGTTTAGTAGAAGGCAGTGCAAATAAATAATCGCGCGTTCGAGGGAAACATAAATCAAGGAAAAATAGACAATGCGTCGTTACCAGTGTTGTTAACGACACTCACTCAAAGCTAATGCACTTCGCGAAATTATTATTGTTTGTTGAAGGTTATCGGTTATTGCGAGTTGAGTTCCTCGACTTCGTATAACTAAAAATCTTTTTTTTTTTCATTTCCGGTTAGAAGATTTTCGTTAACATCAGACATTGTCCAACTGACCAGGCATGACTGTCGTGGTGGCCATTGTTCATTACATTCAGTTCGGTGCTAATACTACTTGTAATTTGTTCTGCTTGTATTCCTCTAGCTTAGCTACTATATATGAGGGTTTTGAAAGAATGGAAAATGCGTAATCAGAGAAGGAAGAGAAACGATGGTGAGGTGAGTGGTACAGCTAAACGGACAAGTTTTTCTAATTGCTATATCTCAAAATGGAATAGATTGAATTACCCTGAAATTGAAGTACAAATAAGAAATCCGGGGTCATGTTGATTTAATTGAATTTTGTGGATAAAACACACCCGCACCTTGTACGGTCAGGTTATAAAGGGACTTAGATCAGCTAACAATAAGCTTTAGGACGGTGAGTCAAATATCCACCACCAATTCTCTTCATCATAATTATTTATTTAGGTATCTTTCCATAGATTTAATAAAAGAAATAAGAATTATTGAAATAAAGTAGCCATTAACGAAGACCGGAAATTGTTATGCACAGAAACAGAAGACGACGACCATCATCCAAAGAGCCGGGTATTTGCGACGGGACGGTAGATATTAGATTGACGTCATTTCAAGACTGACATTGAAGTGTCAAAACAATTGAAAAATTGCACGAAACATTGAGACTCTACGAGAATAAATCTTTTTAGTTTCGTTATACTTTGGATAGACCAAACCAAACCAAAGACACGAAACGATATATTTTTCGATGCAATCGAATTCATGAAAATTGAGTGCGTGTTTGTAGTTAATTTATTCTCTGATTTTTGAAGTAGTTTTATTCACTCACTCGACTAAGTATAAAATATTTGATAGCGTGCTGAGTTGAGTGAGTGTTGCTTTTGCATGATGATCGTCTTGCGCCGGCTTCTTTTAACCACCAGCCACCACCATAATAATGATAGCAAATCAGCTTGAACTAGTTTTGGCTGTCAATAAAGGTTTATGTGTCGATTATTTTGGGATTTTTTTTTCATAAAGTTGCTTTACGTGAATATCTCCTTGAAATTTTAAAGATTTTTTTTTTGTGTTTTATCTGAACTTGAAAAAAAAATATGAATAATTTACGAAACGTTCGAGGTAAATCGGCGAGATGTTCACAGAGATAATATAAGAAAGAAGATGAAAAAAAAAGATTGTAATATTTTGAATATTGTAAAGGGCAATTTGTTGGGTTTTCAATTTATTGATTGCGGTTACATTTAGTTCGTTAAACAAAACCAATATTTGCTGCATATGTAAGTAGGAGTTTCTAATATACGCACCTCGCTAGATACTTGCTTACGCAGGCTTACCTCAACGAAATATACTTCTCTCCAGTCTTGTTAAGTGTTTTCTTTCTGGATGATAACCCCCTCGGTAAGGCTGCGTGAAGTAGAAAATTATATATGTAGATGAAGATTTATGTTGATTATCTGAAGATCATAAATTATAAGCAATTATTATTATTTAGATAGAAATTTGAGGTTATGTGAAATTTTCTTGATCTATTGCAGAATACTGTTACCAATAGGAGTGTCTTTAAAAAAAAAACATTGGTTTCTCCAAGGTCAAAGCCCTTTCTTGAAAAATTTTTTCACTACCACCTTAAGTTTAAGACCAATTTTTATGATACCCTAGCCTAGATGAATGCTCGTATTAAATTTCGTATGGTCACCCATCTGAGTAAGTTTGATTTTTGAAGTGGATTTTCGCAAATATTTCTAGAACGGTTCGTCGGGCAGTAAAAATTATTAAAACAAATTTCATAGGATTTTATATTCTGAAGAACTTTTCACTACAATAAAAACGTCTAGGACTGATAGTTTACACAGTATACGTATAAATCCTAAATTTTTATGTGGCAAAACCAAGAAGGACTTACCCGATATAGTGCAGTTTTGAATTTTTTTTTTACTATTATTATGAAAACACCATGTACCAAATTTCAGCTCTCTACGTCAACGCGTTGTCGGGCAGTGTCCAAATATATAGTAAAAAACGAAATTTTTGTAGGGCAACACCACGAAGGAGTTACCCGATTTGTCCCATTTTTGAACTTAATTTTGTTTTCTTTTTGTTTTAAATCAAGTGTGCAAAGTTTCACGACAGTATACGCGTTATCGAGTTATCGTGAGGACGCACTGACGAACGGACGGACAGAGGGACATGCAAAGTTCAAAATAACTTTTAATATGCGTGGGTGTCCAGGCCATTTTGCTTTACCATCATTATTTCTATATCTAGTATGAACTGTTGTCGTCGAAGAAGCAAATTACTGAAAATTGAATCGAATTCGAAAGCAAGTACAAGTATACCTGTAGGTACTGATTCCATAAACATTTTCAATACTGTATCGTTTTCTAATAAAAAATACAAAAATATAACAAATACGAGGTTTACTAAAGCTGCATCCGATGTACACTATAGATTTATCTATAGGAAATCAAGTGCAGTGTTGTTCAGGCAAAACTCGCAGCGATTTATCAGGCGGCAACATTGGTATCTATGTGCAAGCGCCCTCACGGCACATATGCATATATACTGATAGCCAGGCAGCCATAATGGCGCAGGATCCTGTGCTGGTAAAATCAAAATTGGTGTAGTTATGCAAGACAAGCCTTGAGGTATTGACTACAAGGCCTATGCTGGGTACCTGGTCATAAGAATATCTCAGACAACGAGATAGCTGATGAGTTGGCCAAAAAAGGCTCTGAATTGGATAGCTCCGCACGCAGCGGCAGCTTTTGTGAGGATCCCAATCGGAGCTATAAAAGAGAAAATCATCAGAGGCTCCTATCAAAATGCAAGCCTTCGGTGGACCAACAGGGATACCTACCGCATTGCGAGGCAATTGTGGAATCTAGTAGGGGTCCTTAACTGGGCCATAGGTGGCCATGCTAGAAGACTTTGGATAGCAGCGAATGATTTCTGCAGGAGCTGTAAGGACTCGGAGTAGATCGAATCCGTCCAACACGTGCTTTACGAATGCCTCGCTCTGATGAATAAAAGAAATAGGCCACTGGGTAGCTACTTCTTTTCAAGTATGGGGGAGATTCAAAACAAAGAATTTAGGTAAATCCTGAGTTTTCTAAGAGAAGCAGGATGGATCTGAGGCGGCTTGAAAAGGTTATCCCATGATGCCTAGGGGCACAATGGACCCACTAGAGGTCTAAGTGATGCAGGCTAGTTGTCTTGCGGCACGCCTTTTACCCAACCTAACCTATCTATAGGAAATACTTAAAATAAAACTCAATCAAGATCCCTGAAGCAGGATGCACCAAAGACAAATAAAAGGGACTTCGCTTGAAATCATAAAAATTATTTTTATTGTAAAGACCATGAATATCCAAGAGTAGCTTTACTGCTAAATTCTAAGCTAAGTTTTATTCTGCTTTTTTGCAGTTCATCACGCATATATGAGGTTCCATTCAAGCAGTTGTCGAAGTATTAGTAACTAAAGAAATACAGCACTCAAGCCAGTGGCATAGATATGAATTCACAGGCCCATCCGGGAAATTTTTAAGGGCCCTTTTTAAATATACATTTATAAATGGACGTCACAATTTGTGACTCCGCAGGTATAGTCGATACTGTACTTTATACATCACATTATTGAGAACAAAAAGTTATCGTCATATGCATGTATTGATGCAAACATGCATATTATATCAACATATATATAAATTCTCTCTGCTGAGAAAATAAATAAGGTGTAAAATTTGATATTTATTATTAAACATTTTCTTATATCTGATAGATAATAATATAAAGAATATATGTATAGTTTGAATTTAACTAAAATCGATTAAAAAGATCTAGAGATATCTGGTATACCAGTTTGAAAAATGTACTTTCGGGAAACAAACCAAAAGAAAAAAAAACAACTACCCCTTGCAGCGCTCACTTATAATTGCTATAAGTTCGGAGATATTTTGAAATGGCTAAACGCTAAAAATATTCTTCAAAGTATACGTACCTATACCTACATATTATAATACCTAAATAAAATAAATAAATAAATAAATAAACATTTAGATTTTTTGGAAATCTCAAGGTATAACTAACCCCTTGCAATAAGCATTCATTTTTTTTTTTTAATTCACGGAAATTTTTTCTGCAGAAGTTTTATTTACTCTTGATGGCCTTTTCAGATTCTGTGTCGATCTCAAATAATTATATATAGAAATTCAAAAAAAAAAATGTCCAGGAAATTTTTAAGAAAAATTGAAAGCTTCTCTCTACATCAAGTCGAAGTATCGTTAATTTTATATTTATACTTCATTCACCTCATACACATCATATCACCCACGAAAACCATCCAACGTAAACAATGAAAGCAAAGTTTTTTTTTTCTTATTTCTGGATATTTTAAAGCAAATAAAATAAAATCCTCAGAGAAATTGTAAGCAGGCAGCTATGTGTGCAGTGGCGTTGTTAATGCCTGAGAAGAGGTCGTACGGGCTCTGCTAATAAATGTTAGGAAGCAATACTCTGGGGAACAACCCAAGCATGGTCATGTGATATCCTAATGTTATATTATTTTAGATAAAATGCAGGAATTCTTTGAAAATTTTAGTTACCAGTTTCGGGCTCTAAATGTCGCCCCCCTCTCAACTTGACACGGTTTGCTATCTACGCCATTGTCTCAAATCTAACACTAACGATTCCATCATTTTTCGATAACGCGGAATTAAGTTTTTTTCAATCAACTTGAAATAGACATTTAAGGGTCACTCTTACCTGGAACTCATATCTTTGTTAGGATAACGGAAAGAGCTGTGGAGTCACTTGTAATATACATGCAGTAGCTACGTGGCTAGAACATATAGGCTCTGCAATCAAAAATTATGTGTGTATTTATTAGGGGTTATAAGACCTTCATATGCGAAACTCACGTAGAAACCAAAGACGGCTCACTGCACTTTCCACCTCTACATTTGCAGGTGAAAGAGGAGACGATTTCTAGAACCTAACTAGTCCCAGTCTCAATAACATTAAAAAAAATTCAAAATAATTCAGATTAAAGATTTAAGAGTTCAAGTAAATCAACAGAGATAGGTTATATAAACAATTATGTACCATGCAACTTTTATATAAATGAATAAATAATGAGGTTATATTAAAACAAAATTATTAAGACGAGTAATATTTAACATTTTTCTAAACACTCCACAAAAAAATTTTGTAAACGAACAAAACTGACGCATTTCGCCTTCTTAGGGCATCCTCAGAGTTAGTAGCTCTAATAATTTAATAAAAAAAATTTGTGGAAATAGAAACAAGTGTTTAGAAAAATGTTATCAAGGCAATTCCACCAAGTGCTCTCAAAAAACTCAATCGAGTTATATTTAGTACAAACATATATCAGCATTTTCTACTACATTACCATCTGCCTGTTTAACTAGCCCCTTCAATATTTGCATTGAATCATTGACACAGATGTTGACTAATTATATAATTTATGAAATTTTCGAAACAATTACATATGTCACACCTTTTTGAAACAATATAGCCATAATTTTTGCAAGTTTATGCATAATATGCATATACCCCAAATACGGTATTAAATGAAATGGCTACAATTTGGAAAAACAAAAAACGAAAAAAACAAATCCTCAATCAAAACCCCCGTCAACTTGATAATAATTATTTATTCCATGTCAATATCATTTCATAAATTGACTGCAATTAATTATAAACAATTTTTCTTGCTTTAATTACAGAAAATAATCTATAGCGGCTTATCCCCATCCTTTCAATACTCGCCCCCACGTCCACTATTAAAACGGAAATGAATTATTTGAACAATAAAAATAATTTTTCAATCAATTATAAATTGAACACTGATTTGGATTTGGAAATAAATTCAGACGAAATATAATGCAATCTTGGTAAACAAACACCACACGACTTTTATAAGGCTTTCTTTTAAACTGTATCTGTTTGTGTAATCAATTTCTTAGCAAAAATGCATCATGAAATTATTACTATCAATTCCGGAAATCCTGATTCATTTCTTCAGAAAATAAATATGAATAAAAAAGTAAATCGCATGTAAAAAGAATTTTAAGTAATTCAGTTAAATGTCAAAGTAGTTATGATGTGTATGTAATTAAATTATCTTTAAAAAAAAAATCCATTCAACATACTTCTCCTCCCCCCCTTATATTTCATTACTCCTAATCGGGGAAATGAAAAATTATTATAATTTTTCTCATTTAGCCACATAACAACACAAGGCCAGCCTAGCAGACATTACAACAGCTGCTTCCAAATGGTAAAACAGGGTGGAAAATAACAACAACAACAAAACTTAAGGTTTCCATAGAAAACAAAAAAACAAAAAAAAAATTAATGAAAAATACCCATTTCTACATACCTACCTAAATGAGTACATACAACATTGAAAGCAGAGTTAATAACAACAATTTACTGGATTTACTTACCGCAATGGCATCCATAACAGCATTAACCATGATTGCAGATTTTTGTTTATCATTTACGACTCCTGCATTCCAAAGATAAAACTTCTCCCCACATTACGGTCGCTGTGTGACGTATTTGTGTAAATTATTGTTTGCAACGATTTATGTGTAGCAATTTGATTACCGCTACGTTACATTTTTGTGTAGATATGTGTGTAGGTGTAGAGGTCAGTATAAGCACAAGAGAGATAATTTAATCACAGCAAAAAAAAAAAGCAAAACACAAAAAAAATCCACTTAATATTGTTGGCTCTTCGTAATGATGGCCACCGCAATGAATTTGTAACAGAACCATTTTATCTTTGAACACTCACACGAGGTAATTATTTTTTTCATATTGTTGTTGTCGGTTATCACTAGTTAATTTAACACTGTTATTCTTTTTTTATTTGTTGCAAATTGCAGGTAGAATTTTTGTGTTGTTTCTTTCAAAAACTAAGTCACATGTTTTGATTTTAAGCTAAAATTGTTGCTGAACGCTGGACATAAATTATGAATAAACGGAATTAAAATGCAAGTTAAAAACTAACTTAAAAAAAATGTTTTACTATCGTTAAGTAAAATAGCAAACACTTTTCAACAGTTTAATGTCAAGTTATCGGCTACGACGATCTAGCAATATGCGCCTGCTCTGAATGTTATTTGGATATTGATTTTACTTGGCTGAACACTCTCTAAAAGCAAACATGCCCAGTCCAGTGCTGTTAGGTCGCTTAATAAAAGCTAATGGAATGGTTAAAGACTAAACACGATAGGTATACTGTTTACAATACCAACTCCTATAATTTCCTTATATGTGCTTACAGTACAGTGTAAATAGGTAATTTATAGGTGTGCACATCACATTTGAGAGAACAAAATTAATTTTATATAAATTTAAAGAATTTTGACAAGCAGACTAAAGTAAATAGTGATTACTCAATCAGGGAAATTTCCCTTTCTATTTTACATAGGGACAGAAAGTACGAAAAAAAATCCCAATCCCTGTATCAGGGAAATTTTCCAAAATTTACAATTTTTATGATGAATTTAAATAATTCATATGAAATGGGAAATTTTATGAATAAATTATTTAAGGTCAGTCAGAATCTATAAAATTTCCCATAAGTTCATAGGTTCATAAGTAACTCAAAATTTTTTCCTTTTCGTCGTATGAGTAGAAAAATTTGTTTGTACTTTCTTTATACTCAAGCAAAGGGTGATTTTTAAATAACTCTTTTTACATTGAAAAATCTTTTAAAAATGTATTTCTTTGCAAAAGAGGGCGTTTCGTATCAGCAGGAACCGTATACTCATCAGTACGGCTTGGCTCCTGCCTGCCGTATACGCCAAAGTAAACAGCCAAGTTGACCTTACATATATTATGCGCTTAAAATAATATTTAAGTGTGAAATTTTTGAGGCGAAATACTACATATTTACTTCACTAGCATTTCATAGAGAGTTTTGCTATGAATGAATTTATTTCATAGGAAAACTCAAGGTAATTTTAAATTGATAAAATATTTTACACGGCAATCTTTATGATTTTAAATATTTTTTTAGATCAGCATTTAGAGGCCTATTTTAAAATTCACACTTGTAAGAGGAGTAAAATAAAAGGATAGGAGTTTGCAAAATATATCATGGAAGATAAGGATAATAGAAACGCTTCTTTACAATCTATCAAATTAATACTACTTTTCTAATACGCATGCGATTTTTCATAGCCTTTGTGAACTAGACAATAGGCGCTTTCGGCAAGCACATTCTCAGTGAGACAAGTGAGAAATTCTCAGTTGGCTCACTGAGACTGCATTTTCGGTGAACTGTCTTAGTTTCATATTGAGCTACAAAATTCGAACGCAACCACTGAGCAACTGAGACAAGTGAAAGTGAATTTTCTTGTCTCAGTTGACTCAGATTCGTTATTTTGTGATTTTAATTGCTAATTAAAGTTTAGTGAGCTAATTGAATAAACTAACAACACTTTTCTTAATTTATTACTATCCATTGTCTGTGATCAAAATTTCTTAAATGTCAAAATTGGTAAATCAGCTGATTGGTTTGAACTGAGACAACTGAGACTGTTGCTCAAAGTTTTGTCTCAGTTGTCACACTGAGACAGTGCTTGCCGAAAGCCCCTAAAGTCAGAAAAATGAAAAGCTTATAAGTATCAATGCCCACTTGATTTATCTTGCCAAAAATTATATCTAGGTATATGAAGCGATGCGCAGCATGACCGGAAATTTAATTGGCTAAGAGAATCAGAAGATAAGGGTTGTAAACTGAAGGAAAGGCAATGAAAATCCAGGTGTAATCTAAATACCTGTGACTTACACAATCGGTAGAAAAATAATAGATGGTAAATTGTTCCATATTAACACAGTATGAGTTTCAAAGAACGCATTAAATTGCATAATGTAGCCGAAGTAGTGATGTAACCTTAAACCGATGAGCTTGATTTGAAATATACAGATTCTTGGTCGGACTATACATATGTTTGCAATGAATTCGAATAGAAATATGGGAAAGATAACTATAGGGATCAGCGCTCAAAAGTCATCGCGATTCAGCTTGAAAGTATTTTATTTACATGGCCACGTCTATTACAACGTCTGGTCTCAAATCTAGGCCTAATAAGAGATTTATAGTGGAGAGAAAGATACTTAAGAGTTACGGTAATCCAAGAAATTTATAAATTAAAGTTACTCAGGAAAGATAGGTGTGTAATGTTGAGCTGAATACAACTATAACAAGACGAATAGAGCGGTGCATCGCAACCTACATAAATACCATAATCTAACCAACTTCCAATCTCTCATTCTAAACCCATGGAAATGATAATCATCTCACCTTGCATAAGATGATTCCAAACATTTCCTTCGCATACTAATATCTAGAAACTTTTCAACTAAACCAGGTCTACTAGCAACGACTTCGGACAACGATAGACAAAAAGATAAATGCAAAAATCACCATCAGAGGGTTTCATATTGGTTTCGTATTATTGGACGATAATTTGGCAGAACTATTAGAAATTTAGAAGGTGCTAAGAACAATCCCACAAATCTGTATTGACTAGAGTTTTTTTTTCCACGATTATGGTCCTTATCATACCATATCCTTATTATATATGTTTGAAAAGGCAATCGATTCTTGATTCGGCTATTAAGTTAACCCCTGATGTCCAAACTGTTATAAAAAAAAAGTAGCAAATCTCGGTGGTAGAGACATGGATTCGGATAGAACCTGACTTGGTTTTACGTCACCAGTTGTTATAACAAGACGAAGACGAAGTTTTGTAATTGGACAGGGCTTTAGTTGTCCCTTTTAAAGATTTCTATCTGGCGAGGTTTTCCACGTATTTTGCATGATACGATAAATAAACGCCGCCATTTTGATACATCTTCCACTAGACCCTTTCACATTTTTATATAAACAAACTTACTTCTCTGTCCATTGAAAAAAATTTGCTGAACTTCTCTTTGCTTTAGCGAAAGACACTAAAATTAGTTTCTTTTTATAACAAGTTCTACCAAATTCTACTAAGTTTTTGAGGTTAAATGTTTTATCTTCTGTTGTTCGTTTAAATGTTGTCACGCAGAATCTATATCTAATTTCAGTATCTAAGATATAATTTTTGCATAACGCTTCAAAAGCTTCTGATAAAAACAAACATTATCATATACAGACATAACACACATAACCTCATTTAAAATTTGCAAATAAAAAAATACAGCTTTTGTCTTACTTACTTTAGTCAACAAAGTAATATCTACATATGTAGGTATATAACCCACAAAGAATTTATTCTGGGGATAATCCAAATCCACCAACACGCTCTATAAGTAATCAAAAACAGAATACAAATTCGAAAGTAAACATTAAACGACATTTAACAAAAACAGATGAATACGACAGAGTCGAGGGAAATTCCTGAATTGTAAAAACTTATCCAAACCCCGATAGGATCAATCAAGCTGTGCAAATATTTGTCAAGTCACAAAAAGAGAAGAAAGTCTTGAGTTTGAGTGTATCGATAACATCGATATCCAGTCCAGATATCCGGAGATACTAAAGATATAACGGAGAATATGAAAGAGGGAAAAGAATCTGCCAGATATCGAAATACGTAGATGTGTATACATATATATATGTAAGTATATAAAGTTATTGCACTGTCGTCATACATTTACCCTAGAGGTTTTTCCTTATCTTCATATCTTTCCATAGTATTGTCTTACCCGTGTTACAAGATTTTGTAAAGGAAATTTTCTTTGTTTCATTTAAAATCAGCTCAGAATTTTCTCTATCAGCTCCATGATTCGGAAACTATTGTCCCAGAAAGATAGAAGTCGGATTAATATCTAGTTCAATTATCAAAGTCAACAATTTCTGTTTTGTTTTCTTTCTCATTTAAATTTATGAAGATATTGTAATTATTTTTTGCTTCTGGGCTCAAAGAAGTTGTTTTGTAATAAGCTGAGACGTCTTCCGAAATGATTTACGTTCCGACAGTAATCATTTCTTATAGATATCAGAGATAAAGTTGGGCATGTGTTGGCAAACGACTGAGTATATAAATCCGGTATTTTGTATAGATATTAGAGTTATAACAATGTTAGCTTGAGTAAAAGTCCAGCATATTAATCTAAATTACAAACATTGTAAATTTTATTACATAAATACACCATTTTACACTATATTGATGCAATTTTACACTTTATTGATGCAATTTTACACTTTATTGGTGCAATTTTACACCGATATTAGGTAAAATATCTGTATGGGAATGGGTAGAGAATGCTTTTTACCTATATCGCTTTGGCTATATGGAAGATGCTGCTATTGAGTATAATTATGGAGAGTTTGCGTTGTTTTCAAATTACAAGAGCTAAGTTGAGATGAGATACATACGTGATAACAAGAGGTTTTTAATAAAACACGGTTAAAAGATAAGTGATATTTTCGAGGTTTTGCAACAATTTGCGATAAATTCTGCGACAGGTAACTTAGAATTGTGAAAGTGCGGGAATAGGGGCAGAGACTACCAGTGGCACGAGTCTTATAGACAGCCTGAAAAATATAATATTTTTCAGGCAGAGCTTGCAGCAATTTTCCATGCGGCAATATTGGTATCTACATATGTGCAGAGAGTCCGCACGGCACATCTGCATATATACTGATAGCCAGGCAGCCATCAAGGTGCTGGATGCTGTGATGATAAATTCCAAATTGATGCAGTTATGCAAGACCAGCCTAGAGTAATTGACTATCACAATGATATCAAAAAGCAAGCCTCCGGTGAATCAACAGGGAAACTTGCCGTATTGGGAGTCAATTGTGGCCTGTATATGACAGAAAGAGGACAATAGAACTCCTTAATACTCCAGTCAATAGGAACTAAATGGGAGTTTGTCTTACAAAAGGTAGGGTAGTTCTGATTTTCATATATGCTATTAAAATCCCGGCCCCCAATGAAAAATACAAGTTTCCACCCTTGAGGTGGAGAGGGGGTGGTCTGTGCGGTCCGCCATCTTGGATTAAAGGTACAAAAAATTAGTTTTTTTCTAAATAATTACTCAACGGTTAATCCTACGACAAAAATGGCTGATACAAATTTGAAGAAGACAAAATTCTTTTTTTTGTAAGTCTAATGTATAAGGAGCTAGACCGGCGGAAACGTGAATATTCTTCAAAAAAAAATTATGCGTATATTATGTACCCCTTATACAGGGTGTTCGTCGTTTTCAGGACAGGAGGCGACAGTAGTCACCTAGTCAAACAAAAAATGTTATGGCTAGGGATATCTCAACTGTTTCATAGAGCTGGTTGTATGCAGAACTTAATGGCCCTTCCAACGACTGCTCAACCTGTATTTCTGTCCCCTCAGGAGTTATGGCGGTCGGTGGTCGGTTGGATCGGTCCCGGAACTTTATAATATATATAAAAAGCAGAACTACCCCACCTTTTTAGGGCAAAAACCCCTACTGACTGGACTATAATGGTAGTAGCGCAAATAGGAGGAATATAGTAGGGGTCATTACGGGTCACTGGGTCATGGGGGGTCATGGGGGCCATGTTAGGAGGCTGGGTATATCGGCAAACGATTTTTGCAGGAGCTGCAAGGACTCGGAGGAAATCGAATCCGTCCAACACGTACTTTGCACTCTGATGAATAAAAGACGTAGACTATTGCGTAGCTACTTCAATTCCAGTCTGAGGGAGGGGGGGGGGGGGCAAAGTAAAAAATTCAGATGTATCCTGAGATTCCTAAGGGAAGCAGGATGGATCTAGGGTGGTTTAACAGGTTATCCCATAATACATGGGGCACAATGGACTCACTGGAGCCTGGAGATTTAAATAATGCAGGCTACTCTTCGAGCGGCACCCCTCTTCGAATACGATTTATGAGGGTCTTTGAGATTTCTATACGCTGATCAGGACAATTAGGTTCAGTTTATACGTAAAAAAATCTGCGCGAAAAATTATTGGCACAATTTTTTGACAAACATTTTGCCAATTTGGATTTGACTGGAAAATTCTATCCCAAAAATTATAAATCGCACCGTTCGATGGAAATCGATCGGTACTTTTCTAAAGAAATAAAACAATCACATAACTCTGTTACCCCGCCAAATTTTAATTATCGAAAAAAAAAACCGATAAATTCTAAATTATACCGACCCTGAATTACTACTTTCGCTAATCACCTTTGAAACTGTTTCCATACCACCACCATACCTACCTCACATTCCAGAATAATAAAGAAAAAATTGCTGACAATATTGAGAAAAGCTTGTGAAACAAATCAGACACCGTCCGTCAACCCTTGTAGTCGTGTAAGTTCATGTGACAATATCCCACGTTCCACTTAAATATGTTTTCTTATCGCACTGCTAAAAAGCTTTTTCATCGTCGTGAAAATCGTGAAAAATGCATTCTGCGCAATTTTTCTGACACCTCTCCAAGCAGCAATTCACATTTTCCTCCCCCGCCTCAAGGCAATGAATATATGCGAAACAACTGGAACCATTGTTTGAATTTTTCTCCCGTTTTTTGTTTATTTAAATGCGCAGTAAAAAGGGAAAAAAAACAAAAGTGAAAACAACTGAGCTAGCGGGGGAAAAGTGATGTATGTATGTATGTTGGCTTTCTGGGGCAGTGAACCGGGGCCCGTCTTGGTCCAGCATTTCAAATTCAAAGAGATTATAATATATATGGCTCAAGTCAAAACATCATCTCTCCATCACTGCCTGACTGCTGCCTGCATTTCCTTATCATCTCAAACAACCTAGGACTGTTTCGTTTAATTTTTAATTTTATTTTTTTTTTTGTATCTGTGTAACTCCTGCGGGATATGGATGCAATCATCATTTTATTCCGACCTTAAGGAGTAATCTGACTGCGCATGATAAGTTTAAGCAAATAAACAAATAACAGTTGGAAGATGGCAAAACATCGTCCAGTAAGCGATCTAAGTTGATGGACGAACATTCAACAACAATAATGGCTGCTGGCTTTTGTTTGATTGATTGCATCCGCGCGCGCATTGTTTAGTGATATTGAACTTGAGCTGTTTTTAGTCCACTACCATGCATCGTAGATGATGAATTTCATTTGACTTTTGACACTTGTGTTCATATGGGTATAGAAAAAATTTCTAGAATAATGTTTACAATAAATGAAATACTTCTGTGATCAGATCAGACAAGAGAGGATTGACTGCGGATATAATGGAATTCAACCGAGTTCCCGTTTTGGTCTCTCCCTGCATCTTCTCCATTACAGGATTGTTAATAAGTTTCATCTTGCATATAGATGTCCTCTGAGACATATGACTTATTTAGACTCAAGGCTTTTCTTGTTGAACTTGGATTGAGTTTCTACTAAAATTCATACGTGGGATCATCAGTCAACTGTGTGTCAACATGATTGTGGTGATGCTAGACTACAAGATCAGTTCAAGACGATCAAGTCTGATTTTAGATTTCGTGTTTTCTGAAAAGTTTGAGAGCAGCTTAGTTATCCAAGCAGATGATGATCTTTTTCTGGCGATTGCATTACGTACTTTACACATTGTGTTGGTCGCAGTGTGGTAACTGTTACATCATGGTTATTTATTATAGGTTCACCAAATGCGTATTAAGGACTGTCCAAGAAAAAATTGACCCTTTTATTCTTGTCAATTACACAGAATCATTAAGACATAGGCCTGAATTTTGTCAGGAAAATAAGTATCCTAATTCTTGTAAGAAGCAAAAAAGATATCAGGAAATGAACCAAGAACCACACAATTAATTTAGTCCAAACTCTAGGAAAATCCTGCAATAAACTACAGTGTTCTTACAAAATGCGTAGATAAATCTGTGAGCACCGTTAAAAGGACCATAGGTAAATATAAAAAGGATCAATCAATAGAAAGAAAACCTGGTTCAGGCAGAAGGCCATATAAGTCCCACTGATAAGAAACTGGACTCCAAAGTATTGCGTCAATATTCGAAGAGATATGGCTGAAATTCCCGATAAATAAAAGCCCAACTGTAGCAAATATTTAAAAACAAAGAGCAGCTTACAGACGTATAAAATTAAAAGAGTTCCAGATCGTTTGGAGGATAGAGAACGTGCGGCAAAATCAAGACCTCGAAGATTGTATAAACTGACCAAATTTGGTCATGTGATAATGGATGACGAGACTTATTGCAAAGCTAGTTTTAAACAATTCTCTGGTCATTAAATGACAAAGAGGGTGAAGGGAGCCCAGAATTTCATCAATGGAGAACGTGAGCAAATTTCCCAAACAATATATGATATGCCAGGTTATTTGTACCTGTGGACTCAAGAGCCAGGAATCTTACACAGGGACCATCAATTCAAAAAAAATACATAGACAACTGTTTCTGTTTTTTTTGTTTTATTTTATATTTTTTATATCATTAAGCCAAGCTCAGGGGATATCCTATGATGCAAAGCACAGCATGGCAGAAAGGATTAGGGGATATGAGTCGGAGGTGCCGATGTATGTCGCCCTTAAACCTTTGCAGATTGTGTGCCGAAGGTAAGACAAAAGATGGTAGACTGTTCCACATTCGCACAGTTCAAGATAAAAAAGCATCACTAAATTTTACTGTACGGCCGAAAGTAGTTTTATGTGCGCGGTCTGCAGCGCGAGTATTGCGTGCAGGAATCATTCTACAAGGGATCAGACTAGATATTTCATCAGATCATTGACCATGCAGGAGGGAAAGGCATCCGAAATTGCGACGGTGCTCGAGTAAGTAGATATGACAAGTTATTGCTAAATCGCCAATGAGCTTGAAGGCTCTAAAATCCAAAGCTATGCGATGTCTAGATAAGGGAATTGTATTCCATTCTAGGTCTAATGTAGGACTTGTAGAGGAGCGCTAGATTCGATAGACTGAAATATTTCTTATACCTTTTCAGAAATCCAAGCCATTTCGATGCTTCTTTGGCAACAGAGAAGATATGATCTGACCAGCTTAACTTACTGGAAATATTAATGCCAAGAATACTTAGTGACGGTAAATCGGAAACTAAAGCTCAATCAAAAGAGAAACGGGAGTGGTTGAGTGATGGTCTTGTTTTAATAAGATGAGACAGCTTTGGGTCTTAGATGCATTGAATTCGACACGACTTCCTTTGCCCCAAGCACGGATATTGTCAATTTAATCATTCAATCTCGTTTGACAGATGTGGCAATCCGTCTGGAGTCCGTAAGAGTGCCAAATGGGTAAGCGAAATCAAAGGTACTGTCATCAGCGAAACTATGTATGGGATTGAAAGTAAGGGAAAGCAGATCATTAATGAAAATTAGGAAGAGAGTCGGAGAGATAACGGAGCCCTGAGGCACACCGGCATTAAAACAACACGTATTAGGCGACTGAATAAGAAACTTTCAATCTATAATAGGAGAGGAGGGGAGAGACCAAGTGCGTTAAATTTGGTTAAAAGGGGCGGGATGTCAGACTCTATCAAAGGCCTTTTAAATATCTAGAGCAGCGATTTTAGACTAACCAAAACTCTAAAGACTACGGTTCCAACGTTTTGTAAGAAAAGTCAGCAAGTATCTAGATGAGCGTCCAGCTCGGAAGCTATATTGGCGATCGTTGATGACATGATTAGTTTCTAGATACTTCATTAATTTTGAGTTAATGATAGATTCAAAAACCTTTGAAAGAATCGAACTGATTGCAATTGGTCGATAATTTGAAGTATCGCTACCCTCAGCGTTTTTGGGAATAGGCTAAGCGTGAGCGAGCTTCTAAGTAGTTGGAAATTTTTCTGTCGAATAAGACAAGTATAATATTTTGGGCAGAGGCTTAGCCAAGGATGAGGCGCAGCTTTTAATTAACCATCAGAACATGTAGCTTTGGAGACGTTGATCTCATTAAGGACTTTAAACACATCTCTCGTGCGGATTTGTATTGGCTCCACACGGGAGATGTAAAACAATAGGTGTCTTTGAAGTGGGTGGAAAACGAGAGTTTTAAGCGAATCTAGCAGACAAAATATTAGCTTTATCCGGTAGTCAATAGCCACTTCACCATTATTAAGTAGTGAAGGTAAAGATAGAGGAACTGCTAAAGTTGTTCCTGATGTTTTTGACCAGGGACCAAAAACTTTTGCTGCCTTTTCGGCTTGCCAAGATTCTTTATCTAACATTCTGGTCAAAAATAATTTTTTCTCTCCAGATAATGGACTTGCAGGTGTTCCGTGCAGTTGTTTCTGTTCTGGACATGGATGCAATTGATAGGTGCGAAGAGCAGACTCTTTCGCTTTTATTGCTTGGTTGTAATTATCGTTAAGCCAAGATCGATTTTGTTGTTCTTGAGATCTGCTGTAGGAATATGGAATGTATTCACGCATGCCAAGACTTAGAATGTTACAAGTTCGAATGTGCATTTATCAACATACCTCTAAGATACTGATTGAGACTTTCCCAATCAGCTACACTTGCTGCTTTTTATTCAACAACATAAAGGCTCTGTATTATTTTAGCCTGATCTGGCTACGTGCGACTACACTTCTGCAATAGTGGAATAGTGCTATAAAATTAATAAAGGTATTATTGTGCCTAGAGAAGCCAATCAACCGCGTTGCCCGCAGCTTTGTCCAATCAAGAGATACTCATGAAGAAAACAGGGAAAAGATCTAAGCTCGATGTTGCCTTCCGAAACAAATGGCTTAGAACTTACAAGGTGGTTACAAATACAACTGTAGGTACTAAATCTTATTGCAGGTGTTAAGCGAGAAATTAAAAAAAAATTTATTGTAAATAAATAAAATGTTAAATTAATATCATAAAAAAAAACTAAACATATTCTTTTAAAAATAAAATCAAATCGAATTCCTCAAACAATTTACAAAGTGATTCCGCAGAATGAAAGTTTTCATAGACATTTGGATTGTCCTGATAGACAACCATTTCAATTATCCAGACAACACATACTTAAAAATGAGTCACTCTCTACTGTTATACCAGCGTTGTTTTATTTTTATTCAATTACTTATATTTTGCAATTTGTATAGGGAGCAAACTATAAAATCCAATCGAATTGACCCAAAACAATCTGCCAATTAAGAATCACATTTCAATTGAAATGCAAATTACTTCAATTGACAGAAATCCAATATTCCTATAGCTGCTGGCATTTTACTACATTTAAACTGGCAAAACAGAAAATTTACGATCGAGTTCGAGTATTATCGACTGGATCGGGACTATATGCATATATAGCATTCCAAATGCATTAATTGTTTTCTTGCAGAAAATAAGCAAAACAAAAATGTAAGAAACTAAAAGAGAGTAATAATGGTTCACATACCATCAATAGGGTTCTTATAAGAGTAATATACTCGTGAAGTATTTTATACATGTATTCCAAGTAGGTACATGCAATATAAAAAAAAAGGTCAGGAATAAGTCTGACTGACAATCGAAACCGAATAATTATAATTCAATTCGAAAAAAGTATTTTTTTTTTCCTGATGACAATTAAAAGTAACCCCTTATCGGACAGTCCGTCCAGGTCTAGCCGGCGCGCTCGTCACGTCATCGAACGCAGACAGTCCATAATATACGCGCGTATATATAATTATAAAACAAATAAAAGGCCAAAGTCAAATAAAAAGTGCAAGATATAACAAGATGGGAGCAGCAAAAAATATATAAAAAAAAGATGCCGAGGACTAAAAAAAAAAACAAAATAAACTCAAGAAGAAAGAACTTTTTTAAACAAGTTCTTCTGAAAAGAAGTCGCTTGCGCATGCGCCGTGTCATTGCGCGTTGCGTTTGTTAGTTTGCTTTTGAAATGAACAAAAAAAAACAAATCATGGCTAGCGAATAATATGGTCCGATTAAATTCAGTAGGATTACTACTACGAACACAGAACAGACAACTTCTAGATCGTTGAGATTATTTAATTTTCATCATCAGATTTAATTCAAGAGGGCTCTCTCTGAATGTGCTGTGGTAACTGGTACTACTAACCCCAACCATACTTACATATACGTAACAATAAGAAGAATTAAAGACTCTTGAAAAAATCTTAAGTACGACGTTCTTCTTAGCTACTATAAATTCGGACCGGCCCGCGCGGATAAGTTAACTGAAGGAATTAAATGTAAGGTAGTATAAAAAAAAAAACAAAACGAAAATTTGCACAAAACTTTTTGAATAAGTAAAAAGGGCAGAAGCACTTATGTATAAGAAATTCTTATTATTTTTTTACACTTCTTAAACTTTTTTTTTTATTTCTGAACACCACCACTTAAAGCACCACTATAAATGCAATTTAATCCACAATTGAATGTAATCCTTAAATCCTTTGTTGTCATGTCAAAGAAGATGCGCCAAGATCTGTATATTTTACTTCAGCTTACACCGAATTTTTTATTTATTTATTTTATTTATTTATTTTGTATTTTTTTCAATACTATCAATATAAACTGGATTTAACAAACCGTCGCCGTCAACCATATATCGAAGCATATAAGAATTCACGAATTTATGATTATGAAATATGCGCACGCGACTTATGTGCCTTCTTGTGCCGCACAAATCTATCATGCATTTTTTATTTGTATTTATTATTTTTGATACGTTTCTTCGATTCGATTGATTCCGCGTACAAAAATCTATCCGACGCGTGCGACTTAGCTTAACTATCTAAGCAAAAAAAAATCAACGTATTTTCTGATAGTATCAATCGCTCATAATCACCGTTTTAAAAACTTTTGAAAATAAGAGAGAATGCGCGAATATTAGCCAGCCAGCCATAAGCCACCACAACAAACCGACACAATCCGCGCTTGACTGAGCCACAAACTAAACTGCTCCGACTGCAGCAACTCTTGGTCTTGGTCTCGGTCTCGGCTGGTATGGTTGGTATGGTTGGTTGGTTGGTTGGTGCTTACTAGGAAAAGTATATTCTTCCAGTGGAGGTTATGTGCAGCGTAAACTGTGAATATTTATTATATGGCGGTATAACTGCAGCGAGTATGGAAAAAAGCTAAACTGAGCCGGTCTTGGGGCTTCCCTTCAACAGCAAAACGGTTGAGCTCAAATCGATTTAATTCCATCCACTCAAAGCACCACCAAAACTCACGCACACACTTTCAGCTAACCATATGATTTGTGTATAGTCGAGAGAGAGCGAATAAAGTGTTGGTTCGACTATACAATATGGTTGTTGCTAGGAAACATAATAATTTTTTTTTTTTTTTTTTAGTGCAAAAATGACTGACATGCCTACACGGAAAAAAATCGAATACCCTCCACCATGTCTCCTTGTATTGCTGCACAAATCCAAAACTTGAGAGACTCCTTCTTGCGGAGGAGTTGTACAGAGGTCGATAGAGTGACTACCGAGAGTTGTAGCAAACGCCCTTGTTCACCACGACGCGACGTAACTCTCCTCATCATCAGTCTTCTTCAGTTTTTCGAATCAGACGCTTCTAGCTAGGACCTGGATTCAGCTTCCTTTCCTTTCCTTTCTTGTACACATATTATTATTGGCGGCTAGCTAACATTCATTAAAAACTCCGTCTCTGATGGGACTATATCAATTCCCTCCGAGTCAACGAAAACGCCTGGTAAATAATTAAAATTTGCATTAAGTCGGCTTTGTTCGAATGCTATTGCAGGCTGATGATGACAATGATGACTAAAAGTGCATCTCTCTACATCAGCTCTAACCGTGTCGCTCGGTGCATTGTTAATGACATTGCCTCGGAGGAGGAGGGGTAGGGGGCAGAGAGGAATGGGTTGTATGCTGCAGCAGCTATAATCTAACAGCAGGTAGGGTTGCATTGCATTGCATTGCCATATCCCGCCGGTATCCAACCAGAGTTGAAGCTGGTTGAAGGAGTCGAAATCAAACATTTGCTCAGTCAAGTGGTTTTGTTTGTACTTGGCTTTTGCTATTTCTCAGAAACTTTCATAGAGAAAAGAAATGATGCCGTTCTTATCTCTGAAGAACTAATTTTGTTGTAAGAAGAGTTGCAGGATTTTTATACTTACCGTCGTCTCTTTTTTAATTAGGATCGTTACCTGTCTATATACAGAGAATAAAAGAAATTCCAACCCTAAAAAACCATAGACGGGGAATAAATAGTATGACGAGCAGATGGCTGCAATTACATATGAATCGAAAAAGTTCGTTAATCATTGGCCATGCTCTCCCCCAGAAGAGTTTGCTTTCTATGCAAGACATTGTCAGGTACCCGTAAGCATTTTACATGCTTGGCAAAAGAACTATGTACATATACTAGATATTTACCGTACATTATACCGCTTTGCGTTTAGTAGAAGAATTTTTAAAAATTTTGTTCAAAACATAACTGCCCTGAGATGGAAACATCTTCTAAACTGATTTCGAAGGACTTCTTATATATCAGGTCTGCATGTATGACATTAGAACCATCTTTAGCCAGTGATAGCGACACAACAGATTCATTTCTCGGCATTATACTGTGTCGGAGATCTCAGAAATATTATTGCCTTACACAGGGCGTCTAAAATCCGACATGGCTCAGATAAGAACCTATAACAGTTCACATCTCTGGTTGTAAATGGGGAGTAAATAGATGATAATCGGTGGCGCTGCACGTATATTGCTTGAGCTGTCATGGGATATTGGAGCAAGTTTAATTTCTGCTTCAATATTACAAGAGATATATAATGATAGCAATTCATCGGACCCTATAGCTCTAGTTCTCCGTGTTCGATCTGCCTTTTGTGTGTTCTGATCTAAAGTCTGCATTGCAAGATTTAACTTATCACGTAGTAGAAGTGTGAAAGGCCAATCCTATTCTATTTCCAATTTTTTATCTCTACGTCAATTTTGTTTTCTCTCTAAACGGCTCCAAGGGTTTTCGTTTGAGACTCAAACACTTCAGAGAATTTTAATTTGACGTAAACACCTATTAACAAAGGTTAGCAATCGATGTTCTATATTTTGGTAATCATTCACGTATTTAAATTATATATCGAAAATATCAGGGAATCTATTATTATTGTCAGCAACTCACTGGAAGCAGCAAGCAGATTCCTTTACAGTTGTTACAACTTAGACAATATTAAATTCCTTTCTTGAAATTTCGATTAATTTTCTAAACTGTTCTACGCCTATTCAAAGATTCAGACATCTGCTGATTTTTGGAACAACTCAAATGCAGTATATTATCAATACCTGTCGCATTACCATTAACCATCAATTTAATAACGAATATTATATATATATATATTTTTTTTAAAGGGTAGTCAAATATGAATATAACAATCCAAAAATATTTACTAAGAGATATTAAGATGACGATAAGTCGCGTAAAGTCCTTAGTGTGGTCTTCTCGTTTTTCAATTGAAGCGTAGCACTGTGCTTTAGTTATGTTTCTCAATCTAGTACACACTTCGGAGGCGCATTATAATAATTCCATCCGAAAATAGAAACCATATTATTAAGGTTGGACCTGACTTTTCGATAATATTATTATCTACTTCGTATCGAAGGCATTGGATAAAGTAACATACCGTTATCAACTGTCAGTGTCTACGGTTATAATGTATGGTCTCAGCTTTTCTAAACAGTTTTATTATGTAAACCATGTTATACGATATAAAAACTAGTATTTAACTTACTTTAAAAATCTTCCGTTCTACTATCATGCTCTTCAAAATCTTATTTTCTGTCTGACTGTACCGAATTAAAGTTAACGATTCAGGCTCCGGTGGTGTGCCATAGGGTTCTATCATTGGCTCACTCCTATTCAATATATATATATTCAATACAATATATAAGAGGGATGATGTGCAATTATAATTAATAAAGTTGTTTTTTGAATTGGATTATCTTGCAGGAAGTAATAGTAAGTGATAACCACCGTCCAAAATTAATTGTTTTTTGCCCCAATACTTGTCAATTTTCTGCCTTTTCAAGATGTTATTTTTGAAAATTCTATTTTGCCATATTTTATTACGGTAAATAATTTAGAAAAACTTAAAACTTAATTCGATGCTGAAATATTAGGAAATATATTGCATATATTCTTGCCGCCATGGTATTTCTTTGGAAGACCCCATGGATTTTAGGGCATTATTGACAGTTGATAAGAAGGAATTAGTCCAGTTATAAGATTGCTACTATATACATAAGCCTCAGCTCTCATTTATATGAGAACACTTTTTTCAAATGAAACTAATAGCTAATCTGTAAATACTGAGGATGATCCACGCTCAGATATTAATCAATTTTCCTTCTCATTGTCAACTATGGCCTCTTCCTTAAAACAAACAAGTAAAAAACCTAGAATTGGTCTAAGATCAATTCTTATGATACCCTAGAATTTAATTTCACCGATCTATGCAAGTTTGATTTTTGAATTGGTTTTTCGCATATATTTCTAGAACGATTAGTCGGACAGAAAAAATGATTATAACCAGTTTTATAGGATTTCGTATTCTAAAGAAGTTTTGAGTACAATAAAAATGTCTGGGATTGATCGTTTTCACAGTATATGAAAAAAAAAAAACTACATTTTTATGTGGCAACACCAAGAAGGGGTTGTCCTATTTAGTCCATTTTTGACATTTTATTTGTTATTACTATGAAAACACAATGTACCCAATTTCAGCTCTTTTTGTCAACGCATTCTCAGGCAGTATACAAATATATAGTGGAAACCGAAATTTTTGTATGGCAACCCCACGAAGGAGCTGCCCGATTTGTCTCATTTTCGAACTTAATTTTACTTTTTTTTTTTTAAAGTCCGTGCACGCGTTCTCGAGTTATCGTGAGCACGGACAGACAGACGAACGGACGGACATGCAAAAATCAAAATTACTTTTAATATTATGCGTGCGTGTCCAATCAATTTTGCTCTAACATCATTATTTCTGTGCGTTACAAAAGGAATGACAAACTTAGTATACCCTTTAGATTTCATCTAGGGTATAAAAATAATTTCAAGAAGGAGTAAATGAAAAATATGAGCCTATTCTGGCTGTTTAGAGGCGTTATGTGTAGTAAAAAAGAGTTGAGAAAAGCTATAATTGGATAGTTTTTACATGAAGCTCGGCATGTCATCAGTCAATCCATATAAAAAAAAGCTTCAAAACTAGCGAAACTACTTCATTTTTTCCAAATCAGAGTTGAAATATTTTCGTTAGGTATTAAAAAAACAAACAAAAAATCCCTCGCCCAAAATCTTCAAAATTGAACAGAAACAAATTTTATGTAAATTTAAAATTTATACGCAAATACTAATCTCTCTGCATGTAAAATGAACACACAAAATATATTTCTTCAGCCTAAGCCTACAAATAATCTCGTATCTTCTGGTCTGGTTTGGATGTAAAACAAAAAAAAAAACAAATTTATCGCATTCAATATATAAAACCTGTCCGTTGAGAATTACTCGAACAGACCCACCGCACTAATAACCGAAAAAAAATATTATGTGACTTTTCACGCCTCTAAACATCGCGAAAAAGACAGATAAGTGCTGATTGTATGTCACAAAATTCAATAAAAATAAAAATAATAAAAATTTCCCCCCCGTCCACAATCATCCAGTGTTCAATGGAGCAAAAAGCGAAATGTCGACCAAAAATCTGTTGCCGTACTATGGATAAAATGCAAATTTCGCATGACGCTCATCTCGTTACTTACGCATATATGAAGTGAAAATCAACTTCTGCACCTTGCACACGTGGGTGAACCGGACTCCAAAAACTCGAAACCTTTCAAAGTTGTGGATTCTTTTTTTTATTGGAGGAAACCTGTGTGCATGTGCATGCATGCATATATCCAAATATTGGTTGTATGGCAACACTATCTTATCGGGTTATGTGATAGTAGCTAATATAACTAATTCTATTACTACACATCAGACATGAGGAGAAAAGTTGGGGACTTATTGCCTCCCCAATTTTGTAAAATGAGCATTAAAAAATAAAAATTTTCGACATCCCCCAAGGTGTGTATAGCTTCCAAAAAAGTTGGGCTTTCTACATAGCTTCCGCAATATCTGATTCAAAGCTAAAATCCTATTTAGTAGCAACATAAAACTTAGTGTGGATAAGAGCGTGGTTATAGAAGTCATGTATCATGCATACACCCCCCTCTCCGTATGAAGTAATTTCTAATGTAATTCTATGATTCTATCAGGAAAATATGTTTTATGCAAATTTGTTTTGTTTTATTGCATTCAAGATGGCACATAGCAATCTAGAAGATTGTTTTTGATATACCTTAGAGATTGTTCCTATATGTTTTAAGTGTGTGTGTGTGTGTATGTGTATGTGGAGAGATGATTCTTGGGCGCCAGAAAGCTTGTAGCCATTAACATTCAGGACTTATCCATAGTACAAAGTCTTTCTACATATATGGGCTGATGGTGTACTGTACATTGTGTGTATATTCGTCGCCTTTCACACATTATACTTACTATGACTTCGACGAAAACACATTCAATTTGCTGCGCGATATTTATACGTATATGAGTGAACTGCAAACACCCACAACAGGATTTGTCCAAACCGCAATTTAATGTTGCGCCAGACGGGCACAAAGTGGTTTCAGGTTCAAACTCCTCATAGTAAGGATGCGTTCATGATAATAATGAATTCTAAATGCTGCTGCAGTATTTATGGGAGGGGTGATTTTCAATGGCATATGATGGCGGGTAGGTTTTTAAGTCCATCCACAAGTCACACTCTATTTTATATTACGTTGCATTTGCATCGGAAAATCGCTTAACCAGAAACCACACAACCGAATTTCGTAGCTCTAATCAGGGAGTAGGATCTATCTAGGGTCAATTTTCATAAAATGTAGAGGTCAATGGAATTATAATGACCATTTTGTATGTAGTTAGACAAATGCATGTAATATATGTATGGAACAAAATATCCCTCTAATTAGATTAATTTAGGACTGAACAAAATACACATAAGGTCAGAGAGGTGCACTCCTTATTTCTACTTTTTTTATTTAGTTGTATTTAAAAAAGGATGGGTTCAGAATGATAGGGTAAATTTTTTTTTTGTGAATAAACCAGAGGGCACACCACAACAAAAGTTATAATTCATAAAAGAAGAACTTTTTTACCATTCCGGTTTATTTTGATAAAAAACGCCAATTTATCAATTAGTAATCGTTTGGAAAAAAAATAATTTATTTATAGAGCTCTGTCATTAATTAGTAGGAGTTAGTTAATTTTACATATTAATTTGTAGTCAAAGAGAAAGTGTGGTATATTTTCGTAAGATGATTATATTTAGCACATTTTTCTAACATTTATAAGATTTTTTCTAAACATTTGTAATGTTATATATCACCTGTCAACTGTCAAATTTTAAAATCATTTTAATATGCCAGCCGACCAATGTTAGCCAAGGAGCATTGAGATAGATAACACAAGGCTTATTTTGTGTAGAACAGTAAGGGAGAGGAGTGGTTGCCATGTTATAGTGAAATTTCATATAAAAACCTTTTGCCCGTTTTAGTGAATCCTCAATCATCTTTGCCTTTTTTTTCAAATCATGAGTTATAAAATTTCAAAAATTCAAAAGGTTGCCAAATTTTCATGTTTTTTTTTTTTTCAAAGGAGAATTCCGATTTTAGGCCTCGAGGCATGAGAGATAGCTTAAACGATGCTACTCTGAACATATTTTATTAACAATGTTTATTTCAATTAAGCGGGGAAAGGCTTGCGGGGGGGGGGGGGGTCAAAATTTGATCTAGCACATTTTGGAAAATCTAGTACAGAATCGAGTTCCTTAGGTTTAAGTACCCACACTCCAATACTCGGAGGCTTAAATAGCCATCCTTATACTCACTTTTTTAGTACTTCCCTCTTTTTCATTCCTTAGATCGGCTTCAACTCGGTAGCATTATGTCTGATTGGAAAACAGGTTTCACTGTTTGCCTCAGCTAATTACCAGCTATAATTCTAAATTCGTACAAGAAAATATTTCTATGCATACTTTTAGGGTGGGAGAAGAACCCCCCGGGGTGGGGGGGAGGGCGTGGTTCCAATACGGCATGTTGCATATCGAATTAAGGGTCTCGCCGAATACTATCGGGTGATGTACTTTTTCCCGATTCAGAAAATTTTTTCGGAACGTTTTAGCACCGGAAAACCCATTTTCATGCACTCTGGTCATATACACCCCAGTTAATACATTGTTGTCGGACCTAAAGTTGTATGAAAAGTGGGCATTTCCCTTTTCTAAACTTCCTATCAAAATGTCCAATTAACATTTGGTTTTTCGTAAAATGTTGGATTCTTCCAAGCTTACCTTTGTAAATGCAACCGGTTTGAAGCTATGCTACATTTTTTAAGAATAATAATGTAAAAATAATTGCAGAGGATTAAAGAGAATTAAGTGCAGGCAGTTCGTTATAGGATGTTAAGTGAAAAAGTACCCAAAACCGTGTTTACTCTTCCCGCACATTGTATCTGCATTTTCGTCCCCCCCCCCCCCAACACAAACGCGTCATCCTCTTTGAAATATTCAAAACAGATGTTCTTACACCTATAGTAGAAGCTCTTGAATTTGTTGTTTACCGAAAACAAAAAAATCACAAGCAGAACAAATTAAACTCGATACTGCGATACAAGCGTTTTGTGAAATTATTAACCAAATCTAAAATCAATCTTGGATCACTTCCACTCCAACCTCAGCTAATGCAAAACATCACAATTTACGCATGGACATTAAGTACAAAACCGCCTTGGAATTCTTTTGACCTTGAAAATTTGGTTAACCTCGAACTAATTGTGGACTAGAACCATAGCGACCAAAACTGAGAAACCAGCACAATCTGAACGAATAAAAATAATTTCGTTTAATTGCAAGGACAAGCTTGTGGTTGTCGCAAAAAAAAAGGGAATAATCATAGCTCTCAGCTAAAAATCAGCTGATTACAATCTAAAATTTCTCTAAGATGTTAACAACTTCCTACTAATATTTGATCTCTAGCTCTACTGCATACATTCCTCAAAAAACCACATGTCACTATACATATAGCATTTTGAGAGCATTGAGCAATATCAATTCAAGTCATCATCTCACTTCATCTATCTCAATTACAAGAACTTTCCAACAATAAGAAGGACTTCCTCTGGGCTAGAAATAATTTCACACTTATTAGACTCAATTGGACATTGCATCACATTATTTACCACGTAATAAAGACATACAGAAATATGTAGATCGTCTGTAATGTGACTACAGTTTGCGTCTTAATGTCAAATAACTCGTCAACAGTAAAGAACAGCGAGCTTTTATAAGAAGTGAACTCTTACGACACCATGAGCGAGCATACATAAATATTATAGTTCAACTCAAAAAAGATCTCAGAGTTGGGCTGTTTAACTCACACGCAACAGAATCTCTAACCTCTTCCTCTACTTCTGCATTTAAGATAGACAGACCTACTAAATAAATTCCAACAATCAACTGCACAAAATTAAAAGATATTTGTGCGCGCGCGCAAATAAATCTATCACCGCGATGGCGTCATTTAAGAGATTCTTTTTGCTGCTCAATAAATATATAGCAAATCACCCACGCCACGCTATATTCCTTCCAACTATACATAAAAGCACTGAGAAGGGAAAGCATCGTGCAATTTGAAAATTATTACAATCCGCATGCATACAATTGCCGGCCGTGTCTACTTTATCATTTCAGCAAGTGGAACCCTGGGGATACTGTAGACCGTCGCTGGTACCCCATTATGCTGCGATTATAGGAGTTAATATACAACGGACATCTTTATTGGTTGTTTAAATGGCGATTTTTATTGCATATTTACATTTGTTAGCGGAGATTATTAATTGACACACTGTGGACGGATCATTATTGTCTGATGTAGCCCGGGGTGGGGCGGGTTCAATGCATGCTTTATATATGTATATGTACGTACCTACATGAGATGGTTATATATCTACAAATAATTATGTTTCCCAAGATTTGATATGTTTGAAAGTTTGAAAATGTTTTCAGTTTGGTATTGACGAAATGATTAGAAATTTCAATTTTTCACTATTGTGGTAATAAAATTTAAAGTATAGATCGCAGGCGCACGGATAAATTTTAATTGTCGAGGCCATACTCGATTAAAGCCAGCTAAAGATTTACTCCAATTACTTCTGCATAATTAGTGGTTTTTAAGCTTTCGAGTCTTTCTTTAAGTAAATATTTTCTTTAAATTATTAGCGATTTGAGCAAAACTCCATCAAAATTAACAAATTTGGGTATACGGTATAAGGAATTGATACTTGCGAATACACAATTACTTCATACTGATTACTTTCGAAGAAGACTACGAAGACAGGTTTGCTATACTGCTATAGCTCAAATAAATACTAACCAGATATAGCCAACCAATCTAATAACTAATGGGGAATTATAGACGAAAATTGAAAAATCTTTAATGACTGAGAAGGGAGGGACATGAATATAAAAAAATATTTAAATATAAATAATGCAAACAAAATTAATTACCAAGTCCGGTGGAACAAAAAAAAAAATGAGAAAATGTTCAAGAAAATTCCGTAGATTAAGAAAACTTGCCAATTCAATTTCTAAAGCAAAAATACTTTTCTTTCTACTTTTGGTATATAGCTATTTTCCAGACATAAAAACTCTCATGACAAATTTTCGAAAAAATTCTTGAGAAAAAAAAATTGTTTAGCTAACCATTTTGGACCACAATTTGCCAGAATTTGTATAAAATTTCTGAAGAAATATTACCGAATAAATTTCGAACTAAGAAACAAAAAAATGAATCAATTCATTCAATTGGACCATCGTCGTCGATCACTAATAGTGTAAAAATTCTTGATGAAAAATTATCGAATAAATTCTTAAGAAAAAAATATTTTTAGCTGGTCAGGCAACCGTTCTGCTGTTAGCAGCCAAAATTTGCATAAAATAAAATCATTTTATACTCTTGGAAAATTTAATAATTTTACCAATTCCTTTAAAGACTTCCGCCAAACGTCTTTTTCAGATGTTAGAACTAATTTACAAGATGGTTTTTGATTTTCTCACAAGTTGACAGCCTGCATTTCGCCTTGTAATAACCGTAAAATTGAAGTTTAAAAACATCTACTGATATTATAAGAACTTAAGACATATATAATAATATTATGATTCTAGTCCTTTCATATCTTTCGAAGGCTTTCGTGTGGTTCAAGTTCTATAGAAACTCTATTTTTGTAGGTCTGCTAACGCTTTAATATTAATTTCTTCTACTAGAAGACAAGACAACTATAGCCAAAATCAGACAAAAATCATCAATTGCGCTAAGAGTAGTGCATGGGATTCCATAAGGTTCAATTTTTTGGCCATTCGTATTTACCCTATTTATTTATGTTCTTTCTAAAGTAATGGATCAGTGTTAATATACATACCGCTGATTGTGTAGAATTTTGTCTCTCCTATGGAGTGTCCCATATGTGGTCTGGATAGGTCAAAAAATTGTGGTATATCGTTGGGGGGGGGGGGGGGGGGGGTTGAATCCTAACGATCTCCGAGTTGACACGGAAGTTAAAGATATTTTTGTATGTTCTTATGAACCACCCTGTAACTTCTGAACGTTACACGATTTAAATTTTTTTAGATAGGTAACCGTTGGATCCTTTCAACGGCCTATAAATTTTGCTCCTCCCCTTCTCCGTTTGAAGTGATGGCTCAACAACAAAGTTTAAATTTCGGAATTTTAGCTCGGTGTTGTTTATTTAACTACTATTTTTATCAAAAAAACACGTCATCAATACCATTTTTTCATATTGGATTTAAGAAAAAGCTTCCCCTTAAAATCACACTCTCTACCCAAAATGGAACCCTTTCTTGGTTTTTTTGCAATTTTTCCTGAACACAATAATATTTCGGATATAGTTCAAAAGTTCTTTCTTTATTCAACTTTACTGTTTACTCTCACAAATCACAAATAATTATTAAATCAATTCTTTATAGTTATCGCTAGAACTGTACTTCTAATTATCGCAATCCAAATAGTTTACTTCGTTCACTTCAATGTCTGAAATAAGACTCCGCCTCCTGGATGTGAATAGCGCCGTATTTATACTCTACGAATTATCCTAGAAGCTTCCTGAATATTCCGTTCTCCGAACCCAAAGTTTACTAAGATGTCACTAACCTAAAGTTATTTCCATTTCCAACAGATGTCGCTTGTGTCGCTTTGTAGCGCGTAACAATATCTAGCAAAAATGGCTTAGAAAGCTCATTTCCAAGAGATAGTTGCCTACTTTCTGGCATATATTGAACTTTTTCGACAAAGTGCAAAAAACGCAGAAAGGATTACATTTTGGGTACAGAGTCGTACCACAGAAAGGTACGATTAACTATCTAACAAATTTTAAATCATCATCATACGGTTCAGAAGTTACAGGGTGATCTATAAAAAAACTTACCCAATTATTTTTAAATCCCAACCGTAATCTCGGAAACATTTAGGATAACCCACTCCCCTCGGGCTGCTACACTGTGGATAGGTCATGCCTATCAATCCATAGCCTTCGGGGGTCGGACCACATACGGGACACCCTGTAAAACTACGAGTGTCTCACGAAAAGAAAACAATATTGGGAAATCATGAGAATTCAGAAGTTTAGATTAAAACAAATTTCAAACAGAATTACGGACAAAAATTTTCCTAATGATTCGATCGTAATTAAGATCCTCATCAATCAACCATTTTCTGCACTCCAATTATTATAATAATAAACATTTTGTCAAAATCCACAGTTGATATATTTCACAATGAAAATACGTTGCTGACAGCTACTTCAATAAATCATTTTAAAAACCGCAAAAGAAGTCGATAAATATTTCAATTCCAACCAGAAATCTGCTTTCACCTTTTCAAATTTTATATGATTATTGACTTCGTGTTACATACCGTATACAATCATGACCCTTTAAAAACCTTGTGAATATCGAAGTTTAAGTAAATCCCTCATCCATTGAAGTCCCAACCCAATAATTTTCTAAGTTGTGTCATAGCAACATTCAACAGAATCGCAGCTTATAACGATATCTACCTATGGCATAGAATAACACACAAACAGGCGTTTGACTTGCATTTAATACCATCACGACTACTAACTAACAACGTCTGCATAAATCCAACCATAATAATAAATTACACCTGAGGCTTAAAGATACGAACACCTTTTCATTCTGTTTGATTTGAATATGAACATAAGGAGAGAGCCTAACTTGCTGTGTTTAACACTTGGCGCGATTCGACTTGCGCTAAATCGACGTCACAGTTACCATATTTTACCATTTTATACATTCAAAAGAGCACTCACCTGGCGTCCAGAGATAACCTTTAATCCCATTGGACTTGCTATAAATCATAAATTGCCAACCAACATTCAGAATGTTATGGAAAATTCCAATCATGTTCCAGATATTGTGCCACGAGATTTTCCATTTATTTACTGGGTTTTGCGTAATAGAATGGCAGCATGCAATTAATTTCCATAATCGCATAAACATGGTCGAATGGTTCCCCATTAACAAGTGCACTCGTCTTTTGGAAGCACATATAGCCTCCTCAGTCGATGTAATACCTATATGTAGGAGGAAGGAGCGAATATGACGTCTGGGTTTAAGTGATGTGGACAAGTTCTGATAAGAAGGGCTTGGAAGAGCCGCGCGGTATGAGCCCTTTCTCGATTCTTCTTTTAAGTGTGGAGATCTTAAGTAATCCTCGTGTCAGACGTCGTCTTAACGAACCGCAAAATACTTAAAATGGCATGTTATATGGTCTATGAAGCATATAATAATCGCTGAAGAGACCGTGGAGGTCAGGCGAATTTGTAGATATGAAGTAGGTATGTGACTTTTGTTGGTTGCAGTTGTTGTTCTTCAAAGACATCAAAATCTATGTACTTTATCATTAGATCGCAGATTTTATAGTGGAATTAAGTAACTTGTTTGCTTATAATTGATTCCTCCAGTTTCCAACCAACAAAATTTATATGATTGACATTAACATTGGCTAAACTGTCAATTTCACTTGTTTCAATGATTTTTTACTCTCAACTGGACATCTGAAAAATGGAAAAGGACAGATTTGTAATTCCATCCCGATACATCTCTAATGGATAAGCATCCATCGTCCTCTGCAAGTGCAAACTTCACATCACTTTAACTCTATAAGAGGGTGTATGTACCTCAGGGTGTGCCCAGATTATCCTAAGCAGTCACCAAAAAGGCCACATGTAGAACAGTTATAACCCAATATTCAAGAGAGCGTCTACAGTGTCTCAAGTTATAAAGGTGACTTCTGTGAAATATGTAAAAATCTATCTATCTTAAGACATAGTGTAGTAAGAGAAGCATGGTAGAAGATACAGTTCTACCACGCAATGAGTCACTATAGTGGCGCTCTGGTCATTTTTTATTGGGTACATCAATTCTATAGGAAAACATGACTTTTCATTTTTCTTTCTTCGCTTAAAAAATGAATACAAAATCTTAGGCTTATCGCCGTTATTAGATGAAATAGATCAATGTTTTTGTAGAGTCTATTCATATCTGATTACTAAATTTGTACCAATCCCCATCCATTCTTTTCATATTCAGCCAGACTATTGTGTAAGCTTTCATATTCTCTGAACTATTTCCTAAGAATGGAGTTCCAAAAGGTTCAACTCTGGGCCCCCTATTGTTTAAAATAATTAATAATTGAAGACAGGACAACAGGAAGACAGAAATTTTATCTAGCTTTCAGTAACTGGATACAATTTATTTTTGACTCACAATGCGTGCTGTGCTCTTTTCTAGATAAAACCAGACCCCCTTCTTAGGTATTTATTAATTCATCTCACCAGCAGATAGATAAGTATGAAACCCTGCAAAACGATATTATTATACAATTTTCATTTTTTTGTGCATCATCTACCTAGTATCCTAGATTATAAACTAATGAAATCATTAAGATCAAATTCTAAAACCAGGACTATAATCAGACTATCGACTGCTGCAGAGCTTTCCAAGAATACAAAGTTTTAATGAAAATAAGATAAAAAAAACCGGCTACCAAGCAAAAAATTTCCCAACATTGACCTTCACAAAAAGAAAATGATCTAATTAAGGTAGAATGCAACCCGTCTGTCTACAGTCTCAACATTGTCTCCATCTTTGTGCGACTTTAGTTTTTGCTCATCTTATTTTCCTCCCATAGAAGCGCCAATGAACCTGAACCTATCTTAGCGCCCAAGAGATTGTCTAAAAAAAAAAAAAACAAGCAAAAATCTCCTATTTCTAAAAATAGATCATCGTTCAGTGCCAGATCATTGCAACTACTTTGTCACCGTCGGTCGTTGCGTCGGTCGAGTCAAGCAAGTAGGTAGACATTGGCTGTGGCGCGACATCAGATGCATGCGCATGCTCAGTCAACTCGATTTAAATTCACTAGATATCACTTTCTGGATTGCATGCAATATCAAATCTTCTTCTGGGGATATAGAATTGCTGCTCCTGTCCTATAGCAAATTTCTACAGTAAAACTAGAACAGATTGTGTTGTTCGATTTTTGCGTTTATTATGTTTTTTTTTTTCATTTCTTGATTTTCTTGTTTGCATTCAAGCTCCATTGAAGAGACAACAGTTTTCATCGTCCCAGTTTTATCTGTGGAGCAGCTGCTGAATCTGTCACCCAATTTGTGTGCTGCATGAAAACTTTATCCCTGACTTGAATCTAATAGATCTGGCTCTAGATCTGAGCCGTTTTTGAATCTG
The DNA here is from genome assembly GCA_963930735.1 of Dioctria linearis. Lineage (NCBI taxonomy): Eukaryota > Metazoa > Arthropoda > Insecta > Diptera > Asilidae > Dioctria > Dioctria linearis. Next base: position 257,536,544 of record OZ005742.1, on the reverse strand, counting down.
GTTGTGTTTAGTGGTGGCTTTCTGTGGTGTTATTTCAAAATATTTAAAATAGCCGCATTCACTTGTAGACCCAGACAAGATCAAAGGGTGCATTCTTTCAAGCTAGCTCGGCATGGTTGTTTTGCATTAAGTACTTATGCAGAGATGACTGCAAGTGTTAGTCGTGACTTGAAGATAATTGGTGAACGAGCAGTTCAACACCTGATTGCATTATCAAGGTTACAGAAATTGTTCTTTTTCTTAGGATGCAGATCGATTGAGTCTATTTTTTTTTTTTTTAAGTATTCATTCGTTGGGTTACTCGTGTACAGGGCAGTTTGATGTAGCGACTCTTTCTGAAGGTCTATATTGGTATATATTTTTAGCTGGAAAACAAAGTCATAGACGCAAAGTCTAAGCTGGGTCCATTGTCCTGTCATTTTTAGTATACATTCTCGTTCCTTAATGAAGCGATTTTGACGGAAATTGATTTTTTCACATTATAAGTGTATATTAATTTCAGGCACTCCTTCAAGATAAAACAAACATTGAGGATTCCTACTAACACCAATTTTGTACGAATGGACGTTAAGTGAAAATACCTAGATTATGGCACAGTTTTGAATTGTCTGAAGTGGAGTCCCCCAAAAAAATCTGTGAATTCTCATTACATTTTCACATATCAATACCTAAGTCTACCATACCTGCTGATTCCTTCTGAGAACAACATTCTTATTAAGAAGCATCCGTGAATTCTGCCGAAGTTTGCTGAGGCTACATTTTCATAAAAGAATGGCTCAGTTCCTATTTACAGATGCAGTAATGAATTCTTAAAAGTAGTAATCATGACAATATATCCACGCGGTGTTTGTCTCTAAAGATGAGAGATCGCAAGCCTGGATGTAAAATACATAAGAGTCGTTCTTCACTGCATATGCTTAGAATTCCTGTAGAGATTTCATTTACGATTTTAATAGCCGATAAAATCTACTACTGGTTTCAAAAGTCGACACAATACCAGCAATAAAAAAAAATCTGTTTTGACGAAATTCGATTACTGTATACGCTACCCCAGAAATTGCAATTTGTTGTTAAGGTTAGTCTCTTGAAAATGCCACCAACTTCAAGTATAGACTCACTCGTAACTAGAAGGAGATAGGTATACCTAAAAGCACTACTTCGGTAGTTTATAGCTCCCTAGCAAATCAAATTTCATCTCGCTAGCTAAACCACTGATTTCAAATTAAAAGCCAGGGAACAACTTGCCTCCAAGCCTTTCATGTCTTCAATTTTAATTTCCATATCTCCTAATCTAGATTAGTCTAATTATTCATAACTGACCTTTCTAATCAGTCCCGATACTGGCAGTCATCCAGTACCGTGAGATTAAATACGGAAAAGTAAATTTACCACGATGCTGATCCTGATACGTACCCAAAAATTTATATTCTAAAGTTATACGTAAAACTGGGGCTATATGTATATATGTAGGTAGTATCAAACACCAATCACCCCCATAAAATTGGGAGTCTATCAGACAGCCTACAAAATTCAATTTTTACCGTACAAAATACCTCAGTAAGTAAAGTATAAATTTATTCATTGTAGAATTATACAACAAATTTAAACCCTTTTCATGGATTTAATTTTCTTTGAGATTTATCAACAGGAGGATGAATGTCGGGCTATATAACCTCCTCTTTGATATATACCTCTGTATATATTGAATTTTCATCTCCCAACCCCAAAGTATTTAATATATTCAATCTCACAAAATCTAAAAGCATGGCTAGAGGACCCTGAAAGTGCTAGTCATTCATCAGATTTCCATTTTTTAGCTGGGAATTGTGTGAATAATCACAAAAATACACAAAATAAATCACCACAAAAGCATAAAAGGCAGCAAGTAGAGGTATGAGTCGACAGCATAAAACTGGGAACAATTTTTTTTAACTAGTTAGCAAAGTATAATGAATTTTGCATACTTTTTGGCGCGTTAATAAATTGTGATAAATATTGTGGGATGATGTGAAAGCTGAATAATTTTTTCTTATAACCAGTATAAAGCTTTCACAGGGTGATTATTTAATGACGTCTACATAGAATATAAATGTTAATAACTATGTGAAATTTATATTTAATTTTATTATTAGTGTGGAGGTATGCAATCAAAAATTTAATACCCTTACGCCCAATAGTACACGCAATTTACAATTTCATTCTGTTTCGGGCGACTAACATATTTGCTTTTCTAAATCTAAATGACAAAAAGAAAAAAGTACAAGGAAATCTAAGATCGTTTTCACTATAGTATACGTAAAAAACATAAATTTTTGTATGGCATTTTTGTATGGGTTGCCCGATTTAGTAAATTTTCGAAAATGTATTTACGCCGACGAGTGTCCAAAAACGTATATAGTGAAAACCCGAATTTTATATGGCAACCCTAAGAAGGTGTTACCCGGTAAGTCCCACTTGCGAACTTAACTGATTTTATTTATAAAAAATGCTTTTTAAACATAATTTTAAAGGAAAATGTTTAGGTTCTAAAATAGTCTGATATTATTTGCATATCGGTTATTACTTTTAAAACCCGTTCCTAGATGTTTTTGTAATAAATGTATATTAATAAATAATTAAAAAAAAAACATTTTTCTCTCACCAAAACTTTATACCTTTTCAAATTATAACTTAACTGCTCAATTTGCTTGGGCATTTTTCGTTTTCAGATTTTAATGTTACGTGAATAAAACAAAACTAATTAAATCAAAGCTTTATTTATTCAATTTTTTTAAGCCTAAGGAAACTTGCTTCTAATTTTATTATTTACTTTTCTTAAAAATATTAATTTTTTAAACGAAGATTTACAAAAAAAAAAACTCCCATTTTGCACCGGTATCTCCTACATCCTAGGATTTTGGACTATTCTCATCAAAGTTGTGTATTTTCTGGAGTTAACCATGCTCTGTAGAATATTCCAATTATACACAAATCAATCGGGTTCAATTGTGTGAAGAAAAATATGGTGAAAGTGAAGCAGAAATGCGCGCTCGAACATCTGCTCGTATAGTCAGTTTTGTGTTGTTGTGAGTACTTTGTCTGCAGATAGAGTTTGCTTGAAGCACAATCATCTATTTTTTAAAGTGTTTGGCTACTCAAAATTTTACACAGCAATCAAATTTAAATTTTTGAAAGTCGGCCACATTAATTTTCACTTTTCGAGGCATAAAAATAGTTATTACAGCCCAAAATATCAGAGATCCAAAACATTCTCATCAGTGAAAATAATATTTTCCAGTTGAGAACAGGAGATCATCGCTTCTGGTTGCGTCGAAAACTCTCCTGATTTGACTTACAGTTCAAAACAGATGCAAGTAGAAGAAGAAAATAAATAGAAAATATGTACAGCAGATTCATCATTCAAGAGATTTGACACTATGCAGTTGGGTCCAGTTCAATTTAAATACCATGTATAAGTCTTATAGTCCTACACTCGGAGGCTTAAATAGCTATTTAAAGCCATCCCCATACTCACTTTTTTAGTACATATTTCCCTCCTTCTTATACGAATTGAGGTACTAGATTTTTCGAGCCTTAGATCGGCTCTAACTCGGTAGGGTTATGTCCGATCGGAAAAAGCGTTTCACTGCTAGCTTCAGCTCATCACCAGCTACAATTCGTAAAAGACAATTTGTCTGCATATTTTTAGAAGGGTGCCCTAGGAGCACCCGGCGGGGGTGGGTAGTTCAAATACCGCATGTTACATATCAAATTAAAGATCTCACCGAGTAATATCGGGTGGTATACTTTTTTCCCAATACAAAAAACTTTCTCGAGACTTTTTGCCCTTAAAAACCCATTTGCATGCACTCTGGTCACATACACCCCAGTTACTACATTTCGCATATATTTTTGCAGTGCTCATAGGAAGTCATTTTCCTTGGCTCACCAATTCCGCGTAATCATGAAGAGTAAAAAAGTCCACTTTTTCACCCAAGCTACACTGAAGTTACATCCGATCGCCAAAGTTTTCCCCCACTTATTGAAATAAACATTGTTAATAAAATATGTTCTGGGTATAATAATGTATCGTTTAAGACATCTTTGATGTCTGGAGATGTCGGGCCTAAAGTTCTATGATAAGTGCCCATTCCCCTATATTGGTTATGCTAACTTATACCATAGATGGCACAAAAACCAGATGTCACATGGCATACTAGAGCAGAGTATACGAATTGTGAAATGAGTAGTTTATCCTGGAGTGGACCATAACACGTTTTAGAGCATGCCGAAAGCAAATGTTTTTATAATAACAGTTTTATATACTTTTGATCGACTTCCTCAAAACTTCAGATACGAAAACATATGAATCACTCGCGTATACATCATTTCAAATCTTGTGGTCCATTCCAGAATGGACCACACAGCCATACAAATTTCGTATATGTTTTAGGTACGGAATGCGATATCTAGTTCTTATACCATCTATACTTATACGCACACATGTCCTTCGAGTTTGTTGCAAACGTTGCAAGAGTTGTAGTCTGTATCACAGATTAAGTTAAGACAACCCATATCACGGTCGGAATGGCCTAAATTACAAACCTGCAAAAACAGTCATAACCCTACTTAGTTAACAATAATGTCCACAATTTTAAAAGCTGTAATTCACATAACTTAACCATTTTAACTATTATTGATTATAGACGAATTATTTATTATAAAATCAAGAAAACGATTCATAAAAAAAACAAAAACAAACACTTTCACAGTTTATAATCCACTGAACTTGGAGTTAATCTACATTTGAAGGAAGCGTTAAATTTTGAAAATATGGATTTTACTTTCCCTATAGTATAAAAATCCAAGTACATACAGACAGCCTTGTCCTTGTCGGAATAATATCCTGAAATTATATACTTATCTAAGCACAGTTTGCATAAAAACGATCATTTCATGTAACACAGGTATATAATGATTAAGTTCCTCTGAAACACCTGTTTCTCTTCACCTGAATTGGTATGAGAGCATTTTCTAGATCCATTATCATTAAGGATTTACTCCAGTACCATAAAAAAAAAACTCTATCAAGACAACCCTCACAATTAAGACCGAAATTTCTTCTTTACTTCGGCTACCCATTACGGTTAAATGGCAAATGTTGCAACACAGAGGAATTATCGTGTAGTACAGGCGAGTTTCCAAAAAACAAAAAAATAGACATCAAAAAAGTTTTCACAATAAACTTTTTTTAGAGGGAGGAGGAGTAGAGTGAATTCGTTAAGTCTTCTTTGTCTAAGTGGTGGAAACGCATTACACCGGTGAAGAGTTAAAAACTGCGATAGCAAATGAACATCTCGTCTTTATAGGGCGGGCGGGCGGCGGGTCATTACATTACTCCCCAGGGGAATTAGGGATAAGCTAGCAAAAAGGTAAATGTTACCGCATTTCGTGTAAGATGCTAGCAATTTAGTAATGACCCTAGATAAATCCTGTACTTCGAGGAATATGTTTAAGGAGCAGCTATAGTGGTTACAAAAAACCTTTAAGGATGTACATACATTTTTGTTTTTTTATATCCTAGATGAAATCTAAAGGGTATACTAAGTTTGTCAGATGGTACAGAAAAATGGATTGGATACCCACGCATAATATTAAAAGTTATTTTGATTTTTGCATGTCCGTCCGTCCGTCCGTCCGCACGATAACTTGAGATCGCGTTTACTTAGAAGGCTGACATTTTGCACACGGGCTTTTTTTTAAAAAAAAGTTAATCTAAGTTAGAAAATGGGCCAAATCGGGGAAGTCCTTCATAGGGTTGCCATACGAAAATTTCGTTTTTCACTATATATTTGGGCACTGCCTGAGAACGCGAAATTTCATATATGGCGTTTTTATAACAATAGTAAATAAAATTTAGAAAATTGACTAAATCGGGCAGCCTCTTCTTGGTGTTGCCATATAAAACTTTAGGATTTTTACATATACTGTGAAAACTATCAGTCCTAAACGGTTTTAATGTACTGAAAAGTTCTTCATAATGTGAAATCCTATAAAATTGGTTTGAACCATTTTTACTGTCCGACGACCGTTTTAGAAATATATGCGAAAACCACTTCAGAAATCAAACTTGCACAGATGGGTGGGTTAAGGCACTTTCACATCTAAAACAAGAACCGAGAAAATGTAAACCGAAAAAACTCAATTTATTCCACTTTAAAACAAGATTTTTATTCCAATGATTAATAAAATATGGGAAATAGGATAAATTAATAATTTTACTAAAAAAAATAATATATTTATACCAGAGCTTTAAGAAAACACAACTTTTATGTTTTATCAGCCGAATTTTTCGGGCGAAAAAGTTTTTCGGCCGATAAAACATAAAAGTTGTGTTTTCTTAAAGCTCTGGTATAAATATATTATTTTTTTTAGTAAAATTATTAGTTTATCTTATTTCCCATATTTTATTTATCATTGGAGGAAAAATCTTATTTTAAAGTGGAATAAATTGAGGTTTTTTTGTTTACATTTTTCGGTTCTTGCTTTTGATGTGAAAGTACCTTTACCATTCGAAATTTTATACGTGCATTTATCTACGGTATCATAAGAATTGGTCTTAGACCAATTCTAGCTTTCCTACTTGTTTACTACAGACTTATCCCTTATGAAAATATCCAAGTGTCGTTCTTCTTATATACTTACTTACCTAACAAACACTTTTCACAATTGGAGCCGAAATAACCTTTCCCCATGGTACAAGCCTCCTCAACAGGTCTTGTTCCACAGGATTAAGAAAAATTAAAAGTAAGAAAAGGGACAACACAAAAGGACACCAGTCACGGAAATTACTCTAAATGTTCGCACATCAGCCATCAGAAGAAATTATAAGGGTGGGCAAAATATAATATCCGCCTACGCATTCATCTTCATTATTTTTTTTTTGTTACAATTTGTAGCAGACACATAAAAAAATAAAATAAAAAGAAAATTTGAGAACAGAAAATACCCAGTCCGTTGATGAAGTTGGATATTATGATTTCGGTTATAGAAGGTATTCAGATTCATTCCTGCGTGCAAATTTGTGATTTATGCGGACAGAGATGTCACAGAAAGTTGCTGGCGATATTCACTTTACCCCGTTGTTGGTTTTTATATACAACACGAGCGATAAGTACGGGGGCGGATGAGAGTTTATAGGCCCATCGGCAACGAACGAACGTTTCTTTTCACCCCCCCCCCCCCCCCCCTCACAACGGGTATAATGTGAGCTGAATTTTAATATCATTCGGAATTTAAATTTAGTGAAAATGAAGTTAAAACGAGGACATTTACTTACCGCCATGTAGGCACTCTGGCCACGATGTGATTGAGGTGTACCCTGATCTTTAGCATTGTTACATTGCTTCTGTCGTCTGAAAATATGCAAAATTAGAGGGATTTTATTAATTTGGGTATTTCGGAAATAAATTTAAATAAATAAGTTTTGGGGAAATAAATATAATTAAAGATGTCGGATTAATTTGATTAATGGTTTCCATAAGTTATGTGGGTTCAAAAATTCCCAACTGGTAACAGGAAGCATTGTATATATGTATATAGCTCTATTGTGATGTTGTAGTAGTAATTTTATTATTTTTTTATTTGATTTGCAAGATTATCCATCTGACAATAACAATAATAAAAAACAGCTAGATGTATCGGTTCTAGCGAAATCACAAATAAATAAATAAAATTAAATAAAAAATTAAATAAAAATAGAAAAAAAAGACATGAAAAAAGCTATAAGTAAAAGTAAATGGAAAAATATCGAAGCAATATGAAGATATAGGCGATGGGGGTCAAATTTTGTAAGCCCAAAAATTGGAATAGGCACGCGTATAAGGGGAATAGCCATTTTAGGCCTAACAGCTCCAGACATGACAGATGTCTTAAACGATGCACTATGATATCCTGAACATATTTTATTAACAATGTTTATTTCAATTAAGCGGAGGAAGCCTTGGAGGGGTGTCAAAGTTTGATCTAGTACATTTTGGAAAATCTAGTATAGAATCGAGTTCCTTAAGTCGTGAGAAGAAGCTTGAGTACACACACTCCTATACTTGGAGGTTTAAATAGCCCCATTTTTTCGCTGCATACTTTTAGAGTGGGTGTAGAACGCCCGGCGGAGGGAGTGGTTCCAATACCGCATGATACATATCAAATTAAAGGTCTCGCCGAGTAATATCGGGTGGTGTACTTTTCTGCCGCCGGAAAATCCATTTTCACGCACTTGGATCACCTACACCCCACCAACTACATTTCGGATATATTTTTGCAGTTCTTTCTTCCATGGCCATTAGTGCTCTGTTGTGAAAAATTTTTTTTTATAGGAAGTCAATTTCCGCGACTCACCAGTTCCGCGCAATCAGGAGAAGTAGAAAAGTCAACTTTTTCACCCATGAAAGTCGCTCAAGCTGCATCCGATCGCCAAACCTTTCCACCACTTAATTGAAATAAACATTGTTTATAAAATACGTTCAGAGTATCATAATGCATCGTGTAAGACATCTCTCATGTCTGGAGGTGTCGGGCCTAAGGTTGTATGAAAAGTGGGCATTCCCCTTTATCTTTGTTTAGTAAAAAAAACTGTATTAGAAATTCATTGTGATGCCTTTAGATGGTTGGGTAGCGTACCTAAACACAAATTGTTTAAAGTTGCTCAATTTGGGAATCGCACTTCGGCAAATTTGAAAATTTTAGTTTCGAGACATAAAAATTTAAAATTGTTGGTGGTGTGGTTCTTAACAATTTTCTAAGCTTACACTCCAAATTTCATTAAAAATTTCTTAATAAGATGTCGTATATTGCTATACCTACATACAGAGGAGAGGAGCAGACATATATGTATATAATATAAACCAAGTAAGTAAAGGGTGTTTTTTTTACGCCCGATAGAACTTAAAATTGTAAAAAATAACACAAACAATTAAAATTTAATCAAAACTTTTTTTTAATTCGAAAGATCAATTCATGACATTACAATTTGAAAATTAGTTCGAGCATATGGTTACCGCAGCTGTTCTGGACGAAGCGCATTCTGAAAGTCCAATTTTGGGTCATTTTTTTCGAATACTGCTGGCTGTATGTCACGAATAACACGAACATTGTTGGCATCCAAGGCGTCAATTCTTGCTAATTTATTAGCATAAACCAGTGACTTCACATAACCGCACAAGAAATAATCGAGAGGTGTTAAATCGCACGACCTTGGAGGCCAATTGAAAGGTCCATTTCTTGAAATCAGCTTATCGTCAAATTTTGATTTCAACGAGTCAATGGTTGCGGTCACGATATAACACGTAGCGCCATCCTGTTGAAACCAGATCTCGACCGAATCAATGACATCCATATTTTCAAACTTTGATCTTCGATCTCCATTGACCGTAACGCGAGCTCCGGCCTCATGTAAGCCGCGTGTAAGCCGCACCAAACGGTGCATTTTTCTGGATATAATGGAGTCTGTAGGGTCTCATGTGGTCATATGGGGCAATTTTGCTTATTAACAAAACCGTCTAGCCAAAAATGAGACTCATCGCTGAACACAATTTGGCGATAAAACAACGGGTCATTTTCAAACTGCTTTCAAACTGTAGAGCCCAATCGGCTAAGGAACGACGCATATGATGGTCATTTGGCTTCAACTAGCTAGATCTATACGGGTGTGGGCCAAAATCTTTGGGCAAAATTTTCCACGTAGTGGACAAACACAGCACCAATTCCTGTGCCCGCCGACAAATCGGTAAATTTGGATCTTCTACCACATTTACCTTTACAGAGGTGATATTCTCTTCAGTACGCACATTTCTTCGACGTGCTGGTGATCTTGCATCCTCTAGAGACTATGTGGTAGGAAATCTATGCACAGTTCGACGGATGGCTTGCTCAGATGGACAATTATGTGCACCATAAAAACTACGAAGTCGCTTATAAGTTGCGCGAATCGACGACTGATTCAAAGTAAATTCGAATAATTTGGTAGCGTTGTTCAAACGTGAATCTCTCCATGATAATTTGTCAGAGTATACTGATCATAAATATCTAAAAGTGGCAGCAGTATGGCAGCTTGCTCGACAGTTAAACATTTGGAAAGTTCTATCTAAGCAAAAAAAAAACACCCTTGATAAGTAATATTGCCATATGTGAATCCAATGTTAACGAATTGCACACAATTTCATGGAAGAGAGTCAGAAGAAGACAGCTTCACATGACTCCGTCAAAGTAACATATCGAGCTCTTCTCTTATAACTTTCTGTCAGATATCGTACATACATATTTCTAATCTAAAGGATTATTCCTAAGCAATAGTGCACTGGCAAATAAATTAGTTAATTTGTGTTAAAATTTGTCTTTTACTTAGTCATCCGAATTTTGGAATAGAACAGTAGTTTTTAAGTGTACACGGCTATGTACAAAATTTGTGTAATTTCAGTCTTTTATTTCGAAATATTTAATCTTTACTATTGTCAGGTTGCTTGTTGTTTTTTCGGATATTAAAAACGTCGTCTCGATATTTTTTAATAAATCGTAATCATTTTAAAACCTTTGTTCGTTTTCCTTAAAATAACTTTCATCATATTCAACAACACCTAAATTCCATAGCGTAAAGCCAAGCTATTGCATAGTCCCAGAACTGATCCTTTGATAAAAAGGAAATTCATATCCAAGGAAGATATGGTTAGATTGGCCCACTAAGTAGAATATCCTTATAGCTTTACAAGCAAAATTTTATTTCACCAAACAATATGTAAGAAGCACCAAGGTCTAGGATTATGAAGATACAGATTTTTTATTGTCGTGGACCTTGATGAACTTGAACTTATTTTTTACCAAAAGAAGCCACCTACCAAATTTCAAGTCTCTACAGAAAAATCAGATATTTCAACCGAACTAGCTGATCCAAACGATATTTAAATGTTTCCACAATAACTTGATATATTTTTCTCTAAACAAGAAAAAAAATAAAACATCACAAAAACTTCTTGTTTCTGTTTTCTTGCAATAAATCCGTTATCTAATTCTCCAAGAAAAGTTGAAGACAACACAAATAAACACATTTAGTTTTTTTGGGAAATTTTTCCCATTAGACTCAATTGCCCTGAATAATTGAAACCGATTTACAAGTAATTCGTTTCCAATTGATTAAGCCTGATACATTTCGTCCTGTTTATCCATTTCTGAGCCTATAAAACCACCCTGTCGACAGCGCTTCATATTTCAACGAAACCACCATTACTACTATTTTCTCTACTTTATTTCCATGTCCTTCTGTCAGTTTCAATATTGGTTGAACATTGGAAAAATTATCTTATAGCAGACGACAGACGAAGAGGAGAACCACCACCACCACTCCTCCATTCACCATATTCTCTTCATCCCTTTAACTTTCTTCTATAGAAGAATCTAAAACAGAAATTACTCACTTTAGATGAGGCCATTTTGTATATACATACAAACATATATGAAGCAATAGCCGCAGCATAGTTATAAGTTTGAAGGGAAGAGAATTACGCAATGAATGGACGCTCAAATTGCAGCAATTTGTTTGTTGACACTCGTCGTTTCAAAGAATTGCCAGGATATTAGATGAGCTCGTTTGATGGTTCGCACTGACAAGCCACGAGCTATTAACTTAATTCTTATGGTGCCGAATGAAATTATTGTCATGAGCCGTCATCATCATTCCAATAGCGGATGGATCTAAGAAGATTTTCTCTTGCCAGTCATAGTTAGGATAAAATACTTTGACAGCCATAATAAAAGGGGTGACTTTCTGTGTAACTTTATACGAAAAGGCTGATTAATTTTCCCAGGAAATGCGATGATATTTCATCCCGACGCGAAAAGTTATAAAGTTTGCATAATAATGGAATCACATTTCTCTGAGATGAAATGTGTTACGTAAAATCGCTTTTGGGGAGTGGCGGGGAATGATGATCTCATCAACTTTGACAATATTCAATTTAAACAATATTTGACACGGGAGCTTTTGTCAGAATGGAATTTTGGTGAAGAGTAATTTAAATGGCTACGCGGGGAAATAAATTTTGAACTGATAAAATTTTTATTTTTTTTTAAGGGTAAACTTCGTAGAAGTGAAAGTTTTGGCGATGGAATGTAGCTTGAGCGACTTTCTTCGGTGAAAAAGAGCACTTTTCTACTTCTCGTGATTGCGCGGAATTGGTGAGTCAAGGAAAATGACTTCTTATGGGAAAAATGTTCACAACAGAACACTAATGGCCCTGGAAGAAAGAACTGCAAAAAAAATATATGTGAAATGTAGTAACTGCGGTGTGTATGTGATCAAGTGCATGAAAATGGGCTGCAAAAACGTTCCGAGAAAGTTGTATAAATCGAGAAAAAAGTACACCATCTAATAGTACTCGGCGAGACCTTTAATTTGATATGCAATATGCGGTTTTGGAACCACCACCCCCCCCCCCCCGCCGTGCCCAATGCAGGGGTTTCTACTCCCAACCAAAAAGTATGCAGAGAAAATTTTTCTTCTACGAATTGTAGCTAGTAAGAATCTAAAACGGATAGTGAAACCCGTTTTCCGATCGGACATAACCCTACCGAGTTAGAGGCGATCTAAGGTGCGAAAAATCTAGTACCTCTGTTGGAATAAAAAAGGGTGAAATATATACTAAAAAAGTGAGTATGGGAATGGCTATGTAGGCCTCCAAGTATAGGAGTGTTTGTACTCAAACTTCTTCTCAGGTCCTAAGGAACTCGATTCTGTACTAGATTTTTCAAAATGTACTAGTTCAAATGTTGACCTTCCCCAAGGCTTCCCCCGCTTAATCGAAATAAACATTGTTAATAAAATATGTTCAGAGTAGCATAATGCATCGTTCATGACATACTCATGTCTGGAGATGTCGGGCCTAAAATAGGCATTCCCCGTTGGCTTGTTGCTCTTGATTAGAGGTGACACGACCAGAAAGTCCAGTAACTCTCCAAACAATTTAGCTTAAATTTATCGGCCCAGGCCATTCCTTAGCACGCTAGAAATATTTCTTGTCAGAGTTCTGAGAAATGTCAAAACTGAGAAAAAAACGACAAATTTGTAAAAACGTTAACATACGGGAAAAACGTGAGTAAAGTAATAAAAATGCTTCTTCTTTTTCTTTTTTTAGTATCTCTCATCTCTGAGTCTGTACTTCCGCTGTCATATTTTAGCTGCTAAAAGAACGGCCTGATTTATGGAGATCTCAACTAGGCTTAAACTGGTGAAGGAAGGTACAAATATCGTGAACATCCTTTACTACTAGAATGACATAGAGATGTCAGGATATGATAATGATCAATTTTTTAAGTTTTCGGATACTGTCAACACAGTTGATTGTGATGCAATAAACACACATACAAAGCAGCAAAAGAACTATGACGGGGAAGTCAATTTCAATAAAAAAAAAAAAATATAAAAAATAATTTTGGGGCTCAATAACAGGTTTTTAAAATCTGACTGTTATGAAACCGTCAATTCACAGCAAGTAAAAGGTACAGACTGAGATAGTATTACAAATTATCTGTTCACTCCTCGTCAAAAGACAATAATTCCTAGCAGAACTGTGCAAAATTGGGACCAAGGATAAGAAATCGAAAAAATTAGTTGATGCTTTGGCCTTTAGTAAAATTAAGGTGAGAAAAGATTGCCATTGAGTAATGGTCCACATTAAGGGCCTGTCCGGATCCAAGTCTTCGTCTTCGTCTTGTTATTACAGCTAGTGACAAGCTAGAGACAAGCTCTATCCGAATCCATGTCTATGTCATCGAGCTTTGCTAGTTTGTATAACAGTTTTGACATTTGGTTAGCTTCATCACCGAGTCAAGGTTTGAGTTAACTTATTTAAATAGACAACGTATTGTGAGGTTAAGTTTGTTTGCTGTTTGTGAAATTAAGCTGAGCGAACGAACAAATTCGGACAGGTTAGCTTCGTCTTCGTCTAACTATTATAATAGCTGAGCTTGTTGTGTTACGTCACCAGCTGTAATAACAAGACAAAGACGAAGACTTGGATCCGGATAGGCCCTAAGTCCTCGCACTTTTTTCAAACTCAAATCTGCAGTTAACGATTTAACCTAATTGAAATGGATTTGGCTTGATAATGTCCAGGTTCGAATCATATAAATTACATCCTGAGACAAGTCACAATGAAAAGGTTGTTGATTTAATAGAAGTAGGCCGGACATGGAGATAGTAAAAGTAGTACTCCGTTAAAGAATCCTTGATTTCACAACCAAAAAATCACTAAAGATCCCCTTAGAATTTAAGTCAAAAGTAACCAAAGTCCAATGGAGATTAATAAGAAATACGATGTCAATAGCCTCAATTTTCTCCACCATTTTTATTAACAATTTACTTCAATACCTCTTCCTTTATGCAGACAATATCCTACAAGTCATTGCCCTTGAATCGAATTACTTCTGACACACTTTAAAGGGAAATTAATTTGGCAGAGGTACCGTTTTTCTCTTCTACTCTAAGTAAGCTAATTTACATGTGTAAAGTGTAGAACAAAACTCTAAAAGCTTCCTGCTATAAAAAAAAAACCTTGTGAAAAATAATTCGCACCTGACATTGATTTCCAAGAAGAATGAACCACTTATCAAAATCCTCTATCCGTATCCTGACTTTTTAAGTATTCCTAATTCCTAAAGGTCTCGGAAGTAAAGCTAATCGCTTAACACATTCTCCATTTACACAATTCCCAGCAGCAATTTTATAGCCATATTTCCAAAATTTCATCATTTAACACATGCGCGCCCGAAGCCAATTACTGGAGTTCTTCATTCGAGAAATTCAAGCAGAACTCTTTTAGCAAGCAGAGTCTAGTCACCGCAACAAAAGAGATCAACATTTCTGAAAAAATCAGTGATGCCAACTGTCTCTGAACAAAATTTTGTATTATTATTTTTATAGTATAGAGGTATACGGATATATGGCCAATATAAAGTGGCACACGAAGATGTCACAAAAAAGTGAAAACAACAAAAAGCAAGAAACGCATGCTTAGTTAAAGACTTTAATTGACTTTGAGCGATTTGACTGAGCTTCTTGAGCTATGTACGAAGAGTATAATAAACATAAAATAAAAATGTTCACAGAGGACTGATCACGAACAATATGGGTTCAAAATTGGCATACCTTAAACTCCCTACCATGTGCATCTTATGGCAATTAACCTATGAAAATTTATATAAGAAAAGTGAGATGCGAGTGAGAAATTTCAGTTTTTGGTCGGCACTTAAAGTTTTCGGGTTCTGCAAGTATTTCAGAAACCATACAAAGTCAAAAAACTTTCCAGAGAAGATGATCCTCAAAATTGTTACACTATTCCTCGGAAATGTTATCGTATTGTTACACGCGCTCGATGTTGCAACTGATAAAACTAAAATTATTGTGAATGATAACTTGTCGAAACGTGATCTAAAGCCAGACGAAGTTTCGTCCAAGTCATTCGATCCACAACCGGAGTATTATAGGTAAAAAGTGTGTGTGTGTGTGCAAAAAGTCATTAAAAAATAATAATTGAGTGTGAACTATGAAATAATGAAGTTGAACACATGTGCATAGATATGGAAGAATCCACATGTGTCAGTTCTGTGAAAAAAAGAATCGCCGTTTTAAGTTCGTTTTATAAGCGACTTAGTTGCATGGACTTTCTCAAAGTGTTGATAAGATGATGCGCTTGATATGGACATCACATGGGTTTCTTAGACATTGTGAAGAACGTCCTCCTTCCTGAATAAATCTACAACGACATTGTGGAGTGTAATAAGTTATTACCGGGTGATATATGTATGTGTTACCACACACCCACCTTCCTGAATTGGTAGCTCAGTTGTCTGAGCTCTGCAAAGAATGTTGTCATTCACAGAAACTAACTCTGCGATGACTTTGTGATCCTTACTTCGCTGTCATTTTCACATTAATGGACGGTTTTTTAGCACGTCGATGTCAAGCATAGCGTTGAGAAGAGGAGCGTAGACGAGGGGGGGGGGGGCGTAGTTACGGTACTGCTTACCAATTATTTCAGTATATTCAACAACCATTTTATTTTTCATAGATCCATTTGTGTACTAGACGAATGATTCAAATGTGGTCCAATGTTCATCAAGTTTTAGCAGGTTTCGATGAACACTACAAAGCCACGCTTAATTTTTAGGTTTTGGGTCGTATAATTTAGCTATAATTGAGTCTTGTTGAACTCTTTAACTAAGTCTCTTCCCAGCCTGCCCGAATTTATTTGCCGGTGAACTACGCTCCTCGAACTTAACATCTAAGTCAGCCTCATATTATTCACCTAGCCTAGTATAACTTTAGACGTAGCAGCGAAACTAAGTTTTCTCTAGTTACCGCATAGTAAACATATCACCGGATTCAGAAATAGAAAAGTATAGAAAGTCGGAAAAGTGATCTTATGTTTTTTGGGAAAAGCTTTTGCTATATTTGAAGACATGCTAGAACCAAAATTGCCATTCACCCCATAGTTTCATGTTTCACCGACCAGTATTTCTATGTCTTGCACAACATAACGCATAAACAAAACTTACAACTTATAAAGTGCTGATTCAGCGCCCTCTATGAGACTAATCATTGAAGCTTGTAAGTTACAAAAAATATCGTGAGTCAGGGCTATATGCTGAGATTCAATATGCTGTCGGCATTAAGTCGAAAACTGAACTGATTCGCATTCTTCAAATGTCAAACTACAACTGACAGAAATCACTAAATCAAAATGGTGGCCAATTGAAACGAATCCTTTGTTTCAGTTTTTTGGTAAAAAATTGCGTTACTTTATTTAGTTTTGTATGCAGGTAACTAATAGTCGAGGAGAGGGCCTAATTCTGTTACTTCCACCATATTTGTGCATCGAAATCTACACATTAGCTATGAATTTCAGCTGAGGATTCGACAAATCTAATATTACAAAATAGACAAATAGCGTCAGGCAGGGGAAACTCAAAGTTAAATATTACTCCACCACACCTCATTGTGTCTCAATAGGTTTTCCATTCATCTTTCAATAAAAAGAGGGATTTTTACGCTGAAGATGAAATATTTTCTTCAATGTCATTTTTATTGTCAGTAAAACTGATGTTCTTCAAATAAGAGAGTCTCCCAAAACATTCAAAATCAAAACTGTAGGACTAGTTTCCCGTTCAAATGCACCCTTTTACAAGCGTACAAATTTTAGGCGATATTGGAAGACCTTTTCCGCGACAAACAGCAAGTCTAACTCCAATACTCCGTTGTCTATTAAAACGTCGAAATAAGATCCCACCACATAAGATAAGCCATTAAGGGTTCAGTTAAAGAATCCCACAAATACTCAGTTCTGGTCCAAATGGGTCATTAAGCCATACAAAGACCATACCAAGAAAATAGAAGTCATAAACCAGGGATTATCGTTTCAACGAAATTGCAAAATCCCCAAAAAGCCAAAACTAAAGAGCATTACAGAGGTGCTAAGAAAGATAATGGGCGAAAAAAAAAATTCCCGCATGACTTTACCTTTAACGATAACCTCTTTTATCCTGGGTGCAAATTACCAAAAATTATGGCAAAATACTTTCATCCGCACATGACACATACAGCATAATATTTCATGGATTCATTGCTTATCCTGGAAGAATATTCCATCGCGCCCATAACACCGGCTGGGAATGTCAGAAATCCTTGTAATCAATTTGTCCCTATGCCTCCCCATTATTATCGTCCTTCTTGTCTCTAGAGAAAAGACGTTTACATCGTAGAAGAATCATTTAAAACGTTCCCCTTCTAATAATCATAAAAATTCCAGAGGACCGGGATCAATATTTGAGCACGACAGAAATAAGGATAGGGATGTTGTGGGATTAAATCGTCCCTTTACGCCCAGCTCTTATGGTCATGACACAAGATATCCAACCAAAGGAGACATTGGAAGTAGCTATTACGACGGTAATAGAAGACCTAGCCAGGATCGTGTTGGTAAGTTCCTATGCATCCACATTCTACACACATACATATATACATGTAATTCACTATAAATTTTAACTGGTTCTGCAGGCCACTATGGACCATCATCGTCGGCTGAAGGTAGTAGCTATTATAGTGATTCTGGACACAAATACGGACACATTCCATATGGTCAACCGCAACCAATTGATTTTACTAGCAACTATGCTGGTGGTACAGGACCTACTAGCTATGAGAAACTTCCTCCAGGACACTATCTCCCAGAGCATCCGGTAGGATTTGATTTGTACAGCAAAGGTTACGGTGATTATGGTCATTCTCATCCTCCTCCAACCGATTACTATCACTACCATAAAACGGACCTAGCCAAAAGTTTTCTAATTCCTCTGGCTGGTGCAGCAATTCTAGGGATAACTGCAGCTCTTATTGCAAATCCTGTACTATTGCAATTGGGAACAGTGTCAGCTGGCAAGAGAAGAAGGCGTGATTTGAATGAAAAAACTAAATTAACTAGAAAATCAAAGGCACATAAATTGGCTTATAACGCTTATGGTCGTAATTAATCAAATTTTTGATGGCGCATTTAGTAATTTACAAATTTCAGTTGAGAAAGCTGTGACGCTTGTTGTATAATTACAAAAAATAAATAAATAAAATAAAAGTAAAAAACAAACAAAAAACTCACCTCAATACGACGTCGTCTGTTTTCATAATTGAGTAAATTCACGACGTTGCATATATTCAGGCGTAAAATGTAAATACATTCGTGGCCATAAAAATGAGCCCAAGAGTTTTGTGGAATATATTCTGGAAGAAAGAAAAATTTTAAATTGTAAAGTTGGCAAATATTAAAGATAAATTAAGGAAAAAAGTACAGCGAAGAATAAGTAAAGCCTTAAAGAAATTTCTCCTGCAAGCTAATTACTCCTCCGTTGGACATAGGCCTTGATATTGCACCATTAGATACTAATGACACTATAAATACAAGTCGCGTATAATTCTTCAAATTTTATCTATCGCATTAATCGCAATCCTATTTATATATAACTAAACAGGATGTTCGAAGAATATCTTCAAAAACTCATTTCGAGAAGAAAATTGCCTACACTCAGGCATTCAGTAAATTTTTTGCTGTGCATGCTTAAGAAAAATTGCAAAAAAACGCAGAAGGTTGCAGTTTGGGCACAGAGGTCATTTTAAAGTAGTCTTTTGTGCTTGTGAAAGGGATATGATAACCAAATGTGAACAAGGTTTTTTTCCGAAATCTTGACTTTGTCGTACCATGACTTCCAAACGGAGGGAAGAAAGGCATTGAACCCGTGGAAGGCTGCAATAATTATATACCTAATAAATTTAAAATCTTCTTTATATGTAGATATAGGAGAAATCCCAACTGTTTGCGAGATAGCGGGACATGAAGATATTTTGAAGCATTTTGGGTATGTTTTCACAGATCACCCTGTGATATATCTACGTTACAGCCTATGCTACCTCCTACCCTCCTGCCTACGTTTTGAAGTTATGGGTCAACAAAGTTAAGATTTCGGAATTTAAATTGTTTTTTTTTTTTATTTATTTAACTAAATTTTTTTATAAAAATTGGATTTGAGAAGCCCAAAGCACAGGGTTAAGATGGTCTATTACACTTTCAACCCGAAAAGTGACCCTTTCCCTGTTTTTTGCACTTTTTTTTTAAGCAAATCCAGCAAAAAAGTTCAATAAGTTTCAGAAAGTAGGCAATTATCTTTTGGGACGAACTTTTTAAATCATTTTAACTGGATATGTTCAAAATGCAAAAAATCCGAAAAGGGCCAAAACTATGCTTTTGGGCTTCTTAAATCCAAAATAAAAGATTGGTCCGATGAAGCATTTTTTGATAAAAATAGTAGTTAAATAAAAAATAAAAAGACTAGTTAAAATTCCAAAATTTTAATTTTGTTGAGCCATAATTTCAAAGTGGAGGGGATGAGGGGAAACATTTATAGACATTTATACCAAAGTTTATATCATTATCATAGAGTGAACCGTTAAGAAATTACAGGCTAATATATGCAAACATACCCAAATTGTTATACCGGAGACAGACTTGGAATTTGATTATTGCAATTTGCGCTAAGCCGCAAGTCTGTCTCTATATACTGAGAAAAAGCTCGGTATACGCTCGGACTTAGTATGTAGTACATCGGAATTCAATATTGAAATTGCGAAAAATTTACGCGGTATACGGGTTTATTGCAATATGACCCTAGTTATAAACCATAATCATTTAATACACGAACCTTTTAGAACCAAATTTTATACTGCAATGTTGGCTGCAACGTTTTCTAACATTTAATATTTCACTTGTCAAGTTGAAGTGTCTTTATCATTTTTATTGTCCATATAGACAAGTAATTTCACAGTATTTGCTGGCATTCTCTACGTGCGCCGAACTTTCTTAAGTCAAATGACAAATTAAAAACGTTAAGTGGAGGAAAAAAACGCAGCGATAAGCTGAAGTGAGATTCGAGCAAATGCTTACTATAACTAGGCTAGTGAAGTCACAGGATAAAGTGAATGAACTTTATAAAATTTGAGAGATTAAGGTGTATGGGGCATTGGCACGCATGTTCTGGATAAACAGCTGCTTGAGAGATCTGCCAATCAAGAAATATACAAAGCCTTGACTTGAGGTGGTCATGGTGTAAAAAGAAAACTTGGAATGTTTAAGATCTCTGGCCAACTAGATGTGCTAGAAATAATAGAGGTTCAGGCGAAAGCTCAAAATTGAATCCGGATTTTCTAATAACCAGAATTTATCCGGATACCCGGATCTCAAAACTATTCGATACTTCAAATCCGGATCCGAACTATTTGGATCCGTATCCCAGCAAACCGAATCCGGATTAGAGCTGAAAGTATCCGGATAATTTTTTATCCGGATTATCCGGAATAATTATAGGATCCGATTCCTCAAATCCGGGTATCCGGATAAGATCCTAGTCTCTGGATCCGAACTATCCTGATCCAGAGTAAGTAAAAAATGTTCAAAATTTAATCCAGATTCCATTGCTTCATTAAAAAATGGGAATTTCTATGTTCCTAATGAAGCAATGCAATATGAAGGAAATTTTTAACTTTTTTTGCTTAGTCTGGATCCGAATAGTTCGGAACCAGATCCGGATAGTTTGAATCCGGATTCGGATAGTTTGGACAGTTCGGATCCGGATTTCAGGAATCGGATAGTTTGCAGATCCGGGTATATGGATATTAGAAAATCGAATCCAATTTTCAGCTCTAATCCGGATCCGAACCATCAAGATCCAGATCAAAACTAATTTCATTCAAATTGCATTGCTTCATTAGAAAAATATAAATTTCCGTTTTCTCAATGAAATAATGCAATCTGGAGGAAATTTTGAATTTTTTTGCTTAGTATGGATCCGGATAGTTCGGATCCGAATTCTAGGATCCAGATTATCCGGATATCCGGATTTGAGGAATCTAATCCTAATTATTCCGGATAATCCGGATAGCAATTATCCGGATATTTTCAGCTCTAGTTCAGGCCTGTAAAACTCTCTGGGTAGTTTTAGCCAGTTGTGATACTTTTACAATGCTCGACAACACTATAAACATAATTCATAACGTAATTTCGTACATCTTAGATGAAGTATAAAGTGTGCATTTTTACGATGAGGTTCAGATAATGTCAACTGCTGATCTGTAAGAATTGCTCTATATGTTGTCTAGTTTGATCTAATTTGTCTACGAAGTCTGAATGAACATAATTCTATTACCGCGACTTGCTCTATCATATATTTGTATTGTCTATTGTCCAACATTTTCTCACTAACAATAACTCCAATTGTGGACTGACACTGGACGTACAATGACATCTGTGAATAGCCCTTTTAATCTTCGACATCATCTTAATAGCCGAATCCCTCAATAAGCAGTTATTGGGTGCACTATCATCAAATGAGTCATTTATGTAACCACAAATACATACAAGCGCATGATTTCTTGATCACTAACGTCTCGAATCATAAAATACACTGTATTATGCATGTATTGAAGAAGTTGCATCCAAGTCTATTATCCATCTGATGATTGCAGCTGTTATTTATGGAATATAAACAACGATATCAATCTATCCACAACAATCGTGAATACTGAGTAATTTTTTTTTTTTTTTTTTTAGAGAATTATACTTTGTTGCTAGCACAGAATCACAAATATTTCTTTAGAACCAGAGGAATGACATTGTAACACTTCTAGATTCCCATCTATTTCAATCATTCAAGACATCGATTACACAGTTAATGTATGAAATCAATCCATATATGTACATATGTATGAATATCTAAAAGAAACCTCGCAATACCAGTCCTCCTCAATGCCTGAAGATTCCTGTCTGATGCGATCTCATATACTCGTATCTCACCACAGTTTTCCTTTTAAGTTGCCTTTGAAACCGGTAACCTCACAAGTTTCAATGTTTTCAGTGCACCGCTGCGGTATGTTATTCATTTAGCAGCCATGAATTCCTCTCTGCATTGTGCACAGCATTCCTAATCAGGCAATTATTATTGTACAACATTCTGCGTTTTAAGGTAAATAATTCTCCTCTCCACCTTCCCGATCTCAGATTCTAGGGATTTTGGTTCTGAGACAAAAGAGTGCCTACATACCAACATATATACATATGTGAATTATGCACTTATATATCGCATACAATTGCAACATTTGACCGCAGCACACTCGATTTGAAGCATTTCATTAAGATTGCACAAGATTTAAGAACTGGCGGTATTTTAACGCAGCCCACTTAAGAAGAATTCTCTTTTAGAGCTGGCGACTTATCAAGTCTTCCAATTTAATGGCACTTGAAGTCAGACCACACATTCGTCATCCCTCAGTACACAAACGTCGATTGGCTTGGCAGTCATATGGCCTCGACAAGTACATATAATCAGCGCAAAAAAAAACAACATCATCATCCATACAGCATATGCAAACATACATAAGTCATACATACTGGGCTGAAGTTGGGGCTGCTGCAGCATTAGTAGTTAGCTCGGCCTCATTTCAAGATGAAAATTGAAGAAAAATTGGAATCGACACTGGAACTTGGGGCATATAAAAGTATACTTAAAATTGACTGCAACTAGGCAGACGCGCAGGCGTTTATCAATGCATTGATCTTTAGTCGCGCTAGTTATATCCCACATATGTATGCCCTTGAAATGAATGTAGATAAATGCATTGGCGCATGCGTGTAGCTTGTGTGCAATGGATATAGATTTTTTTATTTTTTTTTAAGAAATAACTGCTTCAAGTATTTGGGGCTTGGGCGGTGGCTTTAAATTTTTTGTACAAACCGACAGCAAAATGGACCAAATTGATGAACGGATTATGGATAGGATTGGAACTGGTTACGAAATTTGCATATTTTCCAAATTTTAGTTTTTTTCAAGTATGTTGAATCCAAGATTAAGTAAGAAAATAGGAAGTCGTCTAGTCACCCCAACTCTTAACCTGACTTAAGAAAACAGGAAAGACAAACAAAGGCGTAAGACGTTCACTTTATTACAAGGAAGGCGAAAAAGTTACAAAAAATATTAGGAGAAAATTAAGGAAGTTTCAACTGAAATCGCATCCATCCACTTTGAGCTTTATGAAATTTTTGTGTACACCTAAAAGCTTCGGACACTATTTGGAATATTGACTGGTTGCTCTAGCTGCCATTTAATCAAAATTATCTAGACCTATGTTGAATCTTGTCCAGCAAGCTACTCAACTCTTTCAGACTATGCACATCTTTCTCTACGAAAATATCACAAAATTTCCAACTATGCATATTAATTGAGCCGACATTAAAAGATGAGTTGGATTTTGATATATTTCACAGGAGAACCATGAACTTTATGAGACTATATGGTGGGTTTCAAGATATGACAAAGGAGAACCATGAACTCTGACTCCAATTGTAATATGTACGTACCATTTGAAATGAAGCCTCTCCATCTCCATGGAAAAATAAAGAAGTTAAGTGAATAATACAGGGTGTTTCCGCCTAGGAGATCAATAGAGCAGGAGGTGATAGTACTCTCCACTGCAAACAAAAAATTGTATGGGAGGGCATATAAACGGTTTAGGAGCTACAGGGTGATTACGAAAAAAAGTTAGTTTTTCACAAAACACCCTGTATTTTAAAAAGTAAAGGCCGTATGGTCACAGTTAATAGCTCATTTTATGCAGAACTTCATAGCCCTTCCAACGACTGCTCAATCAGCCCTGTACCCCTATACACCAGAGAATTATGGTTGTCTAAATTAAAAAAATTGGATTTTCTTACCTTTTTTTTCTTACTTTGACCTCTATTATTTTTGCAAAAAGGTCATTAACATAACTGGTTTTTATAAAAACTGGAACCTGAAAACTCTCCTCTTTAATTTGACCTATAACACCCTTTGTGCTATCTGTAGCCCATTAAGAGTTATTAGCTCTTAATCTATTAAAAAAATATCGTCTAATTTCGGTGTGTCCTGAATAGGCTAATAACTAATAATCTAATAACTGTTTAACGCCTACAGTTAGCACATAGGCAGTAATAGGTCAAATTAAAGAGGAGAGTCTACAGTTTACAGTTTTTATAAATAACAGTTATGTTAACGAACTTTTTGCAAAAATAATAGAGGTCAAATAAAAAAAAAATTTAGTTTAAACAACCATAACTCCTAGGAGGAGCCGGGTACCGGACTGGTTGAGCAGTCGTTGGAAGGCCATGTGGTTCTGCATACGATGAGCTCTTAACTGTGACCGTACGCTTTGTACTTTTTAAGATACATGGTGTTTTGTGAATAACCAGCTTTTTCTTAATCACCCTGTAACTCCTAAACGGTTGATATGGCCCCCCCTGCCATACAATTTTTTGTATGTCTAGGTGAGTACTATCTCCTCATGCTCTATTGACCTCCTAGGCGGAAACACCCTGTATAGCACACGCTTGGTGCCCAGTTGCAACGACATAATACGAAGTATCGACGCTCGAGGTTCGATTGCCAGTCTAAAATGCTTTTTATACTTGAAATGATGAAATCAAAGGGGGGAAGACAAAATTATTGTTTTTCGATATATATTTGGACACTACCTGTGAGCACGTCAACGTAGAGGGCTGAAATTTTGTACACGGCGTTTTCATGGAAATAGTAAATACAATTTCAAAAATGGACTAAATCGACCAAACCCATCTTGCTGTTGCCATACAAAAATTTAGGTTTTTTACGTGTACTGTAAAAACGATGAGTTTTAGACATTCTAATTAGGCAGGTATTACTGTATAAAATTCTATGAAATTGGTTATTATCATCTTCACTGTCCGATTAACCGTTCTAGAAATAGATGCGCGAAAACCAATTTAAAATAAACAAACTTTCGCAGTGGGGAGACCGAACGAAATTACTTATGGGGATTCATCTAGGGTATTGTAAGAATTAGTCTTAGACCAATTCTAACATTTTTTCTTGTTCTAAATCCAATTGCAACAATTAGGGGCTTGTCCGCGATACGAACCAACTCATATACCTACTACGATTATCTTAAAGTGCCAATTGTAAGACATTTCAAGGCAAATATCGTATTAAGACAGTTAAGTAGTTGTTGAGTAGAGACTTCTTTATTAATAAAATTAAGCTAAGAATTGGCACAGAATAGACCAGGATAGTCCAGTTGATAGGACAGAAATACAAATGCGTAGGTAAACGACATCAATTTAAGTCCATATTTTTAGCTTCACAGTAGGTAGGTAGGTAGTACATACTATTGTAGATAGCGAACTTGGCAATTCGATTGTCCACATTATAGGGCAAAAATAACAGTAGATTAACAATCTCCTAGTAAGTTTGTTAGTAAGCGACGTCTCTGTTTACATTAAATCCAGATGTAATGACAAATTTAAAATCATCGAGCACGAATCCTTTAGAAAATATCGGATGAAAATAATTCATTTTATGGAGCAATGTTTGCTTGCTTGTCCACAATCATTTATCTACATTTAGGAAAAC
The DNA here is from genome assembly GCA_963930735.1 of Dioctria linearis. Taxonomy (NCBI): domain Eukaryota; kingdom Metazoa; phylum Arthropoda; class Insecta; order Diptera; family Asilidae; genus Dioctria; species Dioctria linearis. The sequence continues at coordinate 257,510,507 of OZ005742.1, read as the reverse complement.
GGAAGAAATCAATGTTTTTAACCAGGTGTACCTTTTGCAACTCAATACTGAGCAATTAATGACTCATATAGGTACATATCATAAAAAAATACTCAAAACAAATTGTCTTGATGAAACTTTCCACCAACTTACGAGAAAACAAGTAAAAAAGCTAGAATTGGTACAATACCAATTCTCATGATACCTTAGAAGATGAATGTTCGTTTGTGATTTCGTATGGTCACCCGCATCTGCGCAAGTTTGATTTCTGAACTGGTTTTTTGCACATACATATGTAGGTATCTCTAAAACGGTTCGGCGGTCAGCAAAAATAATTATAGCCAATTCCATAGGACTTTTCAGTACAATAAAAACGTCTAGGATTAATCGTTTTCACTGTATATATATGAAACCAAAATTTTTATATGGCAACACTACCAAGAAGGGGTTACACAATTTAGCCCATTTCTGAAACTTTATTTACTATTGCTATGAAAATCCTATAGTGAAAAAAGAAATTTTATATGGCAACCCTACGAACTTAAATTTACTGCTTTTCTAAAAAGCATGTGTGCAAAATTTCAGCTATCTAAGTGAATTCGTTCTCGAGTTATCGTGCGCACGGACAGACAAACGGACGGAAAGACGGAATTTAATATTATGCGTGGGTGTCCAATCCATTTTGCTCTAGTTACCATCATTATTTCTAGGTGTAATAAACGGAATGACAAACTTACCCTTTAGATTTCATCTAGGGTAGTATAAAAAAGAAAAATAACATTGAAATTATAGGAAAGCCCTATTTTTGAGGACAGCCCGTCCCCTTAACTCGTACACGAATTTGTCTGTCTATTTATTTATATATTTCTTTTTTACTATTTTCGACACTCTCGTAGACCCACTTTTCGTCATCACAGCGAGCTGAAATTTAACACACAGGTTCATGTCACGTGACAATTGAATCTATCAAAATTTGAACCGGAAATTTCCATGGAAAACCCGAAAAATCGGGAAAAATCATTTGAAAATTTGGTACAAATCTGATTAGTGATAAATCCGTTTCAGGAAAAATGCAGTTTTCCGAATTTTCCGAAAAAAATTTCCGGAATTTTCCGACTTTTCCGCAAAATTTTTCGGTAAAAAAAGTTTTCTAAATTAAGCAGGATCAAGTTTCCTATCAACAGGCATCATTACTTTCTCTCCAACAATGGTGAAAACTTGCAGAAAAAATCGAGGAAAATTCATGTAAAACGCTTTTCCGGAGTTTCACCGACCAAGGAAACGTTTGAGCGTTTTGCAACCTAAGGCAAAGTTGTAGAGCGAAATGAGTTGCATAAGTTTCTTTTGTGGAAAACTCCATGGAAAACCCGGAAAAGCGGGAAAATCATCGGAAAAAATTTCATCGATATGATTAGTGATAAATCTGTTTCAGGAAAAAGGCAGAAAATAAAATAAGTAAAAAACGAGGTAATAAGTGATTTGATTCATGAAAAGAAAGAATATTCAAGAGAAATGTCCCAATCAAAAAACCTCTGTGTGTGAAGAAAAGTTTATTTTCTACTTTTTCATGCGGCTTGGCCTCAGTTTTGTTTTCAAACTCGTTTTTTACTTATTTTTTCCAATCCTATTATCCAAAATTTATGAAAACAATCGACAAGTTTTAGAAATCATGAAAATATGACAAAGATGATGACTGGATCTTAAAAAAAAATATTCAATTTGCATAAAGATAAAACAAGTTAAACTGGATATAAAAGAATAATATTAAAATCGTTGCTGAATGAAACAGTGGAACATAAAAAACATGCAATCACTTCACTTAAAAATTCCGTATCGTCCAAAAGCAGAGTAAATTTATTTTGAACTTAATTGTAAGTAATACATAAATCCAAACAAAATGCGGGTTGAACGCTATTTTTTTAAATGTCGCATATCAACTTACCGCACACTCCCCTCCACAACCAAAATTCCAAACGGGTAAAGTAAATGATTAATGACAAAAGATCTCAAGTTGAAGGAGTCTCACTGACCCCTATTCTCCCTCCACAAACACACACACACCCGGGCTTAAAAGTAAATGCTTAAGTTGACAAAATAAAGTTGATCGCGCTGCACCGAACATCAAACAATAACAACTTAACTTAACGGCGTCGTACACTTACACTGGCATTCATTTAACAACAAAAACGATTTTATACTATGCACTTACGTCAAGCAAAAACAAAAAAAACAAGAGCAATTAGAATTCGAACTGAATTCGAATTGGCCCACTTTGAATGCTCATTAACAAATTCAAAGCACCACCCACACAGTTACACAGTAATTATTGCACTTTTGCTGGTTTTACCACTCGTTAAATTTGACAGATCACCGAAGCAACAACACCACCATCATCAGCGCATTACCCGTAACTACATCACACTTCGGAACGTGTATAATAAACAAAACAATGCGCGCGCACTCACGACCAAGAATTTGTTTGCCACGTCTCCCTGCTGCTCGATTTATGTTTGTTTAATGACAAATGAAAAAAAATGTTTTTTTTTTATTTGTTTCGATAATTACCACGCAAAGCACCACCACATGAGAATTAGCAGGAGTTTATCAAAAATCGATATTCGCACAACAACCTCGCGCCGACGCCGCCGTAGTGAAATGAGTAGCCGCGCCTCCGTCAACAAAAATTTCGAATTCACGAAAAAAAACTGCCAACAAAAGAGAAAATCGATTACTTTGACCCCGCAACGAAAGTTCACACTTCACAGATCTTGAAAACAACGGTGGATCGGTGGATCGATGAGTGTGCTAGAGAGGGACGTTTCGGCGCGCAGTAATTATCCACCACAATCTCCTCAGCAGCTTATGCCGTGGCCGGCGCAATGAACGTTTTGTTTATAACTACTTAAGAAGAAGGCGAAGGCGGACAGATTTTCTCTAGCTGCGTGCGGTCGCAGCTCGCACAACGCAGTGCAGTGCAGAGTGCAAAGCAATCGCAATGCAACGCTGTGCTCTTTTCTCCGATCCGATCCGACGACGCAGCTTGAAAATTTTTATTGATTTCGATTCTCGATCTGATTACGATCAATGATCAGCTTCAGCTCGATCGAGGAGTAAAAGCTGAGAGCACCCAAGAGACAGTTAGGATGGACTGATCTGATGGGATGACTGATCTGTTGCTGGACTGGCCGTAGATTGGAGGAGGTGGACCGGGTTGACGAGTCGACAATAGAAAGTCAAGTTCCCATGAAACCGATGGCTCAGCAAATTACACTGGTCGCATCTTGAGTGGAACGGCGCGAAATGGTAATGAATGGCAAGGCAAGCCAGACAACTTACAGTCGGTGATAAAATTAATCAACATGAAGGAAAAAAATGAGAGTTTGGAGTCGAATAGAAATTTCTGAAGAGACATGCGTAAGAAGATGTAATTGGGTTTAATGAGTTTAATTTACGACTTAATAGTTGTACAAGCTCATGCGCATACTCACAATGGAGCAACGATCAATTATACAAATATTTATGATTCAGAAAGGACTATACATCAGCCAAGCTAAATTGAAGTGTTCCTCAATGTTTTAAGGGCTCAATGTTTACATGCGGATTATTTAAAGATTTCTATCCCACCGAAACCGAAGGCGTAGAAATTATCGGTGTGTGTTTGATTAGTAATTTTGTGCGGCTTTTAAATTTATTTTAACGCTGAGTGATAAGAAACAGAAATTGTGATAGCACGGAAACATTTCCCTCTGTCGTTTATATTTACGTTCACCTTTCCATGACATTTTGGTAATTATAGCTCACTTATGTTGTAGCAGTGGTTAATATGGGGCAGGTTTAGGTAAAAAATTTTATGATTTGATTTTTTGTTTACAAAGCACAAGTAGTTTTAGCATATGTGCGAGTACTTTTGGACGGTAAGTTGAATGTGTATGGCGGCATGCTAGTTCCTCGGCTATTGCGGGAGAGTTGTTGGGTGGGTAAACCAAATACCTGCCGCTGTCACACACCATATACACAAAAACATTTCGCGCCCAAAAATAAGCAAAAGCGTCCCACTACATTCAGTCCTGAAGGGACTTTTACACCACTTACCTTATAGTTACAGTACAGGTGATACGAACTTTGCCATTCCCTGACCTCCCTTCGACATTGCCGGCAAAGGTATGCAATGTCCCTAGTGATGACCTGAAAGCGTAGAGGAGGGAACCTATTCAACCTTCATCGTTAAAAGGGCTCTAGGAGAGTGAAGGGGAAAAAACTCTTAGGGCCGCATTACGTTATAAAATGTTGCTTTAATGACAGAAACAGGTATCCCTTGGGAATCGTGATACGTACATAAGTTAAACCAAAATGAGCTTTCTCTGTAATATACAGCGTCAAGTCGTATAGTGACTCTTAAAACATGAATATGTACCTATATCAAGAACAGAAACTTCACTGATACTGACTTAAATATTAAGTATAAATAAATTACATAATCTGTTGACTAGATATTGCGGTTCCCACACGTAAATGTCGTGACTGGAGATCGCTGTCGGTTCAAAATAGTGTACAACTGGGCTGACTGGTTGACTGGAGGTCACTATCAGCTCATACAATAATCAACAATTAACTGGACCCCTTGTTGTGATATACGATATACTATCGGTCTACTAGCGGGATGTGTGCCTGGATGTCACTAACTGTTTGAAATAATACGAAATCTGCTCACCTGAGTGACTGGATATCACTAACTGTTCAGATAGAGGCAAATTTCGACTGGATGTCTGCCTGTATTCTGGTAAGCGATATAGTGTCGGCACGAAACTAGATGTGTGACTATAGAGGTCACTAACGGTCTAACACAATACGAAATCTGCTCGGCTGGGTGACTGAACTGTAGTCTGATATTTGTATTATAATGTCGGCATGGGACTGGATGTGACTCGCTTCAAATCTCCAAAAAAAAATATGGTATAAAATCAAAGTATACTTATTGTACCGGGTTACCAGTTCTCGCCCTTTCCTCTCAAATTGCTTTTTATCTTCAATAGTAAAACTTTATTTTCCTTTTTACACAAGTAAGCTTCACCTCTTTTTACTTCACAAGATGGCTGACATGCCCGACTCAAAAAGAACTTATCTCTTCTCTTCTTCTTATTTCCTCTCAGTTTTCTCCTCAGCCAGATGTTACACGCGCAGTGAGGCAAAAATGGCAACACAAGCACAGTGTAGCGCACTGTCTCTAGATGTCAGTAGCACATGACATGTAGCATACTGCATCGTGTAGTGCTGCGACCATAACAGTAGGCTGTGCAAAGATTATATAAGTCGACACATTACGTTTTTCACTTATTTATTACTCCGTTTACATGAAGCGGACTGGTGTGGATTAGCGTACTTCGGAGTGAGATAATTCGCCATGTAGACACTAACCGTACTGAAATTACCTACACCCCGGGGCGTTAGTTCGGTAGTGGATCGAAGTGGATTGACTTTTGGATATTTTGTTTTGTTTTTTTTTGTTTTCATACCGTATTTTAGAAATTCTAAAATTACACTTCTTTCCATCTTTCAATATTTACAAAAATAACTTCAAATTACAGCTGACTTTAAATTGATAAATGTGTTAATAGAAAGATGCCTCTCTCGTCGATTTAATCCAGCCCATCACATGTAAACACTTGGTACTATACGAATTAGGACTATTCCAGTCCAGTCTAGTCCGCTTCATGCGAACGGGGTATATGATTTGAATATATATGTAAGGGAATGTAGTCAGGGTTGGCCTGTCGTTAGGTTGGTCAACTGCGATATGTTTTTAGTTTTGACCACTAGCGTCACAATGTGCTGGCGTGACCTAACTTCCTTCAGTGACAGCGAACTTTTCTTGACTGTACATATTTGGAGCGTGAACGCAAAGCATGTGTTTTGCACTCAGGTATTTGAAATTTCAAGAAAGTTTTTTTAACATCATTGAATACGGTGAGAAAGTGAGGCAAAAATATGCAATCATCAAGGTAACCATTGTGAATGTGTTGTGTGGTTCATGCTTGAAAACAAACCAAGAGGAAAATTCAATTCTATAACATGTTTGATTGTGGTGTGACGCGTTGGCCAATTTATGTAGTCAGAGTTGGCCAACTGTAATTGTGTGCTTCGAAGGCGCCCAAAAACGTCCGGCACTAATGCCAACGACTTCCACCAATAATACACCAGCTAAAGGAAGATGCCCGCAAAAAAAGTGCAGAAAAAGCCCTCTTCTATTACATTTGAAATTCGATTCCGAATAATGTGACATTCAATTTTTTCCAAAAAGAGAGAAAAATGCAACAAATTTGGATTTTTATTTTCAATCAATTTTTCCAGGTCATTTTTAATAATTTCAGTACATATTTCGTCGATTGGCCAACCTAGAGGACCTTGACAGCATTTCATTTTTTTTTTATTAATGCCTATATTTTTTCATTTTTCACCCAATCAGTTTAAGATGTTCAGCAAAAATATTCCTTTTTCCTAGACCATTCCAAAGATGTGCTTGAATTGACCAAACTTTCCTTAAACGAAAGTTATGGGCAAAAGTCAAAAGGGTGGTCAACTCTGACGACATTCCCCTACATGTAGAAGAGAAAAGAGCTACTGTGGACTTCCGATATGAATTTCGACGCAATACTTAAGATCGGATCAGATGATCACACAATTTTTTTTCATTAATAAATAATAAACAGACGACAAGTGAACCATCTATTTATATTTTAAATGTAGTGTAGTTGAATGACGACAAGAAATCATTACTGAGGATGAGGCCAATTATTTCTTTCGATTCCAATAATATGGTGGCTCAACCGGGATGTAGATTTCATTAATATCTCAGCGACGAAGAATAAAAACATAAAGGACGAATATTCATCTTTCAGAATAGCCGAATTGTTGGATTGATGCTTGTCCATAAATTAAAAGTGAACTTCTACAAAAAATTTCACAAGGCGCTTGTGGTGTAAGGCCGAAAAGTATAAATCAGAGAATCAAGAGAGTATCACAGAGAGCAATTGTAGAAACTAAAATATGCCTAAAAGATGGCATAGAAGACCTTCAATCTACAGTGCACAAGAGGACTTGTCGTCTAGTTTTAGTTTCGTCCATTCCATTTGGAGAAACTACTTTAAATCGATTATACGATCCATACGGAAAAAAAACTGATGCCCATTTGATACATACTCGTAAGACCAAATTTTGAATTAACTTTTTCATTGCGCGCAGACACAAGATATAACTTATCTGATGAATATCCACGACAAAAACTGTCAGGCAAAACATTAATTCTCTCAGGGACCTGTAGACTATGCGTACCTAACCAAAGTATCTTTTTATGAATTTTGTTGCCATACCACGCCCAAACAAAGGATTCCACTCTAAACACAGGATATGCATTATCATCATCATCATCATCTTGAGAAAATATGATTCTTTGTAGCAAACTAAACTAACTTCTTGAACTCTGTTTCAATTGTAATATCTCATTTCCTGGCAAAAGAGTGAATTTCGTGGCAGGAGAAGTTCTTTTGTCACCCCCTACACCTGTTATCTACTTTCCTTCATGTTGTCTTCTAGTGCACCATTTGCCATATAAGAAGCACTTTTGGCAGCTATTTCCATTTCACTGATGCCCGTTGACACCAATAAAGCTGCGGCTGCAATATATACGAGTACCTATTCCAAACTCATAAATATCCAAGAAGGAGGAGAAAATGAAAAATTGTAACTCTAAATTTCACAGTATTATACGGACTGCTCTACGCGGTATTTCCTTTCTCTTCTACTTCGCTTCTATTTATTTCTCATTTGCATAGAGACTTTTGGGGGTGGGTGCTTGGTGGAACACGAATTTTCTCACACCCCTTGCCATATGCAAGAAAAATGTTGAAGTCTTGGTCTTAAGCTAGCTACACGACGCTTGTCTCTCTACTATAGCGTTGCAAAATTTAAACAAGTGCCGCCAATGTTATGCAAGTTTTCCAACTCTTGCAAGTGCTTTTCAAAAGGACTCAAGACTTTTACCCCAAATGCACGATGGTAAATGGGGATATACGAAATGATGGACTGAGTCGACTAGGGTAGATGGATACCGCGTTTATCACCCCCCCCACCCTCCAAAGATTTTTCATTCCCATCATGGTTCAGTTATTTGGTGAAAGTTTCTTTCAGCCATTTGCGGTTAAATATAGGGTTAACTTTCATGAGTTTTGTATGTCCGAATGTGGTTAGACGAAGCTCATAACGATGGCTCTAGAATGTTCAGGAATTCTCGTAAATCGTCAGAACCATTAAAGTTGACAGGATGCAGCCATAATTACGTAATTTATCATCCGGGAAATTTGTTTTAGAATTTCGTTTAAGGGTTTATGTGTGTATTGGTCACCATCTTCTGATATAGTTTAAATAAGGAAACTTATGCTTTCATGGGTAGCCGATTTCAAGGAATAGCTTTCTACCCGAGTGGGTAGACTCAGAATTGATTGTAAGCTATAGTTAAATGTGCAGACAACACAGTTTTTATAAAAAGTTTTTGAATCGTAGAGTAATCGAATTTTCAGCATTCAGTTTCGGAGGTTCGAAATCGGCATTGGTATAATTTTTCGGGTTTATGAAATTTTTGCATTACTGTGTTTGAAAATAAACTCAGTTGTGCAGAGACGCTGTACGCATACCAGAGAAGGTGCATGCATCCAAAAGAATCGCAAGAATTAAAAAAATGGTTATTGTAACCATTCTGGAATAAAATACTCAGAAAAATTGACTAAAAATGGAGTGCAATAAAATATAGAAGCCCAAGTAACATTGGTGGTTGAATTTCCTATCATCGAGGGCCGATCAACCTATTTTGGTTAAAATTACGTAAACTAAACTTAAGAATTTCACCTCAAAGGCCACTATCATTTAAGGTAAAGTAGGAAGGAAATTTTACGTAATAATTCCTTAAATAAGGCCTTCAAAGTAATCTTGACTTCGTAGTTAATTATTAGGGAAACATAACTTAATAATTCCTTTTTAATTTACCTCATCGGAATGAGGAAAACTAGGGAAATAAATAAGGAAAATTTTCTAAGTCTGAGGCTAATTTTCTTACTTTTTACCTAAATTTTACTTATGTATGGATTTTGCAGTTGTATCTATTAAGCTCAAGGCAAGATTACGTAAATATTGTATTCCCTAAATGATTCCCTATTTTATTGTGTTCGCCCTCAAATTCGAATTCCCAAAAAAGTTAACCTCAAGGTAAATGGGCACTTGTAGCGAAATCCCTATTAGTTGAAATTACGTAATAACAACCAAAAATTAAAGTTCATTTACTCTTACTCTTAAGATTAGAAATATTGCTCCTTTTTTGGAAAATTATACATCTTGGAACTTGTCGTTAATTTGTAGTGTAAACCATAAATTTGTCGTGAAAACCATAAATTTGTCGTGTCCTTTTTTCTAAAGGAAACTGGATGTGGTGCTAAGTTGACGTCAAGTTAGCACCGCAACTAACCGGAACTTGGCCAAAACTAACTTGACGTCAACTTGCACCACATATAGTTTACTCTAGAAAAAAATACACGACACATTTATGGTTTTCACGACAAATTAACGACAAATTCCAAGATGTATAATTTTCCAATTCGATAAGTTTTGACCGAGTTCCAGTGAGTTGCGGTGCTAACTTGACGTCAACTTAGCACCACATCCAGTTCCCTTTAGAAAAAAGGACACGATAAATTTATGGTTTTCACGACAAATTAACGACAAATTATGAGATAGCTCCGAACTATATCAGACGAAGAAAATCAGTTTCATTTTGCGGTAAACAGATTGCTTTAGAGAGGATTGATCATTATGGAAGTAATACTATAAGGAGAATGAAGGATTTCATGTTTCAGTACTCCTTAGTTAGTTAAAATAAAAAATTTGGTTTTTGAATTCCACAGAGAGATGGACTAGTTAGTGCTTCATTGTCCTCGTTATGCTTGTTGAATTTTTCATTCTAATTTGTTCCCTTTTGCAATTATGGATATGATTTTATATCTTCTCTTATCGTTTATTTTTCCTTTTAGCTATAGTTGTATAGTATATTGTATATTGTATAGTACATCACTACAGGATTTGTAGATTTCTATATTGCGTGCATACAAACTCGATTAAAGTCGTCTAAAAATATTTTCATATCACGGTCTTATCGATGATTGCCCATCAAATTTGCATACCTATCAATTCTATGGAAAAGTTCCAACTATACAACTAAACAAATCAACTGAAGTGTAATGTTTTTGGGATAAGTACCTACTTGTTACATTTAATTATATAATAGTCCCCTTCCTTGTTTGTAAACTTGTGTATATCCAACAATTAAACTACATAATTGCAGTTCGGCCTGTGAAATATTATAATCTTCAACGTTGAGCTATAATCATGAAACTCTGGTAAATAAACAAAATATTTTTGAATTCGACTCTAAGAATAGCACAGTGAATGATTTTCTAAACATCCATTTCCTTCCTTCCGGACAAGGTAGGTACAGCATAGAACAGAATTATGTTTTTGTACCTCAAAAGTATACCAAAACAATCTTACTAAATTGATCTGTTAGTGGAAAAACATTTTTTGTTTTTCATGATTTTTTTTCATCGATCATCGTATTTAATCAGAGTGTTGCAGCTCTTTAAATGTTTTGCATGAATTGACTGACGAAGGTTGTCATCAGACCAAACTAGTTCAGGTGGAAAATCGACCATTTTCTTTCTAGCTATATAAGACAGAATTATTTTTAGCCAGATTAAGTATTTGATTGAGATCTTTCAAGCTTCGCGGTTAGATTCGGTTATATGTACATATTTGTTTTGAGAAAATTTTGAAAAGTGTGAACGAAAATATGCAGGCTTACAAGCAACTCGTAATACTTGGATTACTTCTGGCCATCTTTGATAAATGCTCTGCTGGAGTAAGTGAATTTTGTTATCGTGTTAAGAAAAAATAGGCAATAAGTAATTGGAAAATAGTAAATAGTGAGTGTAGACTAAAAATAGGATTTTTTAATATAAATGTCTGGATATGGTTTTAGAGGGTGTTGGATAAACAAATTGAAATTTTTAATAAAACGACATCTGTTGGTATCTTTTGGTATCTTACTTGCAATTTAACTGAACAGTCATAAGAAATTGATGGTAGTTCATTAATATACAATTTAAACAGCAGTGGATCTAAAATGGATCCCTGAGGGACCTCACAATAAACGGGTAATAATAAAGTGCTATGGTTACTCACTTTCTGGAAGGATTGGAAATGGATTTTCACTCCTACGAACTACAATCTTCCAATCGTGAAAACACTCGATTATCCATCGTAAAAAGTATAACCGCTCAATACTCACAAAACAATGTTAAACTATAATTTTATTTGTGCTGAATTCAAAAACCATTTGATTTCAACGTAATTTTGGTCATAAGCCTGAGCGCTATTTTGTCATGCTATTCTTTGGAAAACTCTCTATTAATTTCCTTATTCCTGATAACAACGCAAATAAGTTAGCCCAATTCTTTTTCCAAAATCAAAGGGGGGGATAAGTTTGAGAAATTTAGGAGAAATATCTTCAGGGCCTACTGAATCACTTAAGCTCACGTAATGGAAAGAGAAAATAGGAATGAATTCTATTTAGCATACATAAAAATGTCATTAGGTGCGTCAAAGTTATACAACATTTATGGGAACAATAGAAAGATCTAAGTCGTCAGTATTTCGATCAATTGATCTTCAAATTTTTTCATAAAATTTTTGGTCCCAAGTTAGAAATCAGATTATTGGGAAAATATAGGAAATATATAAACATTTTGATGCTCTTATTGCAGTAGTAATTCGATTACGTGTTGATTATTATAATTTTTAATTTTAATTTCATTAAAAACCACAGTTATAGCACAGTTAACCACAAACTTATACTTTTAATTACTAAAGATACTTAAATTACGTCCGTTAAAGCATTAACCTCAGAACGCTCAAGGAATAGTTATCGTAGTTCAGTGAAGAGAATATAATGAGATTATTATAAGAGAAAGAGAGAGAGAGAGAGAAAGAGAGAGACAGAGAGAGACAGAGAGAGAGAGAGAGAGAGCGAGAAAGGCGCTCAGCTAAAAGCTTTTGAACATTTTGAAACTTTTTCAAATTCATATTGAAATTTTTTTAATGTTTTTTTTTTTAATTTATACTAATTTGAAAAATTTCTTTTAGGCAACTGAAGGACAGATGGGTACTGCTGGTAGAATGATACGTGACATTTGTCAGCCAAAATTGAAAATTTCTGATGGTATAAAAATTTATAGTACCTATCTATTATGTTACAGGGTGTTTCACCGGATAGGATTATTTGAATAAGAATTAATATGAAAATGGGTTCCCATACAGAAACCTCTATAATTTGAGATATACCACGCATGGGTGACAGATAATATAAATTTTTCTTCAATTTAAACTTCAGATTTAATGTTACACTGTTCAATCAGTGATGGATTTGAATAAGCTGACTAAGATCTGAGTATGATAGAGGAGAAGTAGGTACACTTAAGGTTTCCGCTTGGCGGATTACACTAGACTATTCAGCTTACTTACACTTAAACTCAAAAATCGAAATATAAAGTAAAAATTCATTTTGAAGTCATAGATTTTCCATAGACTATAATCTAACAAAATAAATAGCCACACTCATTTCACTGCGAATGAAAAAATTGCAAACATGATTTTTGTGGCAAATTTCTAGTAAGGTCACGTAATTTTTAACAATAAGACATCAACCGTAACTAACTTGTTGAAAATGCATAATTATCTATTGTCAATTTTATTCAAGAAAAAAAACCGATTGAAACGATCTCTTAAGTATACGTAAGATCATTAGTTGACATTCTCCGCATAAAAATTTCATGTTTAAAATCTCCCTGTACCATGAGTGTTCGCTAAAAATAATTTGATATTTTTGAAATATTGCTTTCGGTATTAAACCATGGTCGAAACCGGTATAGCTCTGCGTACCCAAATTCTTTATTTTTTTTTTAACTGGAAATTAAGAAGATTTATATGAAAAAAAAGCCGAACCAAATTTTAAACAATTACATTTCAACGGCCTTAGAATTTTTAGTGTAGTGAGAATTATAAAAAAAAAACACAATTTCAGTAGTTCTACTATTTTGCAGACTTCGATGCACTGATCCCATTGATAAAGCTAATCCTCTTTTGCTGCTAATTCACAAATACCAGTACTTAGGGAGATGTAAAAATCAATACACAACTCATAACTTTTGCGACACCACTCAAATAAAATTGGAATAGCTAAAAGTTCGTAGTAATAAAGAAGGCACAGATTACTTTACCAAGCCAAGTATAGAATCGTAAATTCCGAAAGGTTTTACACTTCATCAATTATCTCAACCTATGCAGGATTACAGTAAGCTTAAAACGCGAATTGAAAATATATTTTTCAAGCAATGGTAAATTCGAGATCAATGCCTACACATCTCTTAAGTATCTAATCTAACCTAGAAATCTCGATGTTTCCAGAGGTCTAAAAATGTTGCAACACTTCGTTAATTGACTAAATTTCCTGAGCAAGTTTTCTCATACTTCAAATTCCTTTTTTTCAAAATTGCATAAAAACTCGCTTATGCTCAACAAATTTCTAATAAAATAAATGTTAGTGATTATTCCAACTTAAGACCAAATTGTAGCTCTCACTACGTTTCTGTTATAAATTCTCACACCAATTATTAAAAATTCTATAATTGATTAACAGAACTGAAATCTAGAGCTATTCATTCCATAACTTTGAGGTATCGTAGATCATTGGAAAGAGTTCTGAGGCGGCAATGTTAAAGTCTGGACTTACTATATTTAATTGAAAGCTTTTAACAGCAACATAATTTATATAGTTTTAGATTTAGTTTAAAGATGGCATACCTCAGGGCTCTGTTCTTTCTCCGTTCTCTGTTTTTTAAATATTTATACATAGTCTACTCTTTCTTACTTTTAATTTTACCCATAGTTTTTGGAATTTCACAGGGAAAAATCAATTGGGTTAAGCGCAATTCTTCTAAAATTTAGAGTTTTTCTGTTAGCTTTATAACACTCCCAAAAGCTCATCCAATCTATTTCGGTATGTGTTATACACACGGAATGACCATGATTTCATTACATTATAATAAAAAATAGTGGAATTTTCATTGAACTATATATAGCTTCGTTAATTTTTCTTGTCTATCTTCTCATTTCGATTGAACACATTTTAATTACTGCAGTAAATTAATGATCTTTTAAATCAATTTAAGATCATAAGAACACTTGTCTACTCCCATCGTAAGTGAAGTGCAAATTTTGTAAACCCCTTCCTGGAGAAAAGATTTTCTTTAAGTATACAATCTAAACTAATTCTGAAAGTAATAAACCGTTTAGCAAAATTCACAGGATAAAGTCTAACACAGTATACTCAATATTTTTTTATATATAAATCATGACGTCAAAATGGACATGAAATCTGTACAAATACATCTTCATCTTCAGATCAAGTCTTGTCTTGAGTAACATAAATTTTGTATAAACTGTATAAATTTAAACAAACCTTTTTAGTTTGGTACCGGGACTTTTATTTCCCAGGCTGTACTGGTAACTTACTATCCCCCGTCATCAATTTTTTATTCAAATTTTTGTAAAATATGTAAACTGTCCGCTGAAATACTTTACACATAACTAAATATATGAAAAATCACAATAATTCTTACGAAATATGTGTTTTTTTTTTAACAGCCGATGCTGACGGCATCAAAGCAGGAATCTTTCCAGAGGACAAGCAAGTTAAATGCTATATAAATTGCATACTGGAAATGATGCAATCGGTATGTGTCTATTAAATACCAAATTTTAAAAATCGTTTTTTTATTTATTTATTTATTTTTTATTATAACTAGATGAAGAAAGGTAAAGTCTTATACGAATCAACTTTGAAACAAATCGATATCTTGATCCCAGATAATCTCAAGGAATCATATAAAAGTGGTTTTGATAAATGCAGAACTGTAGGCAAGTATTTAAATTTATTTATTTTTTTATTTTTATTTTTTCCTTCTGTTTGTAATAATATGTAATTAAATCTTATTTACATATAAAATCTTTATTTCTAGTTGATGGTATCAAAGATCATTGTGAAGCTTCGTATACCTTCTTGAAATGTCTTCAGGGCAATATTCCCGGATTCATATTTCCTTAAATCAATCTTAAAATGTTACTTTTACTACAAAATAAAATTAGTAAAGTAACGTACGTATAGGGAATGTAAATAATATTATATAGGTATAGTACCTAAGTGTTATCAAAAAAAAAGGAAAAATATAGAATCAAATATTTTACTTGTTTTGAAAAATGTACAATTATATTTGTTATTTTATGAGCAATAAAGTTTCCATAAGAAAGAATAATTTGAAAATAATATTTCCGAAAGTTCCTTTTAAAATAAATTAAGCCCACATCTGACGCGATTGAAAACGACCACATAGCAATATTGGTTCTTCTGGACTTCAGCAAGGCCTTTAACTCAGTGAATCACAGTAGGCTGCTTAGTAAGCTCCAGCAATATTTCGGTTTTTCAAGCACATCAAAAACTTTCTTGGGCATCAGAGTCAAACAGTAAAAGTGAATAATACCACTTCGTCACCACTTTTCCTTAGCAGCGGGATCGCCCAGGGATCAATATTAGGTGCGCTTCTCTTTTGTTGCTACATCAATGATCTCTCAATGACGTTGCAGGATTCAAAAGTCCACCTTTACGCTGAAGACTTGCAGATATATTTTGATTAAACGACGATTTGCAAAGAATATCTGACTGGGCGAACCGTAACTACCTAACGCTAAATCCGCTTAAGTCAAACTGTATAGCATTTTACAGGAGAAATCTAGATTCTAGTGAATTGCCTCCGATAATGATCAACAGTACTACTATACCATACTCAAACTCAGGCTAAAGTTTAGGCATAGAAATAAATCAGCGGCTTACATGCTCCAACCACGTCTCCACAGAATACCTACGTAAAATTTACTTTCTGTTTTTTTAAATGCTTATGTGCAAAATTTCAGCTCTCTAAGTACATGCGTTCTCGAGTTATCGTGCGGAGACACATACAGATAGACAGACGGACAGTCTGTTTATAAATTTCTATTTGAAAGCTTAGACGAGTTTAGAACGAACTTAGGTTAAAATTTAACGAAACAGAATAAAAAACGAATGGATGAACGTCGAGATAAAATGCTTATGAAAGTAAATCTTCTTAGAAGCAGGTAATATACCACATTCCATACATTTTTTGATTATAATTCAAAAGGTGTTCCCATTACATTGTCAGTCTGCAGCGATAACTGGAAGTGTATGTATGTTGCTGAGCCGAGCAATGCAAAAAAACAAGGATATAAACCTCCGCAGATTGTATGCCGGAGGAAAAACAGAAGATGGTAAGCTGTTCCACATTCGCACTGTTCGGGATAAAAAAGCATCACGGAATTTTACTCTACGGTCGAAGGTAATTTGAAGGGTTAAAGAATGTGCGCAGTTTGCAGCGCGAATATTGCGTGCAGTCTACAAGGGATTAGACCAGATATTTCATCAGAATATTGACCATGCATATAGCGATAAAGGAGCGAAAAGCATCCAACATTGCGGCGGTGCTCGAGTGAGTCGATATGACAAGTTATTGCCAAATCGCCAATGAGCTTCAAGACTCTCTTTTGGACAATATCCAATGAAGCTAAGGCTGTTCGACCAGCCCCAGCTCATATATGGGAGTTGTATTCCATTCTAGGGCTGAAATATTTCTTACACCTTTTCAGAAATCCAAAACAATTCCATGCTTCTTTGGCAACAGGGAAGATGTGATCTGTCCAGCTTAACTTAGTGGAAATATTAATGCCAAGAACACTTAGTGACGGTGAATCGGAATTAAATCTCAATCAAAAGAAAAGGGGGAGTGGTTAAGTGATGGTCCTGTTTTAATGAGATGAGACAGCTTTGGGTCTTAGATGCATTAAATTCGACGCGACTCGCTTTGCCCCAAGCATGGATATTGTCGTTATTCGTTGATCTAATCATGCAATTTCGTTTGACAGATGTGGCATTTCGTCTGGAGTCTGTACGAGTGTCAAGTGGGTAAGCGAAATCAAAGGTACTGACATCAGCGAAACTATGGATGGGATTGAAAGTAAGAGAAAGCAGATCATTAATGAAAATTAGGAGAGATAACGGAGCCCTGAGGCACACCAGCATTTAAAGGATGAGGTTCAGACGTATAACATCATCTACTTAATACATACAACACGTATTTGGATAAGAAACTTTCAATCTATAATAGCAGAGGAGGGGAGAGACCAAGTGCGTTAAATTTGGCTAAAAGGGGCGCGATGCCAGACTCTATCAAAGGCCTTTGAAATATCTAGGGCAACGATTTTAAACTCACCCAAATTATAAAGACTACGATTCCAACGTTCCGTAAGAACGGTCAGCAAGTCTCCAGATGAGCGCCCAGCTCGGAAGCCATATTGGCGATCGATTTACAGTTTCAATCGTAGCCCTGACTAAGACAAAATTTAGAACTCGTCTGAATTTTGAAATTTTCAATGCAATAAATTTTTAAAATATTCTTTTTTAAAAAGAAAATAAATTTAAATCATACATAATTAAAATATTTGAATAAAAAAAAATATAAAACACCATGAAATATTGGATTCATGCTATTTATTTATTGTTTTTTATTATCCGGTAATCCGGATTATCCGGATATTTAGAGTTTTAAGTATTCGATAATCGGATAATCATTAATGTCGGATAATTGGAAAACCTAATCTATACTAAGTAAATGTTGTGTTTGATAATTAATTATGGGTCTACAAACATGACCAGATAATGGTCACCTACTTTCCTGCTTGCCCGACTCCGGTGTTGTTATCAGCAAATGCTACAGACAGGAATATGTGGTATGTTCATAAAAAGCACCATAAAATTCCGTTAAGTAAATACAGATATCACAAAATTTTGATTTTTCAATTCATACATCTGTCTTCCTTGATATATTTTTTTTTTATGTTATGCATACCCATACGGGTCTCGAACCCAAGACCATAGAATCAGAACCCACTTACCTACTTTACTAAAAATTTTGTTTTTCAATTAAAACCATGAATTTTAATATTAATATCATGAGACGAACACAAAGATTTCTATTCACACAACATCTTAAATTCAACAGGCATATCTCTTACATAGTGCAGTTATTAATTATGTTTCATTAAAATCATCACCCTTTCTTCTTTTCATTATACACATAACACATGCATGTAACTAATTAACAGCAATTAATATGAAAGAAAGAAAAAATCAAAAAAACTAAGATTACACAAAGAACTGTTTAATTAAGTAATTTCAATTTCACTTTACTACTGCTATGGGAATTTCTTAGCATTATCAGATAATGAAGCCTTAGCCTATCCTCTTACATACATATGTCATCACTTTTAATTGGAACTTTGCAAAGTTGAATTAAATTAAAGACACTAATTAGAAAAAGAGGTTGGTTTCCATATCTTTGCATGCACACAATGATTTTTTCCAAGTAGAAAATCCTTTATAAGCGAATGCAACTTTTTGAAGGGCTTTCGAGTAAAAGTTTGTTCAAGTTTTTCAATCTTGTATTCTCAACGAGAGTTCTTATAGTAAATTTGTAAGAAACATTTGAAAATGTTGAATAGTTTAAAAATTATTTTCTTTTTTGGATTAATTTCTATCTTCTTTAATTATAGTGAAAGTGGGGTATGTACAAATATATATGGACCAATATATGAATGTTTGTAGATTTGGGCCTAAACTAAACTCACCGGAATAGCAACAATTGTGATATTTTTCAATGCGACTGTGTAAAAATTCTCAAATGTTTGGTGTTACACAGGAAATTGTTGTAAAGTATCTGTAAAAGTAGGTTATCGGTCTCGTTCTACCTGGTGGTTGATTGTGGTGATGATAAAAAGTTAGAAAGTGTTTTTTTTTCTGTCCAGAGATGATACATGGAGTCACAAAACACTATGACAGAAATTAATAAGCCTCAACAAATTTTTTAACATCGTACTCGATGACTTCACTGAAATTTTTCTATATATCTTCACTATATTAAAGGATTGTAATGTGGCCGTTAACTGCCTGGATAAAGGAACAATTTTAGCTGTAAGATTCGCTACAAATTCACCCTTTCTACTCACTTTACAGACACTTTTCTTACATCTGTCTCTGTCTCCATATCATAATCGGCAGGTTATTTTTCTGAAAACTAGCCTATGTTCATAGTTAATACCCAAAAAAGGAGATGGTAGCGATCCCTCTAACTATACCATAAATAATTGCAATCACTATGATAGTTTTCATATAGTTTTAGGGATCTCTGATGCACTTTAAGCTAAACTTTATCCCTTAATTGAGATTCACAGTTTTTTTGTCTGATCATCTATTATTACGCTTTGTATTTGACTTTACAAAAACGCCGGTATACCATTTTTTTTTATCTGCGATACTTACAATCTCATCTCAAACTATGCGAATGTGGAACCATCTTCTATTTTTCCTCGCGCTTAAAATCTACAAAGATTCAAGAGTAGCATACATCAGAAACTCCGCCACTTTCCTCATGTCCCCTAATCGTTTCCCTATCTCTTTTGCTGTTATTCTGTACTTTGATCAAATCATTGAATAACGACGTTACTGAGATCCTTGCTTAAGGTAAGATGAGACTTGTCGAATTTAATACATCTAAAATTCATTGCAGTCTATTATCTTTAACAGACAACGAACATTTAGATACTCCCATTTCTGTGGATGAAGCATTGATTTTCGACACACCGAGTCTTAGCATATACTTGGCATTAATATTATTTCTAACATTTAAAGTTGGACTGATTATCATATCTCATATATACAGAGAGACAATGTCGTCGAAAAAATAGAGAAGGAATAACGACGAATAAACGAACATATTTACTCACAAAGGATACGACAAAGAATTGTCCGAAACACTCAAACCTTCATGGAACCTTTGTCCTATTGGACTTTGGGAGTTTGGGTGTTTATTTATTTTGGTTGGGTTGGCTTGCTTAGTCCCAAAAGCTTTTTCGTTTCATTTGGTTTGAGTAAGCCCCACAGCTCCTTTGTGGTTCTACCTGAAGGGTCATCCAACCAAAGGAGACCATGTTGGCAGTCAGCCCAAGCCGAGATAGTAGAGGCAAGGTGTATTGGGGCGATCTCAATTGTGGAGGAGATTTCATCCAAAATTGCACCAAGATGAACAAAATCATCCACCTTTTCATTTCCGCTAATATCACTGTAACCCGGCAACCAAAGCACCAGTACCCTGTTGTCCTGAGAAAGGGAATTCAGGGTGGTTTTACATTCCAATACAAGTTTGAAGGTTGTAAAAGTTTTTAACAAGGCCTTGACAGCTGGTTGGCTGTCCGAGCAGATTACAATCGCCTTGTTCTCAATATCTGAGTTTAAGAGATACCTTCCCGCTTCAAGAGTGATCTTGACTTCCGTATGGCAATATCCATGTGAGTCTTCTCGCAGAAAACACCTGCTCCGGTGTTCTCTTCCAATTTGGAGCCGTCTGTATATATGATAGGGTTTGTCAATGGTTGAAGCACGGAATGTGATTCCTATGCCGCCCTATCTGGAATTTTCGATTTACGAATTCAAGATGAATTCCTATGGAACTGAATCCAGCTCCGATTGAGATGTAGCCTTAGCGCAATATATTGCGATCATTGGCGAGCTCCATTTCCTTTCACTACACCACAGAACCGTTGGTTAGCATGGGTCGGATGAGGCTAGTGTAGATCCAAAAGATCATCCGTGGGGAAGTCCCAAAATTTTCCCTATGGATCTGGGACACATCGCGAAGGCTCGAAAAGCAGTATTCGCTCTGTTCTCAAGGTGTGGTTTCCAGCTTAATTTTTCGATATTTAGTAAATTAATCTTTATTTAAGTAATATTCAACTTAAACAAAAATAAAATTCGAAATATTCTTCATTTAGACGACTGTGGAACAAATGATAACTGCAACAAAAATGATGCGTGACAGCTGCCAAAATAAATTGAAAATTTCCGATGGTAAATTTCTCTCTATTCATCCTCCAATAGAGAAAAAAAACAAAATTTGTACAATAAAAAAAAATTAACCATTTTACAGAAATTGCTGATGGAATAAAAGATGGAAAAATGCCCGATGAAAAACCCGTCAAATGTTATATAAATTGCATTCTGGAAATGTCCCAACTTGTAAGTATCCCCCTACCCTCCCCATCATTCTCTTTCTTTTCCATTTAAATTAAAAATTTTGTTTTTTCCCCCACCACGTCAGATGAAGAAAGGGAAAATCCAGGAAGAATCTGTGAAGAAACAATTCGATATAATGCTTCCGGATGAATTGAAAGACGAATATAAAAATGCATTAGAACAGTGTAAAAATTCTGGTAAGGATAAACTGAGAATATATATGTGTGTACGTGTGTGTGTATGTATGTAGTGCCGCATGTACCTTCCAATATTTTCTCAGTGTCAACACGAAGGAGAATTGTGATTAAAATTTCTTAGAAACTTCAGTTAAGTAAACAAACAGGGAAAGTCATGAAAAGTCAGGGTTTGTTTTCGGATTGTGGCAATGAAAAGTCCTTTGCTCCCTCTCTGCAGACAAATTCCGGTGTTGACTTTGAAGCTAATATAGAAAATAGTCTTGGAAAATTAAAGGAGAGGTTTTGTGATGAGAGGAAACTGTTTGTGTGCACTTAAATTTTGGTTTTTGATAGTTTTTTACAGTTTTCCATAGTACAGGCAATAAATATTTTTTTGTCTCTCTAATTTTAGCAATCGGAATCAAAAATCCGTGCGATGCATCTTTTGTAATGCTAAAGTGTTTCTACAATGCTGCTCCGAATTTCATCTTTCCATAGTTTTGTCGTTGTAATTAAAACTTTAAGGTTATAAATAAATCAATTGTTGTTTGTTTTTTAGAGAGTTTAAATTTTGAATTAAAGAAATTACAAATAAAACAGCCGCAATTCGATGATATTATTTATTTTACAAGGGGATTGTAATTATTTGGCAATTATTTGCGTTGTTTTTTTCCATTTGAATAGCTACCTAAATTTCATAATCAATTTTCTTTTTTGAGGCCAGACCGCCCAGCCCGTCCTTTTAACTCGTACACGAATTTATCTGTCTGTATATTTCTCGTTTATTATTTTCGACACTCTCGTAGACCCACTTTTCGTCATCACAGCGAGCTGAAATTTGGCACACACGTTCATGTCGCGTAACAATTGAATCTATCAAAATTTGAACCGGCAATTTCGATGGAAAACCCGCAAAATCGGGCAAAATCATTTGAAAATTTGGGACAATTTTGATTAGTGATAAATCCGTTTCAGGAAAAATGCAGTTTTCCGATTTTTCCGAAAAAAATTTCCGGAATTTTCCGACTTTTCCGGAAAATTTCACGGCAAAAAAGTTTTCTAAATTATGCAGGATCAAGTTCCCTATCAACTGATATCATTACTTTCAAAGTTGTAGAGCGAAATAAGTTGCATAAAGTAGCTTTTGTGGAAAATTCCATGGAAAACCCGGAAAAGCGGAAAAATCATCGGAAAAATTTTCATCGATATGATAAGCGATAAATCTGTTTCAGGAAAAGTACAGAATTTTCCAATTTTTCTGGAATTTCCGGAATTTTCAGACTTTTCCGGAAAATTTTCCGACAAAAAAGTTTTATAAGCTATGCGGAATCATTATTTTCCCGTCCTACTGGCATCAATACTTTCTCTTCAACAATCATGAAAACTTGCATGAAAAATCGAGGAAAATTCATGTAAATTTTTAAAAAAAAAATTATAGTAATAGGAAAAGTCTGTGGAAAACATGGAAAATCGGGAAAATTCAGTAAATCAGTGTCTTTTCAGCCGTCATAAAATTGTTTTAAAATATCTCCATGCAGCACGCAATAACAATTTAGTTAACGTGAAAAATGCAGAAAAAAAATTAAGTAAAAAACGAGTTTTCAAACAAAACTGAGGCCAAGCCGCATGAAAAAGTAGAAAATGAACTTTTCTTCACACACAGAGCTGGACTCAGATTTTATTCGCTGACAATCATCGATATATTTCAGTATGATCAATCAGAGGTAATAAGTGATTTGATTCATGAAGAGAAAGAATATTCAAGAGAAATGTCCCAATCAAAAAATCTGAGTCCACCTCTGTGTGTGAAGAAAAGTTTATTTTCTACTTTTTCATGCAGCTTGGCCTCAGTTTTGTTTGAAAACTCCTTTTTTTAATTATTTTATACATTTCAATTGCCCACTTTTCTTCCTGCGATTATTTTTCTTTTTTCATAAGAACATTTTTGGAAACAGCTCTCATGGTATACCATGGTTCCTAGCTTACTATAATTTCCTACAAGATTAATTCCTATACTATGAGATGAAAAAATGGATGACTATCAGAACCAGCTTAGCACAAGCTCGCTGTATAGTGACACGTTTAATCAATAAACGGTCAATGGTGTTAGTATTAGTGTGTAAAGCTAAACGTAAACCAAACACCGGATAAAATGACATGGAATATAGAACAAAAAACAAAAACTTAAAAGAAAATTAAATAGAATGAAAAATATTAAATATTATGAGTATAGACGTTTTTTTTTAAAGCATACTTAGAAACGTCAATGATAAAATGCTCAACCTTAATATTAACAGTAATGCAGATGAGATTAATAGGTTCGTTACATGCTAAAGTTAGAACTCGAGGGGTTTACATGCAACAGGGGGAGCCTTCTCAAATTGTGTCTACTATCACGAAAAGAGATCTTGTTAAGTAACAACGAAAAATCAATATTCGCGTTTAAGAATTGATGCACAAAAGTTTCATCGGCAACCATCATGCGACATTTCTCAAGCGATCCTCATAGGATGGATGAATTATTGAATTATTCCAGGGTAGGTGTCTAAGAGAAAATCGTAAGAATTTTCGCTGAACAGACTCGATACGGTCGATTAGGTACCGTAAAATGGAGACCAGAACTGGCTAGCGTATTCAAGACGTGCTCTTGTTATGGTAGAATTCGAAAACTCTCAGAACTATTGTTTGATACCATGTAGTTTATATGGGAGATAAAATTCAATCTGTGGTCACATTTGACACCCAAGTCACAAACAGAACCCACACGGCGAATTGAGGAATCCGAGGCAAAGGCATTGGCAAAAATAGAAGCAATTACAAATTTCAGACGAATCATCGCTAGCAGAATCTTTGTACCTCATGGTATTGGGCTAGTTATCCGAATAATAAGTATATAGATGACCTGGTCATAACAATCACAGAAAAACGTATCAAATGGAAGAATTTACGATCTATTACAGAATGCTCTAAATATAGTCCACAACTGATTGCAAAAGGGTGGTATGGTACTCCATGCCAAAGGGGGAAAATGAACCTTTATGTACCTACATACATTTATGAAATATTAAAATTAATTATATCTCTCAAAATATCAAACAAGTCATGTTGAATATAATATATTCTGAAAGTTTCAGAGCTCTAGCTAATCGGAAAGTTTGTGAAAAATCGATCACTAAATTTGGAGACAAAAACAGTCAAACAGAGAAGTGAAATATTAATAAAAGCGTGTAAAAACTAAAATGGTTTGCATGCCTAGGTACCTACCATGCATACCTGTCCGACTGGAGGCTATTATCTGCTTTCACTGCAAAAAGCGACTATTCTCAGTATTAAAAAACTACAAAGAGAAAATCACCTCTCAAACCAAGCAATCTGGTCTAGCCTAATTGGAAGTATTAGAGGAATTTATAGCGGAACCGATAATTAACTCCATGTCGGATGTTACGTATGCTGAAACGTTATTAAATACTTGGAAAATCTTTAAGGTATCGTCAACAGTGCATTCTGGTAATCACCTTATGCAAATACGGATGGATCTAAAATAGAAGGAGGAGTAGAAGTAGGCGCATATAAGGATGTATGTCCAACTATGAATCCGTTAAGGAACTGGGGTGATCACCTACCATTTTCCAGGCAGTGAGATACACGTCATAAAACTCTGGGCACGCGAAATGATAAACAAAAATATACTTGGAGGAAAAATAAGACGCAGCCAAATGGCGCTGGTCTAGGACTATCTTACTGGTCTTGAAGCAACTATAACTGAAACCAATAATATCACGCTGACTTGATGGAGCTAAATCTGAGTTCATCTGAACGTTTCTATGATAACCTGAACTGAACACGAGGAGGATACATCCCAGAGCTAATACAAGCCACGAAAGTTATAATACACTCGCAACATAGGCGAAAACCATTTCTCCTACTTATTTAGACATAACTAAGGCTCATAGCGTAGCTCCTGTTTGTATAAGTCTAAAACATCTAATAATGCCATAGATATTACAAAATGGGCACAATAGGGTACTAAGTATTTGAAGTACCCCGAATAGACTGAATTATATAATATGGAGCAATTTAGCAAAAAAAAAAAAACATAAAAAATCGTCAAACTACAAAGCCATTAAAAACCAATTTATATTATCATTAAATTCATTCACATTTTACATATGTACGTAAAAACCTAATTAATTACACGACAAAATATAGGAAATGGTCGAAGAATTTTTGATTTCATCTCCCACTACATGACCAGGGCGAAAGAAATATTATTGTCAAATGAATGCTGGTGTTCTTGTTTACCCCAATACCCAATTTGTGACTTTTCCTAGTCATTCGTCAACAGCAAATCATAAGCATTACCGCATCCGCTAAATTGCATGAAAGTTATCGAAACATCTCAAAATATAATTAGCGGTTTATATAATCATCGTACATATTTTTTTTTTATAGTTTCCTAGGTAGCAAAGACTTAATTAAAAGTGCCTCAATCGCATCACTCGAATCTATTTTTAAGTTGATTTTAATATCTACAAACTTATTAGATTTTTTTAAATAATATTTTTGCCATATGCAGATAGTTTAACACGCCATGAAATGAAAATATAACTCCAAAGAACTTCCGGTGAAAAAGAAAATTAGTGTTAATACCAATTTAGTATTCTACACGAATTGCAGAGAGACTGAGACTGATAAGATTTCAATCGGAGATATCAGTTCTGTTCAAGTCCATTGCCTGAAAATTTGCATGCAGACATATAAAGTCGTTGCACAATATTTCTACCTGCAGTGCTCCCATTTCGGTATAGGTAGTTAATTTTTATCCGAAGAACATGAAGAAAGTCGCGATATATTGTTTTGTATACCTAGCCATTGTAGCAGCTAAGGTGAAATAGAAAATTTTAGTTTTATATTTGTGATGAAAATTTCGTTTTGCATTTTCTAAGTGCCTCTTTTAAGTAGGTGGGGTTATAATACGAGAAAGTAATTAGTTTTTTACGAAATGTTTTGAGTTTTGAGCCCTGTATTGCTGCTGCTCTTAGATGCATGAACACGAACGACATCATCAGAAAATTTTTTTCTTTAGTTCATTCCATGAAGGAATTTTCATGATTCCTCCTGCATCTTGAACCTTAAGCTCTCATCTCGGTCACCCAGGGATACAAAATCGTACTCTGTCCTCGAAACCAAACCCAGACCAGATTTTCATATCAATAATATCGAAAAGCTTTCTGGAGAAGGTAACCTAACTTCTGGGACCGGATTCACTAACAACACGGAGAGTTGCGGAGTTTTTGAGATGAGATTTCTTTTGACGCTTAACACTCCAGTTGGAATTCTGTAACACGAGGGAATTTTTATAGAGAATTACCAAACTCTCTATTCCACTCGATAAAACCTCGGCTGTTTTAGTTGTGGATAAATAAGAAGAATATTTCTCAACTGACATTATTTCCTGTTTTTGTTGTGTTTGGTGAAGATAGCTAGGTACCTAGGAAATTTTAAACTAATTCGATTGGATTCACCACATATTCTGGCTATATTTATAAAACCAAATTTTGGTGTTTCAAGGTACACTTTAAAAATTTTAAAACATGGTTCAATTTGGTCGTTTTCTAGTACAGAAGAGATGCTATAAAAATTTAAGTTTGTGTGTAGGATTAAATCGTATCTACATTTTGTGTCGTAATTAGATATGTAATTAGTTTTAGTGTCCACTAAATTGTTTTGGGGATAACTGCAAAAGAAGAGAATCAGTTTTTCTTAAGATGAAAAAAAATTCCGTTTTTTGGTACAAAAATAAACACAATTTTAACTCATCATTCTTAAGAACTGGTAAGTGAAATTAACTTTCCATGAGATAATCTTCACAACAGAGTACTAATGGATGTGAAACAAAGAACGAAAGAAATATGTATATGCAAAATATAGGAACTGGGGTCATATACACCCCAAAAAAATCCTTTTTTCGGCTGTAAAAAGTTAGTTATGAAGTTGAAATGACCAAAAACAAACTACACCACTCGATTACCCGCTCCACCCTCTTTAATTTGATACCAACCATGACGTATTTTGGACAGCCTCCAGTGAAGGGTGGTACGACCCCTCATCACCAAAAAGCCCCTACCCCAAAAATGTTTGACTTAATATTATTTTACTCTAGACCCTAAATCCGCACGAAAAAAGCCCAATGCTCCACGACCCTCCCACACAGAGTTAGAGCCGTCCTTCAATATTGCAACACTTCTCACGTTTTCCCTAACTCCCCAAGGATGTTAGTGAAGAGTGGAGAGTTAAGGAGTTTTAATCGGGGAAAACGAAAAATCTCATCTCCAAAACTCCCCAACTCTCCGTTTTACAGAATCCGGCCCCTGATGGAAACATCTCAGTAAGTTCCTGTGAAAATTCCATAAATCACTAGGTTTTCAGCCGTAACTTCCAACTCAAAACCTCTGACGAATTCTAAGTATTCCGTAGAAGCATTGTATCCTGAATAAGGAATTATGCCGAAGCACTAAAAAAAAGAGTCATACTTAATTGAGGTGCGAATCATTTATTATAAACGAAAATTGATTGGTAACACCTTGAAGAACAAGAAGACTCACGTCGCCCACTAATCATTTAGTCAGAAGTGGAATCCACAGGATTACACAAAGTAAACACGAAAAACGCTAAACTTTGAATACAGGACACTAGATCGCATATGGAACAAACTAACTAAGATGACACGTAAAATAAGGTGAAATAAGATACTGAAATTCGGGATTCTTCGTTAAAATAATTTTTCTTGCCTCATTCTTAGTATTCTGCCGAACAGTCTCAGGCACAACCTTTTTGAGGCCAGCCCGTCCCTTTAACTCGTACACGAATTTGTCTGTCTATTTATATATATATTTCTGTTTTACTATTTTCGACACTCTCGTAGACCCACATTTCGTCATCACAGCGAGCTGAAATTTGGCACACAAGTCGCGTGACAATTGAATCTATCAAAATTTGAACCGGAAATTTCCATGGAAAACCCGGAAAATCAGGAAAAATCATTTGAAAAAAATTTGATTAGTGATAAATCTGTTTCAGGAAAAATGAACTGTTTTCCGATTTTTCCGGAAAATTGTCCGGTAAAAAAGTTTTCTAAATTATGCAGGATCAAGTTCCCTATCAACTGGCATCATTACTTTCTCTCCGACAATGGTGAAAACTTGCAGAAAAAATCGAGGAAAATTCATGTTAAGCGCTTTTCCGGAGTTTTTCAGACCAAGGAAGCGTTTGAGCGTTTTGCAACCTAAGACAAAGTTGTAGAGCGAAATGAGTTGCATAAAGTTGCTTTTGTGGAAAACTCTGTGGAAAACCCGAAAAAACGGGAAAATCATCGGACAAATTTTCATCGATATGATTAAATGTTTCAGGAAAAGTGCAGAATTTTCCAATTTTTTTGGAATTTCAGGAATTTTCCGACTTTTCCGGAGAAGATTCCGACAAAATTCATGTAAATTTTTTAAAAAAAATTCATAGTAATAGGAAAAGTCTGTGAAAACATGGAAAATCGGGAAAATTTAGTAAATCAGTGTCTTTTCAGCCGTCATAAAATTGTTTTAAAATATCTCCATGCAGCACGTAATAACAATTTAGTTAACGTGAAAAAGGCAGAAAATAAAATAAGTAAAAAACGAGTTTTCAAACAAAACTGAGGCCAAGCCGCATGAAAAAGTAGAAAATAAACTTTTCTTCACACACAGAGGTGGACTCAGATTTTATTCGCTGACAATCACCGATATATTTCAGTATGGATCAATCAGAGGTAATAAGTGATTTGATTTATGAAGAGAAAGAATATTCAAGAGAAATGTGCCAATCAAAAAATCTGGGTCCACCTCTGTGTGTGAAGTAAAGTTTATTTTCTACTTTTTCATGAGGCTTGACCTCACTTTTGTTTGAAAACTCGTTTTTTACTTATTTTATTAATATCTATTATTTCAAATGACCGATTGGTTATTGAATTCAAGATCATCATTCCTAATATCTAAAACATGTCGTCTACGATAACCAGGACATTCTAAAAGTTATTATACTCCCCACTTACATATAATTTGGATGCGTAGGTACCTACAAGAAATTAGCCCTAGAATACATATGTAGACTAAACTTAAGATCATCACCAATGTGTGAAAAGTTTAAATAAAATATATTTCCATGTAGGCCAGCAGTGGCGCTGGTTCATCCTCAAGCGAAGACGACGATTTACTAACAATGGTAAAGAAAGCTTTTCGAGAAATGGCACAAGAATGTAGAGATAAGGAACATGGAACTAATGGTATCGTTTTACTTTAATTACCATTTCCTGTGAGAATTTTTAAAATGACTTCTTCTATCTTTACTAAATTAGATGATATTGAAGCTATAATAGAATGCAGAAAGGAGAGTACCTACCAAAGTAAATGTATAGGCAAGTGTATGATGCAAACCTTTGACCTCGTGAGTATATTGTAATTAGAAGTCAGTTTTTTTTTTTTAATGAGTGCGAATACAAATTAAAGTATAGAAAATAAAATTAATAATTATTTCATAATACAGATGACACCTTCAGGAAAATTGTCTGTAGACGGTTTTAAACAGTTGGCAGGAATGCTTGCAGAAAGTAACGAAAAATCTGACAAAATTATTGAAGAAGTAGCCGAGAAGTGTCGCAAGATTGAAGAAAAAGATGAGTAAGTATTTTTTTAGCAGTTTTTACAAAAATTAATTTTTAATAGATACGAGAAAGATTACAGAGAACAGAGTCTAGTAAATTTTTTTATTTATTTTTTTTTTATAGTATGTAAAATACCCTTAAAATTTTACTTTACTTACTCCACCTCTTTGCTTCTGTCAGAGTAATAAGTGGAGCACTGTGAACAGATCTAATTTGTTGTTTTTTTTATGTAGCTGCAATCTTTTATTTTTCGTGGCAAAAAAATACGAGTAATTCTTCCTCTCTCCCATATTCTCTCTGTTGCTTAGACGTAACTCTACACAAGTAATCGCAGCCCAGAAAGTAATTTTTCAAAAACAATTCAAAAAACACTTTTTCATGGGAATTTTTCAACAAAAACTTAGAAATTCTTTGGTGTTCCGCAAGGTAGTCATCTTGGCTCCCTACTATTTATTATTTATATCTGATTAGATGATGATTCCAACATGTTTCATATAATTTTTAGTGTATATGACCGTGCCGTTTTAAATTTTGTGTATTTTGGTGTCCTTAAATATCAGCAAGAGTACAGCTATTACCACATATAGGCTTGAAAAAAAAGCATAAATTTTGGCGTTATCTTCATTTTTTAATTATCTTTCAAGAATCACTTTGAAAAGATCATGAGTAAAACTAACGACACTCTAAGCCTAAAATATAGAAAGATAACCCGTACGTTATAAAGGATCTTTATTGGACCCCATGGTTAGACTAATTATCGAATATCTCCTGTTCGACTAGAAGCGACTATGATTTTATTTTACTGTTTTTTTTTTTATTATCTTAATTTTTTAATTTTTTACAGTTGTCTCGCAGCTTACAAGTATGGCATGTGTATAAAAGATGAAGCGGTAGCATTAGGGCTCTACAAAGAATAGAGGTAGTCCTACATCCATATTATCCGGAGCAGGTTGCATCAAACATAATAATATGTAGTTAACAAAATTTAAAATTTAAATAGAATACGTGTGTGAAATGCATGCAATAAATTTAATTAAAATATTGAAGTCCTGTTAATTTTTATAATCAAATGTGCGTGCATACAATATAATGATTTAGCTGATCTACTATGACACTTTCAGATCTATAGTTTGGCTTCATTTACGAGTGCAGTGGTAGCTTGAATTCGGTGCATATATAAATGGGAGGCAAAATTTTGATCATACCACGATTTCATTGGTTCAAACTTGTAGATTCTATCCTGACGACTATTAGTTGAATTGAATAGAATGAGCATTAGTCCTTGCCGATAGTACACAGATTCTTAACAGTTTATTGTCATTTTTATGCATGGAGCTTTCAAATTAAGATTTTCAATGCAATAATGTCATAGATGCCTTATAAGTACGTATAAAAATTTACTTAATGCTGTTAAGACTAGTTCCGAATCCAACTTGCTTAAGGGAAGGTTACAGTCGAGAGGCATGAAAAATGCATGAACTTGGGAAATTTCTTTTTATATAAAACAAATACTTTTGGAAATGAGTTTTAACGTATTTTATTCTTCTATCAATGGAGAGCAAATTCCAATTTTATTTATAAGAAGAAGAAAACAAAATGGCTGCTCCAGCTACCATCAAACAACGCCTTGTATGGCGTGTTTTGGTCTGCACGGGTTCGTCCACAACTATGCCCGTTCATCCGAAACAAATATGGTTGAAAATGATTAAACTAGATAAAATTTGGGGGGCCTTACCCGTATTCGTTTTCAAAAAAACCTCTGAATAACAAAATGCCAGTCGTTTGAAAAAAATATTTTTTTTTTGCTTCAACGGATGAAAAAACTATTTCTAAATAAATTATTGACAAAAATCGCTTCCTGAAAGCCCCGCAAATTGAATTTCCTTTTAATTGCGCAAAGATTTATATGAATCGGTTCATCCCTTTAAGTTGAAAAATGTTGCTCTCAGGAAAACTCATAAATAAAGATTAACATTATAAAAAATCTTTGAAAGCTTACTTCAGCTCATTCCAACACCATACAGAGGCCCTTCTTCTTCCTCCAAGAACTGATTGTGCTGAATCTTAAGGTTAACGGTTTCCCGAAATTTATGAGGGTTGCTCAGGTAGTGAGAAAAGGTCTCCCCAACAAGCGCGCTCCGAGCGCCTGAGATACCTATTTTCTAGCAGGCGGACGGTTCAGCTCTTAACAGGCTGTGAATTCTAAAATAATTTAGAAATGTAAATATCCTTTTACTCACGTGCTCTAAACACTTTAAGGATGATAATTATGTAAAAAAAAATCGAATTTTTCATCGTCATGAATGGTAACCTTCCCCTTAATATGAAGCAACTAATACAGTGCACTTGTATGAGTAAGTTTAATAAATATGGAGTACAGTCAATTTGCCAATAATTTGGCTACAGAAAGTACCTAGAATTACGTATAGCATGTAAATAATCATAAAGAAAAATACTAAACGCAAAGATCTCACACATGAACCTTGCGGTACACCCAGCATTAGATCGAGAAATAATATAGAATGCACCAATTACTAAAAGAATTCCTGGAAAAATAAACTGGTCACCGGCAAGATTCAATCCTCCATATTTTACATCTTGTAGATCCTGTAAATTGTTACGGCCAGTTTTGAAGATTCGGACAATACAAATAATGTTTTCTGTGAACATCTTCTTTGAAGAAAGATACAATCACTGTGATGACAAGGTCTACAACAGGCTCTAGTCGGAAAAAAAGGAGAGTTAGAGCCACACCTATAATAAACAAATCAGATCCATCATCCTTCACAATTTCCTAATGACTAGTTATACCCACAGGAACGGTATAGGGACTTAAGATAGCTGCCATTGTAATAGCTCAATCGATCTCGATACCAGGCTTCAGAAAGATAACATCTACAATTTACATCAGCTCCTTTATCTATGAGAGAGGCCATCAAAAGGTGTTGCGTTCTAAACCGATATTTCTCGGCTTAGAACGCTCATGAATAATCGACACACGAAGAACAATCCTCTGTTACCAAAGCATCACATGAAACACAAACCAAAGGATAGTCCTCTTCCAACCTAAACGAGAAAAATTCGTGGCTATAACCACTTCTCCGTCCTTATAACATTCCGATGAATATACATTTTGCAAATTTTACGTCTGACCAGCGCGCCTTGAATGGCGATAAATCAAACTATTCTACTGCAGCTATACTAAGCTTGTCTAAATCGGATTCACAGTGGTCATATTTTATGACATGATGGACCTGATCATAAGTAGACGAACAATATCTAAAAATCATTAGATTTCCCTCAGTTGCATAATTGTTTCGATATATGAAATAACAATAATATTAAATAGTCACAGGTGAATATCCATCTGTGTCTAATTTTAACCTATATATAATAATGCTTTTAGATTTAATTGGGCTAAGTTACAATTTATTCGACAGGAACCACAAATGAATTGATTGAAGACCTTCACTAACACGAGATATGTTATCCTCAATTAGACCAAAACGATTGGAGATGTACAATTGTCATCATCTTCATAGATATGTAAATCACGTAAACTTAACGAAATATGTCATTGATAAACATGAAGAATAATAAAGGATCAAGAATCGATCCTTGAGGCACACCAAAATATGCTTGTAAAAAGGAGGAATAGGTCCCATTCATATAAACTGCCTGTGATCTGAAACTCAAGTAATTGAAAATTAAATCAGCTGCCTGAGATGAAAATTTAAAATATCTACTGAGCTTACGGCAGAGAAGCAAATGACCCACTAATACAGTCAATTCATCCTTGTATAAATAGCCCGCAAAATATCATTGCTTACCTTAAGTAAAGCTGTTGTGCATACTATGCGCAGAACGAAACCCAGACTGATTATCATGTAAAAAAAATTAGATATTTGCAGGTATTTTAGAAATATCACAGGTGAACACATTTTTACAAAACTTAGGACTTAGGCCATCTACACCAGCAGTTGTGGATTTAATGATGTCCATTACCGTAATTACTTCATTAATATTAGTCCGTAGGAAGCTAAACTGGATTTGATCTAAAGAAACACTCACTGATTCATCATTATCCAAATTGATAGCAGAACTGCTCCTGGTAAAAATTCATGAATAAGTTCTTCAGTAACAATCGAACAAAGCTCAGTTTTGAGGTGACAAGTCCATTTCTTTTGATGTTGTTCCACAGGATTTTGTTAGGGAGTTTAATATTTAGAATGGACGAGTAATTGCAAACACTGCTATCCGGTTTGTAGTAACCAATATTCCAATAATGTATAACGCTTCCATTTATCATATACAAGATTTCGTTCAGCAAATTAAATTTCGAATATGAGATGTTTTCCATGGGTAACGTGAATCTATGATAGAGTTGAGAAAACCTACACTTGATCCTCTATGTTGGGCAAATGAAATATGATATTTCCAATACACAGTTCTACATCCATAAGCAATGCTTCCTAGTTAATACCTTTATAATAAAAATAGGAATAAGAACTATTTTCGCCTATGTAATTAGGCTAAATATCAATTCATCCCATTAAGCAATTCGAATTGAATTCTGGTCGTTTTACTTGTCATTTTTGACGATTTTACTATTTCCGCACAGATTTCCGGTTCTTTAGCCGTACGGAATCGCGGCGAGATTCCAAGTCTTTGCTTGTATTGGTAGTTGGAACTGAACGTATAAATCTAAAAGATTTCAATGTTATTTCCTTATTATTTTCGCATGGAATTCCCAGACTTTTCCATTGCATATTTTATTTAAGAAATTATAAGTACAGATTCTATGCAGGTAAAAGTGCGGATTTGGCTCAGTGAAAAATAAATAAATAGATAAAATAATGATAATAATAATAATAACTTCCATAAAGAGGTGGTTTTTTATTTTTATTTTTATTTTTTTCACTGAGCCAAATGCTTACTTTCTTTTACCTGCATAGAATTTATAGACTATTTCACCACCAAAACGTTCTGCTATTTTTACACATAATTTGGTTTTACCAGTTCCTATAGACCATCAAGTAACAGTTAAACGAATGAACTATCAAAACAAAATTGTTATTAACAATGCGAAATGAAATTCCTCAAAAACACATCTGTAAAGCTGAAAATGGCGTCCTGTAAGCATGTAAAATAGCGCTGGATTGTGAGAATGCCGTCAATTTTTTTCGCTGGAATTCTGTAAGAGAAATCTACATCTGCAATTTTTGCTTATTGGGATCAATGTAAACGAGCGATTCAAAACATGAAAAACGATAATCGTTACTGCAAAAAGAAGGATAACTGACAAGTCATAGACAAAGGATTACACAGAAACTGATAGAATTATTAAACATTACAAAAAACAAAAAACATATCTTTATCTCTCTCTCTCTCTCACTGTATTATATTTTTCGTCTGTATCAAAGTAACATGAGTTTTCATTTATGTAAAGCACAAAATATTAAATAGTTACATGTATACTAACTAAATGGTCTCACTAATTTTGAACATCGACTCCATAAAGCACTCTCTGTACTGATCTGCTGCCTCACATCTTAAATAATTTAAAGAATTCATTAATGAAATTCTCTCTGACACGCTCACGTACACTTTCACTTACTCGTCAACCACTTGAACTTTTTCATTGCATATATCAGTAGCAATTGCTGCAGCTTGCATCATCTGGGAATCTTGCTTCGTAACATGACCGACAAATGCTACAACCGATTGCTTTGACAATTTATTATCAGACGTCAACTGTAAAAATTATTTCACTTTGTATAAATATACTTTGGACGTAATCAACTGTTTTGTTTTTTTTTTTAATGTATAAAAAAAACTTTACCAATTGCAGAGCCTTCATTAGACAACCCCTTTGACATTTTGATTCTTTAGAAGGATTTGCTGAATGTTGAATTAATACTTCAAGAAATTCTTAAAACAAAAATATAAAAATAATAGTTTTTTAGTGATAATTTAATTAAAATTTAAAACTATATAAATTTTTATATATGTAGTAGAGACATACTTCCCAAGTCTGCAGGTACTTCTTTCTCTCTATCTACATAAAGACTTTTAAACTCAGACGGTGCAATTTGTGCGGCAATATTCACCTAAGCAAGAATATATTTGCTTTTATTAAAAAAACTATAAATTTAAAAATTTTACTTTAAAACTTTACTTTTACGTGAACAAAAATTATTAAAAAAAATAAAATAGTTCCAATAAAGTATTTCATGGTGAACATCAATTATTACAACTGGAAACTCTAAAAAGTGCAACGTTTTACTAGAACAGCGAAAGATCGACTTAAGGGAATTAAAATGCGCGATTTACTTTAAATACTTTTACGGGGATTGAGTGCTGTTTTGATTGACTTATGTTTATAAAATCAGTTAGATGAACATGGACACCATTGCGTTTTTTTTTGTCTTTCCGCTTAAATTCGATATTGATCGACTGTTTTTTGATAAGACTTAATGGAAGCAGAATTGTGCTGCAGAAAATACATATCGATTCCAGTTTATACATAGCCTGATTTATCGGCTCTGATTACTGTATGCAAGTATACGTGGGACAGTGTCTGTAGAACAGATAAATATTTTATTTCGTGGTAATAATGATGATGGTTTCCAGTTCATTTTATATAAGAATTTCAATTATTTTAAATATTTGTTCGATAGGATGCCAGGCTTTGGCTACTCCCTGGTTCGAATATAATAGGATTAGCAAACTTAGCCAGAATATATAAAAAAATTATTACTCTAGGTACAATATCGAAGGCTTAGTTTCCTTTTCCTAAGTAAACACCTCAGTTTGTATGATTGGATGGAAAGTTCTAAAACCCCTAAGATTATATGTATCAATAAAATATCTTCGAAGCTAGGTTATTAGGTTAGGTTACTAATTAGGTTTAGTATTAATTTAATATGTTCATAAATCTAAAACTCTTCGCACTTTTGAACTATTGTAGAATAGCTTTCATATGTCTAGTAATGTCCAGCTATATTTGGCACGCCTTATAGACCTCATGAACGATTGTGCGGACTCCAATTTACTTAGGGTTTCAACATGGAGCGTGGAGAATCAATTGGTACTGAATCCTGATAAATCCCAATCGATGGCGATGTTTAGAAGGATTGTCGATGCTAATGATCTGCCTCAAGCCTTTTTAAATTCGAAAATCTTGCGATATTCTCATTAGGTGAGAAACCTGGGAGTTCATTTCAATACCTCGATGACATGCTGTAACCATATCAATAGTGTCGTTCGTCGAATCTACACTGGTCTCAGCAGACTTTGGCTATCGACTAGTATCCTCTCCTGGTCATTACGCTTGAAACTTGTCAAAACACTACTCATGCCTTATTTTACCAGTGGCAGCGTGATTTTTCCACATCTAGACGCATTCTGTCGAAGAAAGATAAATGTTGCTTTCAACGACAGAACCCGATTTATTTTCGGGCTCCAACACTTTGACCATGTTTCTCCAGATCGGCTTGCTCTACTTGGCTGCTCTTTGAATACTCATCTGGTTCATAAGGCTTTAATATTTCTCCATACGCTTATTTATTCGACAAATCCCTCCCCCTTGCACAATGAGCTTATATTCATGCGATCTTCTAGAAACGTGAACCTGTGGCGATGCGACTGATCTGTTTCCATTATTTCCAGACTCCGGGCAAGCCATCGTACAAAATCTGGTAAATCACTTTTCTAAATTCGGGCTAGATATACCTTGCTGAACGAAGACAGCCGTAGTTAGGATGCCTTTGTTTATTATAACGTATAAGTAAAAAATATGTTTTTGTTTTTCAGTCTTGTGATAGCACTTTTTCAGAGCACACAAGAGGAAAGAAAATATATCGAAGTAAAAAATATATATATCCAGGACAATTAAGGCCAAACAAAACCGGGCTTTCATTTAACTCTGGAGAAAATTTGACAAGTAAGGACCAACATTGTTACTGAACTCTGGAGGTATGAGCAACCTCATCTTTCTGGCTACCACTGTTCGGTCGTCGTAAGGAAGCATTGTTTTTATTTTTATACCAGAGTTGTTCTATCAGAGTAGTTGTACTTCGTGAGTTACCACCGCACTACAGGGTTAACGCAGTTATACGACTTGCACCACGGTCATAGGGACTGTAAGGACATCTCGCTGTACTGGTTCCAATTTTGAAAGCCCCATCTTACACGGACCATCTCTGTGGTGATAACATAATAAATATAATTTTTCAGCCGCATGTTAAATCATCAGGGCATATTGTCATTGGGACAGTAAGACCACGCCACAGCCTCCTTAGTTTACAGGAGACTTCTCATCTGAAATAGTTTGCTCGAGGACAACTCCTTACAGTCCTAGTATGAGCTATTCACCTGGTATAGCGAAAATATGAGTTTCAAAAAACTGAAGCTGAGAGATTCTAGTTCGGATGGATGAAAGTAGAATCAAATAGAAAGAGACTACGTGAATGAAGAAGAAAAAAAAATACCCACATTGTTGCTAAGTTTTCCAGGTTGGTTCCACGATGATATGAAAATTTTCTTTTTTCTATTATTTTAATGGTGTTTTTTATACAACAACAATTACCTTTTGATTGTCGGTCTACTGATTTTAATTAAAAATTTACCCTCGACCAGATACTTCCAATAATCAAATAAGAAACGCTTTATACATGTTTTTGGGCTTTCTAATATCATTCTAATACCATTCTACTAAAAAATGGGTATGAGCACATTAAGTTATAGGATAGTTATCCTCAAGAGAAATCCCAAAAACATCCATGAAAAACAAGTGGAAAAATTACATGTCAACCTATTAGCGAAGCTGCAATCGATGTGGTGTAATTTACTCGTCAATTAAAGTCTTACTAACTAAAATATGGATTCTACACTTTTCTATGGATAATAGTCTAGCAAGTGTCTACTAATTGCTAAATATGTACCACTTCTGATTTAGTCTACAAGAAAGAGAGAAGAATATAAGTCCATAGGGTGGGTAAGAGGATAATATAACAAAATTAAGTGACGTCAAGTACATTCAGAAATTCTAATTGCATGTTATTATCATTATCGTCGTCGACGTCGTCTGTCTACTGAGAAGATACAAAAAACTATGAAAACAAAACTTCCATAGACTTTATGAAAAAAACAAAAAAAAAAGGAAATTAGTCATAATGACACAATACTTTTCACCAAATCATTGATGACATTGCAAGGTTCACATTTTCATTGGAAACCTCTTATTTTCCACATGACAGTCTCTACACCGCGCATTTTTTTTTAACTATAGTATTACTTAATAGCTTTAACTTTGATTCAAAGCCATATTTCATGGTTATATACATGTTGAGATAATTTCGATCCAGAACTGTTGTTTGTTGGCTTATTAAGATGATAGTAATTACGGGTGTCATCCGAATCGGGGGGATATATGCATGAATAATTTCCAACTAGTAAGCTTAGTGCTGTCAAACTAGGCGGCAAACATAGTATATATACCAAAGACAAAATCTGTATGGTTCACAGTAGACGAGATTAATTCAGCCAGTTTCAGTTCTTCACCAGAGAATTAACTTTTTAATAAATTAAAGAGATTTCTGTTCATTAAGTGCTTTCGATTTGAAGTAAATTAACTCATTAAAAATGAAATTTCATTATGTTGCAGCAATTCTTCTATGTCTAGTCGTTGGATATTCCCAGGTGATAATATATGTTATTCGTATAGTGTTAGGTAAAAGTGATAACTTCTACAAAAGTGAAACTATAGAGTTCTTGTGACAAATCCTTATAGTGTGTGCCCACATAGTGTTAAATGAATTTGAGTTCAGTTTTTGCCTATTTAAAATTGTAACATTTGGGTAATTTTCAGGCTGATGTAACCAAAGAGGAAATGGATGAAGCTTTTAAGGCAATATCTGCAAATTGTAAGAAAGAAACAGGAGCCTCAGATGGTAAAGCAACACAACAAGTCTTGTATAAAATGTGAAATAAACAAACCAATTAAATATTTCCAGGTGATATAGATGCTATTATTAAACATCAAATTGATACAACTCCAGAAGGCAAGTGTTTAAGAGCCTGTCTAATGATGAAATTTGATGTGGTAAGTGGTGACAAGTTATCTTTTTATGATTTTTAATACTCTTAAAGTATGTGTAGTGAATTATTTGACCGGCTAGATAACATACATATAGAGAACAAATTTTAATTCTAGACCTTGATAATATCAAGAGCAATAAACGCTGCTCTTTTTTATTAATTCTATAACTATAGGGAAGGGACTTATAAATTGGTAAAGACAAATGAAAAATTAAATTAAATAAGTAAACGCATAGGCGTCGGATTTAAATATTTTCGGATGTAAAAATTCAAGGGGCACAAAATGATCGTGGGAAGAAATAATTAAATCATACGGAAGGTACGTGAATAAGACTATCAAGAATATCTTAGCAATTTCAGCTTGTCGAACAAGTGTGGCAACACTACCATAATATCAATATCTTTCGTTGCAACCACAAACAATATTCAAACTTTTTGAGCCTCAGAGATACCAAATTTGCGATCATTCTAAATTCCGGCTTCTATACGAGGCCAACTGTAGTTGGGATAGAAAAAAAACGTTTTGTTACTTTTATGTAAAAAAAAGTCAACTACTATTCTGCATGCATTTCCATTTGTAAACCCTTAAAAATTCTTTTCTACTACAATTTTATAATTCCTTCTTCTCCCTAGGTATACCCATACGAACGTGGAATAATTTACCATCTTTTATATTTTTGCCAGTTATAAAAGTTAAAAGAGTACATAATTAGAGGGTATACCAACACTAATTTCACTCTCGCTTTAATACTTATAATTCTCCTATACCCTACTTCTTTATCTACCCAATGATTAGCATTTCATCATAAACAATATCCCTATCCCATGAAAATTGACTGCAAACAAACACAGGGATCGAAGTTTAAGCGCTTCTAAAATTCTATCATCTTTTGCAGATAACTGCGGATCACCAATTGGTAAAAGATAATATCATGAAAATAGCAGATTTAATGATGAAAGGTGATCCTGATAAAATGAAGGTGGCTGGAGAGATTGCTGATAGCTGCTTGGGAGTAACAGACGCTGATAAGTATGCGTTCTTCGAAAATATTTATAAAACATAAATTCTCACCAAAAATTATAATTTTTTCCATAGGTGTGAAGCAGCTCATAAAATAGCGAAGTGTTTGAAAGAAGGTGCCGACGCCAAAGGTTTAGAAGTAACCTGGTGAAAGTTTAACAGTTCATCATCAAGGTCGTTAAAAAGCCTATAGTATTTTGCTAGACTTACATATATATACGAATATGCATGCATGTATATAGGTATATGGACATTGTTCCTCCATATCTTTTTTTTTTTCTAATAAAGACTTTCAAAATAAATTTTTATTTCGTGTTTAACTCTTATTTAGTTTAGTAATATATGCAGGATGAGGTCATTTCTCGTTGGACTTCTTAAATTCAATATGAAAAACGTGCGTTGATGATGTGGTTTTTGAAAAAACAAAAAAATATATATACTGGGTGGCGCAAAAGTAATGACCCTATTTGGTTCAGCTACAATTTCTTTCCTAAATTAGAAAACTAGAATTAGTGTTTTATATATGTACATATATTTGTGCCATGAAATTTCGTCTGATTAGGATTTGAAGATGATGTCTCTTAAATGGTGACCTCCAGAGTTGATGCACATTTCAGCCCTATTTATGACATTTTCCATAACTTGGCATAAGACTTCCTGCGATAACTATGTTCCTTATTTCTTGATGAATGTTGTCTTTTAGGGCTGCGAAAGACTGTGGCTTGTTCACATACACCAGTGATTTCAAAAAACGCCAAATAAAGAAGTCTGGACAGGTCAGATCGGGTGATCTTGCAGGCCAAGGCAAATCGCCAAAACGAGAGATGGCGCCGTCTTGTTGGAACCAGATGTGCTCCAGACCCGATTCATCCAAACTGGGTAACAAGAACTCACCTAACATGGTTCTGTAGCGCTCGCCAGTGACAGTTTTTGCATTGCCTTCGAAAAAATAAGGTCCGATCACTCTTTCAGCACAGACGCCACACCATAAAGTAACTTTTAGTGGGTGTGTAAAGGTGTTTCTTTAATAATACGCGGATTTTCAGTGCCCCAGAAGCAAGTATTCTGCTTATTGACATGACCCGAGAGATGGAAATGCGCTTCGTCACTCATAACCAATTTAGAACAAAAAAAAATCTTCCTCTTCAAGGTTGAGGTTTATGACGCGCTGTCTGTACTCTAGACAAGCTCGGTGGTCAGTAGGCAGCAGCTGATGAGTCATCTGAGTTTTATACGGAAACATTTTCAAGTCTCGTTGATGTTTCTGGACACTCTTCCACATTTGCGCACATTTTTAGTAATTTTACATTTTTTTACTACACAATTTTCAATATCAGAATAACAGGAGATGTCATATAAAAAAAATATAAGTAATTTCTATAGTGCCAGTACTTTTGCACTACCCATTATAACAGAGTTGAAATTCAAAAATTTCCATTTTGTTGGGTAGAAAAAAATTAAGGAGATTAGAAGAAAAATAAATACACCATTGGAAAGGTGCATCAATTATATATCTAACAAATTATAAATCAGCCCAATAGGGTGCATTGGTCCAGTAGATATAGTAGTTTTAGGATGATTCATAAAATATCTTAAAAAATTATAGATGACCTGAAACTGGGAATTTGTAGAATGATTTTAATTTATCAGGAATCATTTTGTAGACAGTTCAATTCAATTCAATTCAATTTATTTATACTGGTTGACTGTACAACAAGACTTACAATCTTTTTTATTTGCACAATTGATTTTAATAACTACAAAATAATAATTTTAATTGAGTTTCAATGTACCTCAAAAATTTTATTAAAGCTAAGTGACTACGTTAATAACTAATTAGCAAAAATATAACAATTCAGAGGTGGTTAACGAGTGCCGGAAGTGGAAAGAAGTAAAGAAACCGTGAAGAATAAGAGTAGCAACACACATATGTAAACTATAATCATTGGGATATATTTAAAAATATTTTTAAACTATTTCTAAATCGGCTGGTTGAGGTCGTCCGTTGAATACCCGCAGGTAGAGAATTCCAGATATTTGTTGCATGCACAAAGTAAGAGCACTACCAAGTACCAGAGAGAAAGCGAGGAATTAGAAGCTGTCGGTGCCTTTCAGAACGGAGGAAGTTTAAATATTCATAAAGATGCCTAGGTATATAATTTTATGCATGAAG
Source organism: Dioctria linearis (assembly GCA_963930735.1). Classification (NCBI taxonomy): domain Eukaryota; kingdom Metazoa; phylum Arthropoda; class Insecta; order Diptera; family Asilidae; genus Dioctria; species Dioctria linearis. The sequence continues at coordinate 257,467,019 of OZ005742.1, read as the reverse complement.
ATTGAACTCTTGTATGTGCGATAAGTTTGAATGGAACATCAAAATATTTTGTGCTGATACAGACTGATGTGTTCAAAACGTCGCAATCCATAGATGAAACGTTCACAATCATTATAAGCTACGTCCAGTTCACGACTGCATACAGAGTCAAGTGACGGAAACATTAGACTACCATAACTAAAATGTGGCATAACTAGGGTTTTTATAAGCTTAAATCTGGTTTTTATGGATAACAACGCTGCAGTCAACCATAACTGTCGAAGACACCATAGACTTTGCTGATAAGAGCCTTGATAAAGTCACAACAGATCATATGATCATTCAGCATGATACCGAGGTTCCTAACTGTTCTCATGTACGGTAAAGGAGAATCGTTTAGAGTTACAACAATGTCATTTCTATATTGCAACATACAGCAAGATTTACTGGCATTGAGTGCCAGATTATTTTCGATTGACCATGAGTAAATTCGTTGAAGATCGTCATTTATACGTTGTACCCCATCCTCGATCAAACCAAACGGTCTATTAAGGTATATTTGGACGTCGTCGTCAGCATACAGATGTACTTTTGAATCTTGAACAATACTAGGGAGATCATTTACATATATATAAGCTAAATAGCAATGGTCCCAGAATTGAGCCTTGTGGGACTACACAGACCAATGGTAAAAGCTTAGAACAATCATTCTTTAGTTTTACTTGTTGGAACCTATTAGACAAAAAACTCTTTATACTTGCAATGGCTGACGAAGAGAAGTTATACAAAGAGAAAAGCTTTTTTTGTAATTTAGAATGAGTCACACTGTTAAAAGCCTTCGAGAACTCCAACAGCGACAGCAAACAAATTTCACCTTTATCAAGTGCAAAACGAAGATCTGTAGTCACATTTAACAAAGTTGTCTTGCAGCTATGTCCACGACGAAAGCCAGATTGCCAGCATGACAGGAAACATGAAGTTTCAAAATGACCAATCATTTGTGATGTCATAAGCTTTTCCAGAGCCTTCGATAAAAACAGAGAAGACTGATAGGACGGAAGTCTGATGGTAATTCTGGCGAGTTCTTTTTTGCAACAGAAAGTATAGTTGCTATTTTCCATTTGGTAGGAAAAAACCCAGAGGCTGGTATTGAAAATATGGGTTACGAAAGGCAATATGATCGAAGGCAAGAGCTTCAAGAAGCAGGGAGAGAGATTATCGGGAGCAGTAACATCAGATCTTATTTTCGATATGGCTCTTAGTACTTCTTTTTGGTCGACGTTTCTGAAACTAAAGCCATCATCATTTAGCATTGGAGGTACAACATTATCTACAGAAGATCCTCTGGTTGACGATAACGTATTACTAGCATTGATGACTCATTTGCATCGATGTTACAGACATCTACTGCTGTGTTCTCCCTTTTACCTGAATAAGGAGAGACCGGATAAATGGTCTACTTTTGAGTAGATTTTCATTTAGGAACAATTGCGATAAAATTTTACAGTTAGATAGGATCGAGAGTTGGCTCTATATGATAATCATCAAGCACATCAGAGAGGGTGTAAGCGCGGGGGGGGGGGGGCAAATTAGGACAAACGTCAATGATTCAAAAACTAATTCAAATTCCCAATACTTGGCGACCGCCCTCTCCCAATCCCTTTGCGCTTTAAATATATGTATTTCTTTCTTAAAATTCAGGATGATTTTTCGTTTTTAATTACAATGAAAAAATCGACCAGAGATAGCCAATAAAGTTTAACCTTCAAACTCCTTATTATTAGGAAGGCGGAAGATCCCAGAATCCATTCAAAGGATAATAATCTTTCCAGGTATTATAAGATAAGTCGAAACCCATTGTAAAGATTGATCGTTTTCCTCTGTATTCAGAATGATTAAATGATCGAGGTTATCGTCGTCTGCAATAATGGCAAAATATACCGCAGTTATGGCAGATTATGCCGTAGTTATATTAATATGTGCTAAAATATGCCGCTGTTGTCTTATGGTAGAGATACCACAGTTATAAATGGATGATAGATACATATGGCTCTGTTTGATAAGAATTAAAATCATTTGGTAATCGTTCGATTAGCTTTGATTTTATTGTCAAATGTAATATTAATTACTATGCTAATTATGTTAAGGTGGGAAGACGGCTGCGAACCCTTTGGGCCGGGAATCACTTGAAGCGATGGTACCAGAGCTTCGTTTTGGGTATTGCTTCTCTCTGGGTTTTCCTGAAAGGGAATCGTGGGCTGAGGGAAATACGTAATCGAGCCTTCCCTTGTCTGCTCTACAAATTTTCACTCTGTCAATCATAATGGAGTCGGTGCTAGTTGAACCTGACATTGGGCTGGACTACTCACTTGGTAGGCACCTCACTGTACCTGATTATAGAGTTGAAGGCAATGTTAAGTTTTCTTGTATTGTTATAGTCTAGTTTGCCAAAATTTCACAGCCCACAAACAAGAAGTAAGCTTGGTGGTCATTGGGGTAAAGTAGCTGGATGTCCATAATGTCCGAAGTCCACCATAAAAATTTTCGGATAACATAGTTAATGTGGTCATCCGAGGTAAAAGTGCTATTAAATATAACACCAAGACTCTTATAACGGAGTCGACAAGAAGAATAATAGTATTAAATGGTCACAGGTGAATATCCATCTGTGTCTAATTTTAACCTATATATAATTATGCTTTTAGATTTAATTGGGGTAAATTACAATTTATTCGACAGGGACCTTCATTAACACGAAATATGTTATCCTCAATTAGACCAATACGATTGGAGATGTACAATTCTCATCATCTTCATAGAGATGTAAATCACGTAAACTTAACGAAATATGTCATTGATAAACATGGAGAATAATAAGGGACCAAGGATCGATCCTTGAGACACACCAAAAGATACCGGTAAAAAGGAGGAATAGGTTCCGTTCATGTAAACTGCCTGTGATCTGTAACTTACGTAATTGAAAATCAAATTAGCTGCCTGAGATGAAAATTTAAAATATCTACTGAGCTTACGACAGAGAAGCAAATCAGCAAATGTATCAAAAGTCTTTGAAAAATCTAAGAAGACTAATTCTTCCGTGTCAATAGCCCGCGAAATATCATTGCTTACCTTAAGTAAAGCTATTGTGCAACTATGCGCAGAACGAAACCCAGACTGATTGTCATGTAAAAAAAAAACAAATTAGAGATTTACAGGTTAAGTGATTTTCTCCACTATTTTATAAATATCACAGGTGAACACATTTTTACAAAATTTAGGACTTAGGCAATCTACACCAGTAGTTGTAGATTTAATGATGTCCATTACCGTAATTACTTCATTAATATTAATCCTTAGGAAGCTAAACTGGGTTTAATCTAAAGAAACACTCACTGAATCATCATCATCCAAATTGATATAGCAGAACTGCCCCTATCACTTGAAACAACTTCTTGATTAAGTTCGTCAGGATTAATCGAACAAGAGCTCAGTTTTGAAGTGCCAAGTCCATTTCTTTTGATGTTGTTCCGCAGGTTTTTTTTATGGAGTTTAATATTTCGAATGGAAAGTAAGTAATTTAGCAGCCACTGCTATCCGGTCCGTAGTAACCAATATTTCTCATGAAAAGCCGATAATCTATACGCTTCCATTTATCATATGCAAGATTTCGTTCAGCAATTAAATTTCGAATATGAGATGTTTTCCATGGGTAAAGTGAATCTATGATAGTTTTAGTTATGAAATAGAGCAGAGAAAATCTACTTGATCCTCTACATTGGGCAAATGAATACTGATATCTCCAATACACAGTTCTACATGCCTAAGCAATGCTTCCTGGTTAATACCTTTATAATCAAAATAGGAATAAGAACTATTTTCGCCTATGTTATTAGGCTAAATATCAATTCTTCAATGTAAACGAACGACTCAAAATATGAAAACGACAATTGTTACTGTAAGAAGAAAGATAACTGACAAGACATAGACAAAGGATTAAACAGAAACTGATGGAATTATTAAACATATTACAAAAAACAAAAAACATATCTTTATCTCTCTCTCTCTCTCACTGTATTATATTTTTCGTCTGTATCAAATTAACATGAGTTTTCATTTATGTAAAGCACAAAATATTAAATAGTTAGATGTATACTAACTAAATGGTCTCACTAATTTTGAACATCGACTCCATAAAGCACTCTCTGTACTGATCTGCTGCCTCACATCTTAAATAATTTAAAGAATTCATTAATGAAATTCTCTCTGATACGCTCACGTACACTTTCACTTACTCGTCAAACACGTGAACTTTTTCATTGCATATATCAGTAGCAATTGCTGCAGCTTGCTTCATTTGGGGATCTTGATTCGTAACATGACCGACAAATGCTACAACAGATTGCCTTGACAATTTATTATCAGACGTTAACTGTAAAAATTATTTCACTTTGGACGTAATCAACGTTTTTTTTTTTTTTTAATATATAAACTAAACTTTACCAATTGCATAGCCTTCATTAGACAACCCCTTTGACATTTTGATTCTTTAGAAGGATTTGCTGAATGTTGAATTAGTACTTCAAGAAATTCTTAAAACAAAAATATAAAAATAATTGTTTTAAGTGAGTTTTAAATTTAACTATATAAATTTGTATATACTAGAGACATACTTCCCAAGTTTGCAGGTACTTCTTTCTCTGTATCTAGAGTTCCATGAAAATTTTTAAACTCAGACGGTGCAATTTGTGCGGCAATATTCACCTAAGCCAAGAATATTTGCTTTTATTAAAAAAAATACAAATTTAAAAATTTTACTTTAAAACTTTACTTTTACGTGAGCAAAAATTATTAAAGAAAATAAAATAGTTCCAATAAAGTATTTCATGGTGAACATCAAATAAAACTGGAAACTCTAAAAAGTGCAACGTTTTACTAGAAAAGCGCGATTTACTTTAAATACTTTCACGGGGATTCAGTGATGTTTTGATTGACTTATGTTTATATAATCAGTTAGATGCACATAGGCACCTTTGCGTTTTTTTTTATTTTATTGTCTTTCCGCTTAAATTCGATATTGATCGACTGTTTTTGATAAAGACTTATAATGGAAGCAAAATTGTGCTGCAGAAAATACATATCGATTCCAGTTTATACATAGCCTGATTTATCGGCTCTGGTTACTATATGCATGTATACTTGGGACAGTGTCTGTAGAACAGATAAATATTTTATTTCGTAGTAATAATGATGATGGTTTCCAGTTCATTTTATATAAGAATTTCAATTATTTTAAATATTTGTTCGATAGGATGCCAGGCTTTGGCTACTCCCTGGTACGAATATAATAGGATAAGCAAACTCAGCTAAAATACATAAAAAAAATTACTTGTTTGCTTTTTCTTTTAGTTGTCCTTCCCTAAATTAAACACCTCAGTTTGTATGGTCGACGTCGTGTGTCTACTGAGATACACAAATCTATGAAAATAAAACTACCATAGACTTCGTGTGAAAAAAAAGGAAATTAGTCATAATGACACAATACTTTTCACCACCAAATCATTGATGACATTCAAGGTTCACATTTTCATTGGAAACCTCTTATTTTCGACTTGACAGTCTGTACACCGCACATGTTTTTAACTATAGTATTACTTTAACTTTGATTCAAAGTCATTCCAGGGTTATATACATGTTGAGATAATTTCGATCCAGAACTGTTGTTTGTTGGCTTATTAAGATGATAGGAATTACGGGTGTCATCCGAATCGGGGGGGGGGGGGGGGATACATATATGCATGAATAATTTCCAACTAACTAGTAAGCTTAGTGCTGTCAAACTACGCAAAAATAGTATATATACCAAAGACAAAGTCTGTATGGTTCACAGTAGACGAGATTAATTCAGCCAGTTTCAGTTCTTCACCAGAGAATTAACTTTTTAATAAATTAAAGAGATTTGTGTTCGCTAAGTGTTTTCGATTTGAAGTAAATTAATTCATTAAAAATGAAATTTCATTATGTTGCAGCAATTCTTCTATGTCTAGTCGTTGGATATTCCCAGGTGATAATATATGTTATTCATATAGTGTTAGGTAAAAGTGATAACTTCTGCAAAAGTGAAGCTACAGAATTCTTATAGTGTGTTCAGTTTTTGCTTATTAAAATTGTAACATTTTGGTGAAACTTTCAGGCTGATGTAACCAAAGAGGGAATGGAAGAAGCTTTTAAAGCAATATCTCTAATTTGTAAGAAAGAAACTGGAGCCTCAGATGGTAAAGCAACACCAGAAGTATTCTATAAAATGTGAAATAAACAAACCAATTAAATATTTCCAGGTGATATAGATACTATTATTAAACATCAACATGACTCAACTCCAGAAGGCAAGTGCTTAAGAGCCTGTCTAATGATGAAGTTTGATATGGTAGGTGGTGACAAGTTATCTATTTACGATTTTTAATGCTCTTAAAGTATGTGTAGAGAAGCTAGACATATAGAGAACAAATTTTAATTCTAGACCTTGATAATTTCAAGAACAATAAACGCTGCCCTTTTTTATTAATTCTATAGCTATAGGGAAGGGACTTAAATTGGTAAAGAGAAATGAAAAATTAAATAAAATAAGTAAACTCATAGGCGTCGGATTTATAGGTATGAATATTGTCCTACTTTATTTTCTTATGTAAAAATTCAAGGGCCACAAAATCATCCTGGGAAGAGATAATTAAATCACACGGTAGGTACGTAGTAATTCCAGCTTGTCGAACAGGTGTGGCAACAGTACCATAGTATCATTATCTTTCGTCGCAACCACGCGCAAGATTTAAAAAACCTTTTGAACCTCCGAAATATCAAATTTGCGATCATTCTAAGCTCCGGTTTCTATACGAGCACCAATCGTAGTTGGGATAGAAAAAAAAAAAGTTTTGTTACTTTCATATAAAAAATCAACCCCTGTTTTGCATGCATTTCCATTTGTAAACCCTTAAAAATTCTTTTCTACTACAATTTTATAATTTCTTCTTCTCCCTAGGTATACCCGTACGAACGTGGAATAATTTACCAACTTTTGTAATTTTGCTAGAGGGTATACCAACACTAACTTCACTCCCGCTTTAATAATTATAATTCTCCTATACCCTACTTCTTTATCTACCCCAATGATTAGCATTTCATCATAAACAATATCCCTGTCCCATGAACAGGGATCGAAATTTAAGCATCTAAAATTCTATCATCTTTTGCAGATGACTGCGGATCACCAATTAGTAAAGGATAACATTATGAAAATAGCAGATTTAATGATGAAAGGTGAACCTGAAAAAATAAAGGTGACTGGAGGGATTGCTGATAGCTGCATGGGAGTAACAGACACTGATAAGTATGTTCTTAGAAAATATTTATAAAACATAAATTCTCACTAAAATTATAAACTTTTCCATAGGTGTGAAGCAGCTAATAAAATATCGAAGTGTTTGAAAGAAGGTGCCGCCGCCAAAGGTTTAGAAGTAACCTGGTGAAAGTTAAAAAGTTCATCATCAACAACGTCATTAATAAGACTATAGTACTTTGTTAGACTTTTATATACTAGTATGTATGTATATATGTAGGGATATGGACACTGTTCCTCCATATCTTTATTTTTCTAATAAAGACTTTCAAAATTAATATTGTGTTTAACTCTTATTTAGTTTAGTAATGTAATGCAGGATAAGGTTATTTTGACTTTCTTAATTTAATATGAAAAACATGCGTTGATGATGTGGTTTTTAAAAAAAACAAAGAAGAATATACATATACAGGGTGTCCCGTAAGTCGACGTCAAGCCGGAACCGGATGATAGCCCAAATCGTAACAGTTACCAGAAAAATATAAAAAAATCTAAGTCATGTATTTTTCAAATTATAGACATTTCTTTTGTTTTCGAGAAAATGTACACCTTGTGATGGTTTTTTAGCTCCAGTTGCTACAAATCTTTACTTTTTTTCAATTTTATTTTTCTTATGTAATACCGAATAGTCCTTATGTAACCTGCTGCTTTAAATTCTAAGCCTACTGTTCCAGCTTGGAAGAAAATGTCACATTTTGCCGAACCAAGAATAGAAAATTAATATTTCACCCAATTTTGACTGACTGTAATGAAAAAAAAATGTACTACGCCAGTTTGGCAAGTAACTTTAAAACAGGGTGAGAAGAATGATCGAAATTCATTCATTCTTTAAAAGAATATTCTTAGGAGAATTTTAGCTTTCATTCTCTCGCGAATCAATGAATCGCACAATGTTTGAGTCGGTTTCATTCTTTTGCGAGAGAACGAAATGATTCATTCCCACGTCTTTTGCATTCGCGAATGATAAAGCGTGGAAAAGAATATTCTTTTTCATTCTTTTACCCCGCAAACCGACTTATATAATGTTGATTTTAGGCTTTCATTCAGTGTATTTTCCACATTTTTTCAATGGATTTATATTCTTTTCTATCCTGAAAAAATTTAGTGTCTTTAATATTTTCCTAGTAAATTTCCCGTTAAAACCCTTTCACATAACAAGCACTTTGAGGAATCAGTGTTCTTATCATTAGTCACGAATTTATTTTTATTTATATTGGATTTGCGACCCATGATAATTCGTTAAAATCACAAGAAAACCTTTCAACTTTTAATATAATCTTGACCTAACAATATATCTGTTACGACCCACTTGAATTCACCGACAGTAAAAGAATGAAATATGAGAATGTTCTCTTTCATTCCGAGTGTTTGGTTTTCATTTTTTCTCATTCTTTTGCTGCCATTGAAGAATATTCTCTCATTTTCATTCTCTCAGGAATCGAATGTATTCATAAAATTCTTCGCAGAAAACATTCTCTCAAGAATCTATCGGCTCAAGTATTCATTCGCGAATGAATAAGAATGATAAGAATGTATTTTTTCCATTCCCGAATGAGTTTTTCCGAACTCTGCTTTAAAAGTTGACGCATTTAATAAGGACTCTAAAATGGTGTAACACTTGCTACAATATTTCTTAGATTATGGCAAAAGAAAATTTTTTCTTCAAGAGACCCAGTATCGAAAAATTTATTTTCACCTACTAAAAATGATTCTAGTGTACTCAAAGCTTGCCGCAAGATCGTAACTTTAAGCTTTTAGTTTGACTGAGACGGAGCATCATTACATGAGGTGTGAGTAAGACAGATAGTGACGCTTTCAAGTTAGAGATCCTAACTTTTTGTTGAATTTATGACAAATTTTCCTTAAGTTTAAAATTAAACACCAATTTTTTGGATCCTAAGATTTATTATTTACAAAAGATGTTCAAACTGCCTTCCTTCAGCAGCAATACAAGTTCGACGTCTTCTTAAAAAGGATCGGATTATCAGACGGGCAAATCTTCCATTGTTGACAAATTCAACTGCTTCCGTAATTCTGATGCTCATGTTTTTGTAAAATTCGGTGAGCTATACTTTTGGGCACTCCTGTGCTTTCCTGAATTGCACGTACCGAAGTACTTGGGTCTTCTTCAACTGCTTGAAGTACTACGTCCTCGTAAGGTAAGGAACTCTTTCTTCACCATGTACTTGGTTTGGAAGTCGGCCCTCTGTGGAGAGTAGACGATGCACATTTGTAAAAACTCAATGATTTGACGAGCGAGCGTCACTATCTTGCTCACTCACACTTCATGTAATGATGCTCCGTCTCACTCAAACTAAAAGCTTAAAGTTACGATCTTGCGGCAAGTTTTGGGTACACTAGAATCATTTTTGGTAGGTGGTGGGGTGGGAGGGGGGGGGGGGGGGCAAATGAGGACAAACGTCAATGATTCAAAAACTAATTCAAATTCCCTATACTTGGCGACCCCCTTCCACAATCCTTTTTCGCCCTAAATATATGTATTTCTTTCTTAAAATTCAGGATGATATTTTGCTTTTAATTACAAAAAACAACTCGACCAGAGATAGCCAATAAAGTTTAACCTTCCTTGCATGTATACAAATTCGACAGTAATGTACTAATTCAAACTCCTTATTATTAGGAAAGCGGAAGATCCCAGAATCCATTCAAATGATAATAATCTTTCCAGGTATTATAAGATAAGTCGAAACCCAAAATCGTGGGCTGAAGGAAATACCTAATCAAGCCTTCCCTTGTCTGCTCTACAAATTTTCACTCTGTCACTCGTAATGGAGTCGGTGCTAGTTGAACCTGACATTGGGCTGGACTACTCATTTGGTAGGCACGTCACTGTCTTCCACGCTAAAGTTTTCGTCATCGCATCGGCAGCGACGGTAGCCCTTGATAAGATCAAGGGAAAGGACATTGCTATCCTCTCGGAGATTCTGTGTGGCCCTCGGATAGCATCTAATGTCGAATTCTTTTCAACGAGCTCTACACCGGTGGAGTCCAGCTTTACGTGTATTTGTTATTGTAATGCAACAATAAAAACACGTAAAGCTGCACTGCACCGGTGTTGACTCGTTGAAAAGAATTCGACATAAGTTACTGGGAGACTGAATGTCGTCTGTGGATAAGCTGTACATCCACAACAAGGTGGTCCCTTCAGTGGATGGGTACATGGAGATTATGGGGAATAACTCTCTAACCAGGTCTGGCCTGGCTTTCTCTTCCATGGACCGGAGCCCGGTGTAGGCGTTTCCACCTCGGTTATCGGGTCTCTCATCCAAGCGGATGTTCGAATGAAGCATAGACTTTTTCTTGATGTTCCCCAATAGAAGTTTTTCTGACTTTCTCTTGTGGTTGAAAGGAAACAATGCAGAACTGTGGTTGGCATCATCACCGGCCACAGCTTGCTTCACGCTCATCTAAAAAGGATGGGAGTTTTTGACAGTCCTGAGTGTCTGTCCTGCCTGGCAGGAGAGTTTGAGACAACTGAACACTTTTTGTGTGCCTTTGCTCGGAGCAGGCTGTATACGCTTGGGTTTGCCCTCCTATCTCTATGGATAAGCTGAAAACTTACCTCACCTAGACCTGATGCATTTCATTAAGAGGACAGACAGGTTTTGGTGAGGGGATTTCGAGCAGGTTACGTTACCACAAAGGGCCGCCTTGGCCTCCGTGCTTTTGATCTCTTATCCACCTGCCTTTGTACTAAAAAAAAAAAAAAAATTATAGTAAAATTATTTCTAAGATCGCAATAATAATAATAACACCCTTTGTTTTAACTGCTATGTCAGCACTTATTTATAATCAATTACAAAATCTCTTAATGTTTCAAATTAAATTATGTTTCATTTTATATATGCTTGCGTAGTGCAGGCTTTACACCCATAGATGTTGTGTAACACAAATTTTCAAGTATCATTTCAGAGTTAAAAGTAAGTTTAAATTTGATCAATTTAAATGACTGCACGTGTGAACAAATTTTTCTTGGAATAAGAAAATCTCTCGTAATTCATTAATTGATGAGCGCACTAGTTTTGATGAATTTATTTCCATTATATTTCACCCTATTTTAAGAGTACTAATATGATATGATAGTTTTGATTACTTATTTAAAATTTTATTTATAATTTTATTCTTAATATTTTTTTTATCCCTTTCATTTTCTTCTTCTTGAATTTTACGCTTGCACAGATTATTCTCAATCACAAAAATGAGTCTACTCGCCTAAAGCTACAGTTCCCAAGAGATTACGTCGACGGAAACGTGCAACGCAAGCGCGCCAGCAAAAATGCTTCCGTCCAAACTAGTCCCGTGTGGTTTCCAAAGAAATAATATAATAAATATATAATGAATATTTGTCTATTGTATTGCCCATTACCAATATATTGCTGTTGCCATTGTGGCAAAATAAATATGTTATCAGATTGAATTAGTTAATTAAATATAGATAAAATGTTATGAAAAATTCTTCTTTTTAATTTTTGCAGATTATAAAGATACTTTTATAATGGTTGGTTACATACCCAGTGGTACAACGCAAAAAACAACTGTGAGCATTTTAATGCTGCTACAGTAGTTCCCAGTACAAATATGATTAGAAACCTTTTGATCAGGTACAATGACGGACAAATGTTCATCGACCTGTTCGCAATGCAGAAGCTGTGGAGGTTGTACGACAGTGTTTCAGCGATGATCCATCTTTGCGTATACTTATCGACGCGCTACTCACTTGGGCATCTCGCCAGAGCATCGCTTTACGACGAATTTTGAAAATTTGAGATCCATAACAAGACGTACGATAAGGCAATAGATTCCAATTTGGCCGATACGGGCATCGGTCCATATTTGTTTTGGAAGATGACGATGAACATCCACAAACCATCTCTGGGGAAATATACCAGATCATGACAGAGCATTTTTTTTTTTCGTCCGGCAGTTCTGAACAACTCTGACCTATAGTTCCAGCAGGATGGAGCCATAATGCACGCCGTGAGAGCAACAATGAAGATTTTCGATTTTCGATTTATTTTGAAAAATACAGACATATTTCGTTTGAACTCTTTGTTCCCCGGATTTGATGGCGCTTGATTTTTTATTGTGGGACTAATTAAAGGGGCAGGTTTACATAATAATATTCGTAATGACAAATTTTTGCTATGAAATAAATTCATAGCTAATTTTAAAAAAGAAATTTTATCCAAAGCTAAGCGATCCGTATTAGCAGTGTGCTGTGTTTGTATTCGTTTCGGCATGACAGTAATGAAATCGTAACATTTTGAAATTGATATATAAAATAAACAAATTTTTAGCCCCCCTTACTTTCAGATAATATTTCTTGGCGTTGCCTTTGATAATTTAAAACGCACTTGTCACAATTCAATTGTAACCAAACAAACCCGGCATTGGGAAATATTAAATTTTTTTCTATTGCTTTTTATTTTTATAAATATTTCACTTTTATATTACTTAAAACACTATAATTAATGAGAAAAACTATGAAACTTACTTGAAAAATCCTTTCCCACGATACATACTCCAGTTGTTCCTGCAGCACAACACAGCGCACTTAAACAACATAATTACAAGACTCCGGAGTCTCGATTATATAAAATCCTGTTCACAAAACAATATTTCACTTTAATATCTCGATACTATTAAGTAAAAAGCACTTTTAATTAACTGTTTTTTACCACAAAATCAAACCCGAACTTTCTTTTCATGAAATCTGAAATGTCATTTCTTCCCGCGCTAAATGGGTTAGACTGCCATTGAATTGCCAACAGAATTGCCAACACACGTACACTGTATTCGCACAATACCCTGCTTCCTTATTAGTTATTTATTCAGTGTTTAAATGATGTTATTTCCACACACATGATGAACTTTTAATTAATTATTAGGTAAAAAAAAAAGTAAATGATTAAAATTAAAAAAGCTATGCATTTCACATGAGTCAACCCAACAGCCCACCCTGTAGAAAAATATGAAAAACAGTTATAAAAATTTTAAATTAAAATTCGCTCGCGTTTAGAATTCACCTTCACCACAATTAGACCAATCAAATCATAAGTATTTCTCAAAATTACCGCTGTAATGAAATACCAACAAAAAGGCTGTCATGAATCAGCTGTTAACCATTGGTTTTATGTCGTGTATACGACGACAATTTTCCACATAAAACTATAAAAACTCATTGGAGACGTGCTGAAATTACATCGCCGGTTATAAATAAGATTTTTTTTTACTAAATCTTTAGTTTTATTTATTTTTTAAGAGTAATGGAAAAAAGAAATTCCGAACTTGATTTGTTAGCTATGCAGTAATGGAAATGTTCATAAATAACGTGTTGAAATCAAATCTGTATATGTAATTTCGCAACATTGGGTCAGGGTGAAATCATGTCACGCATCCAAGACTTTCTGGCAGTGCTTCGTGGAGCACAAATAGTAACAAATGCAGCTGTAAAATATAATGAAGCTATAGTTAAGCGTGTCTGGGCAAACTCTAGTTTTAATGAGCTTTTACACAGTAATGTCAATGCTCTAAGGGAATGTGTTTCTAAAGGATCAAAGGAACCTTCAAAACAATTGGACCAATTCGAATCTCTATTGAAGGAATCTATAGAGAGGCCATATGTTGTTTTTGAAGGTGTTAAACAGCTTATACAAGCTAAAAAACAAGTAAAATTTTATTACTCGTGAAATTATATTAAAATTAAAATTTTACACTTTTTTTTTTAGGTAACTATAAACCAAGAGCAACAATCCAATGAAACACAGACTGGAAATGTACCTTCATCAAAAACCGAGTCTCGGCTTGATGCCACAGACATTGACATTTCCTCGATAACATTAAAAGAGCTCAAGGAATTAATTGCGAAAAAAAATAAGCAGAAAAAATATCGTTCGAGAGCTGAAATTGTTGAATCTTCTCTTGCACAAAAAAACTCTTCAATTGAAGGAGAAAAAGGTGAGCGTATTGCGCGACCGGATATAGAAGTAGACAAGCTTTCCATGCACAATTCTAACCCCCAATCAAGTAGAGAAATGCCACGTAAAATTTCATATTCCCAAGAACATATAAATGCAGAAGAGACTTATGTAGAGAACATGATGCGAGCTATAGCCGGAAAGCCGCAAGAAACAAATACCACAATTACAACAGCTAAGGACCATCACCATACTAAAGAAGAAGATGCTGAAATAAAACTTCCAGAATTAAGTTCACTAGCAAAACAACGTAAAGTTCCTTCAAGTCGTGTAGGACGGATGGCATCTTTTGGTTCTCTATTTGCAGGCTTAGGTATTGGAACGGTTAGTGAATTAACTAAAGGTGCTCTTGGATTGGGAGGTTCACATAGTGTTAAAGAAGCATTCCTTAGTCCAGCGAATGCTGAAAGAATTGTTGATACTCTGTGTAAGGTGCGTGGTGCTGCTTTAAAGCTTGGCCAAATTTTAAGCATTCAAGATTCCTCAGTTGTGTCACCCGAATTGGTTAAAGCATTTGAAAGGGTTAGACAAGCAGCAGATTATATGCCAGATTGGCAAGTTAATCAAGTCATGACTGCTGAACTCGGATTAGATTGGAGAAAACACTTAAAGAATTTCGAAGATAAACCATTTGCTGCAGCTAGTATTGGACAGGTTAGATGCAAACTTTTTTTTTATTTTTCTTCATTTTCTCTTAATAGTTCCTGTCCAAGTTAACTTATCTCCTTCCACTATCCCAATAGAGAGAGCTTTTGGTAGAATGGCAATATATTTTTGAATCGATACAAAAAAAAAGTAACATTTGTTGCTCAGTCTGTAACGACTACAAGTGTTACAACCATTTTAGGATTACATCAAGAAGGCACCTTTTCGAATTCTCATTCTGCCTTTCACAACCGAATCCAAGCATTCAAGTTGTCACTCTTCCCAAGAATTGCTGAGTTGCTTTATCGATCTATAAGAAATAAACTAGCAATCCATGATAAGGAGACTTACCGTCGACTCAAGCCAAAATAAGCATAGACAATCGAAATAAGGCAGGTCAAAGCTTGCGTACCTAGAGGGTCATGATTCGCTCTTTTTGTTTAATGGTGACAATCGTAAGCATAATCTGACCAGTCAACATTTTATTATCAGTCATTGGGCGCGTTCACTGCCACCGAAATAGTGACTTTTTGTCTACTACGAGTCACTACCGAGCGTTCACTGCGCTAATTTTGACAGTAAACGTCTACGCTTGACTACGACTATCGTTCACTCCGCAATTTGATTGTACCAAATAGTCGACTACATTCGACTACGCTCAGGAGGATAGTCGATTGTAGTCGGTTTGACAGAACTACACTACGACAACGACTACGCTACCAAAGTGGCAGTGAACGCGCCCATTGAAGTTTCGAGAAAGTAGATTCTTATAGTAATGTCGGAACGATTTCAGTAAACATCAAACGAGGAACTTCTTAAAATGACGGACGTTGACTGCTACAGGATGAATCGGGCAGGACTATTTGCGAAAAGTTATACTATGATAATAGAGTTTCTAGAGAAAATCCCTAAATTGGTAATATCATCAAATCATATGTCAGCAAGACTGTCATCCTTATACTGGTCAAAGATTTAAAGGGCCCGAATATCCTCAGTGGGAGTCTAGCCTTGCACATGTATAGGTTCAAAAGCGGGACGTAGTTGGATGGTTTGAGGCTTAAGCAACAATCCTAAATTCAGAGCATCATAGACTATAGGAAAACATGTTGCAGTCCTACCAGAATCTAGGGAGAGCTTTCAACTGCAACATCTTCATTTTCTCCGACAGTCAGCTCAGGCAGCAACTAAAACACTATTTCGTTTCTTATACAATGACGTCAAAGTGGGAGGAGGCCAACGTATCTATTCTTGATAAACTGGGTTAATTTAAGCGGATCAGGTCTTGACTCGGATAACGGGGTGAAAAAAAAGAAAATGAACTTGTTGTTTGATTAAAGGCATCACTAGTGAATATTGTCACATATTCTGAAAATCGTTACACAAAGGCAGACAAAGTTTTCTAAACCATTACTAGACCCTGATGAGCTAGTAAAAGCCTATTTCAAGAGCCTGCTAAATCACACTTAAGGAGATGGAAGAGCTACAGGACAATAGAATCTCTTAGTGGGCATCTTTATAACCACTCACCTCTCTCTTCTAATTAACTAAACATACAAGAAAGTTTTGCAAAACTATTAACCAAAAATACGAACAATTTTTAGCATTTTGAATTAATTTTTGTTGTCCTCTTTTATAGGTCCACCGTGGAATTTTGAATGATGACACTGAAGTGGCTATCAAAATTCAATATCCAGGAGTTGCAAAAGGTATTGAAAGCGATATAGATAATCTCGTTGGAATGATGAAAATTTGGGATGTATTTCCAAAAGGATTTTTCATTGATAATGTTGTAAAGGTGACTATATTTTTTATTTTTCAATTTTTGTGTGCCTTCTCTCTTTTGACCGACACATTCTCTAAAGGTTGCCAAAAGAGAACTAAATTGGGAAGTCGACTATACTAGAGAAGCTGAATATACTGAGAAATTTGGTGAAATGATTTCTAATCACAAAGAGTACTATGTTCCTAAGGTGATCAAACACATGACTACAAAAAGTGTTCTAACAACGGAATTAGTTCCTGGAATACCCCTAGATAAATGTTTCAATCTTAGGTTTGTATTTAATTCAATTTTCGATCACATTGGAAAGACAATTTACCAAAAGTGAGTTACTTTTTCAGCTATGAACAACGCTATTTTATTGGTGAGTCTGTACTAAAACTATGTTTACGTGAACTTTTTGAATTTCAATGTATGCAGACTGATCCAAACTGGTCCAATTTCCTGTATGACTCCAATTCAAAACGGATTATGTTGATTGATTTTGGATCTACAAGATTTTATAATAAAGATTTCATAAACAATTATAAGAATGTGAGTAGATTTGTGTTTGTTTGTTTCTGCTTTCTCTAAAAGGAATTTTGTTTTTTCTTAGGTTATAATAGCAGCAGCGAACAATGATGCTGATACAGTTCTAAATATTTCAAGAAAAATGGGCTTTCTAACTGGCTATGAAACTAAGCAAATGGAAGAGGCTCATGCAAGTGCGGTTATGATTTTAGGAGAAATTTTTCAATATGATGGTGAATTTGATTTTGGAAAACAGGTTGGCATTTTTAGTTATGACATATAATAACAGCGTCAAATATTTTATTACTTTTCTTTTGTTCGTTTTTTCTAGAATACAACAAAAAGAATTGCTCAAGTGATTCCGACAATGGTTGCCCATAGATTATGTCCACCACCTGAAGAGATCTACTCAATTCATAGAAAGTTATCGGGAATTTTTCTTTTATGCTCGAGACTTTCTATTAAAATGAATTGCAAGCCTTTCTATAATGAAATTATTATGAAAAATGCGGAAGTATGATGACTTCTAGTAGTAATTTATTGTAGAATTATATAATAAGTCATGTGATGGTTTTAGATAAAAACAAATTTATTTTTAAAGAGTTCTCTCTAAAAAAAAATAGTTTTATTAGTTGAAGTCTTGATTGGGATACATGAATTGTGGCGGTGGGAGCAAATAGATAAGTTTGGGCTGATTTCCTGATGCTTAGCTGGACTGACTATGTCTTCTCTATATATCTATATTCACGGATTTGGAAAAAAAAATATTTCACTTCAAATTCGCATTGCTCATAGTAGACCTAAATATAACTCATATAGACGGGCAGGACTCCGTGTTACAGGCAATGAAAGTCTCAAATATCATCGTTGACGAGATAAAAATACATCAATGACGATCTGATAATATCTATTCTGACTTTTTAACTGAATTAAATCCATAATCGTAATAAAAGAGCATAAATTCAATTTGATTTACCTCAAATGAATCTAGGAAATGTCCTAATCTAGTACACCGAGGGCTCTAAAACCTAGAAAGGAGTATAAACAGGAATATATGGTGTTAAGCCAAGAGTTTATATAATATCTATCAAAGCCTAGGAAAATGCGGCTCGATACAGCAGGGAGAAGTTTATGCCATCAACACAAGAAACCACCACTCAATGGGTGCCATGGCATTCAAGAATTGATGGGAATAAAAACGTACTGGCCAAAAAAGGAGCACCCATGCCCCTTGTATGACCGGAACCATTCTACGGTATCCCTTAAAACACCGTAAAACTTGCCATTCAAAACTGGATCCAAAACCGAATGGACCAAAGATGGAATTCAATGATAGGCTCCAGACAAGCCAAAATATTCATTAAAGAACATTCGCCAAAAAAGAACCAGGATCTTTTCAGACTGTCTAGAAATCAATTCAGAATCAGTACAGAAGTCTTAACCGGACACTGCAAACTAAACAAACATACATCGAATATGTATATCACCCACTGATGTATGATGTATGGTATGTCTCGAAGAGGATGAAACATCGGAGCATGTGTTATGAGAATGCGAGACCATTGCACACTATAGATTCCAGGCTTTTGGCTCATACTTCTTAAAGCCAGCCGACTTCGAAGAAAATTCATTAAAAAAAATACTGCTCCTAGGAAGTGTGGGATTGTTGGAATAACTATAGATAAAGCGGTGCACAATAAGTCAATAAATGGCTGCAATTCGTAATTCCTTAATCTTAATCTTACCTCAAATCCCCTACTCTTTTCACTCAACTTAGCCAATCAATTTGAAATGGAAAATAAACCTAATAGTAAAGTATCGTGACAGAGAGATACCATTAAAAACGATATATTTTGTTAATGAGTACGGGTCAGAAGATCAAGGTTTGGAGCAACAAGATAAGGGTTGTTTGCATACGATTTTTTTTCAGATCAATGAGACTGCTGTTTCTGAGCTTAGTCAAGTGTGTCACATCTGCACTGTTTTTAGACTGAGATTAGCGACGAAACTTTTATTTCTACGGCATTTTCTTGGCAATAAACGAAATTGATGGATGGAGTGAAACGAGGTTGGGATCCGAAAAGGGTCGCTGGAGCATAGGCGACAACAAGGCCCATTTTTCACCCTCTAGACTTATGAACAAGTCCCAACCGGATGCTCTAACAAAATTTCAAACTGTCCTCCAACCCTCTTTTCCCGCTACATGCAGTTCTTCCAGGAGGTGTGACCCAAGGAATCTGTAACGTTTTCTTGAGCAGGCCGGCAAGAAAATGAGTCACCGTTTCGGATTCCTCTCCGCATTTTCTGCATACCGGATTTTCAACAAGACCCATCCTATGTAGGTGACCCGGGAGAAGAGAATGTCTAGTCAGAATTGACACTTAGAGTTCTTAGGATTGACTTGCTTACTCCCAGTACCTTCTTCGTTTCATTTGGGTTGAGTATGCCCCATAGCTCTTTTGTAGTTCTACCTGAAGGGTCATCCAACCAAAGGTGACTGTGTTTGCAGTCGGCCCAAATCGAGATAGTAGAGACAAGATATTTTGGTGCGATCCCAATTTTCACAAGAGACTTACTTTGAGTGAGTGGCAGTACCTAGCTACTACATATTTGCTTTCATTTCATAACTTGATTTTTTTTCGTGAAATTGTTGCATTTAAAATTCCACCAGTCTACATCGTACTAATAAATAATATTATCTAATAACTATTAGGTAATTGATATCTCCAACAGATCAATTGTTTCATTCATTCATTTCTACGAAATTCTGGGGCTATTACGGAATCAACAGTGGCTATTAATTGATACTTTCTGGTCTGATAGCATTTTCAACCCATACATAGATGGTCAGATCAAATTAAAATTCCAAATTCAAAATGTTTTGATCGAGCTTAATGCGTAAGTAATCGGATCTATGCGGTAAATGGGATATCATTTCTCATCGCTTTCATGATTCAATTTTATCAACCGGAAGCAAAAAAACAAAAAAAAACAAAATTATATCATGTGAACATAATATGTATGTACATATGTGAGGCTATATTACATATATATTAGAGTACGAAGTGATTGATGGAAACCAGATTCCAGCCGGAACTTTGCATTTCTCCTCCTGAGTGCTTGAATTATAAATGCTTTGAACTATAATTAACATTGATTAAAAGCTGGTTAATGTTGCTTTAAAACTTTGTTTAAAAACTTAAGCTGAGTAAGATTTTATCGTTGTTTTTTGCATCAATTTTACTTTCATATCATGCAAAAAGCTAAATTTTCGATATTAATAATCAATTTTGGTAGGTACATAAATATGTACACAGCATTATCTAACTAATTCGAATAATTGATAGTAAACCGAACTTCCGATTATCGAAAATAGATATGTAGGTAGTCCGTTTCATTTTCGTATTTAGCTTTATGACTATTGGAAAGTTACACACTAATTTTGAAGATATTTCAAGAGTCGCAGATCCAGTCAAAAATTCCCCTTTATTTGGAGTGGCTAGCAAAAGTGCCTTAGCTCACATTTGGTTTTTAACTAGGCCAACCAGGCACTACAGGTAATTCAAAAGCCCCGCAAATAAATAAAAACAAGAAACATAATTGGATCACAAATCACCAGCCAATTTGGAAAAGTCCAAGGAACGAAGAAAAAAAAATTGCACAATCACCGTGAAATTTTTATTGCTGAAAACCTCCTAGCAATTTCCTTAAAACGATCGCTTGGAACCATAACTTTGACAAACCTCAATCTACACCCTCCCGATTAGGAAATATCTTACTTGGAGTATATAACTTCAATATTACGTGAAATTGAAATTTATTCAAAAATTCAGAAGGGATTCAATGTTCTTCTATAAATTTATATTGAATTCGAAAATTGACATCGAACACTGGATCAAGTTAAAATTTGTTACCTACATAATATCATAGATGTTACAAGAACTAGATGTCGCATGGTATACTATAGAGCAGAATATACAGATTGTGAAATGGATAGTGCATTCTGGAATGGACAAAATTTATATTGCTTGTTCCACAAAATTTTCATCGATACCTGCTGCAATAACTTCCAATTCACAAAGCAGCTCTGAATTGTATAATCCTAGTGTTTCTCACAATTTTTCGCCATTCAATTTTGCCAGGGTGACAGCTATATAATGACGTCGTCATGGCTTATGGTCATGAGAAATAAAATCTAACACCACTGAATATGATGGGTATAAATCCGAAATTTGTTAAAATGTTCAAAGTAATTGAAAAACTTATGTCTGCCCAGATAAATAGATACATCGCATATCATAATTTACGTACTAAATGAAGAACATTCAGGCTTTAGAAATGAGCATAGCTACATTACTGCTCTTCTTAAAATAACCAATGATATACGGATTGCTATTGATAGGGATGAGTTCTCCATGTTAGTGCTCTTGGATTTCTCTAAGGCATTTGATTTTCAGTGAATCATAACAAGCTTTGTAAAAAAAACTGATAATGAAATTTAATTGTTCTACCTAAGCTGCAAGCCGTATGTATATGCTAAAAATTTAGATTCCACTTTTTAACTGTGGTATCTTCAGGAGTAACGTAAGGATCTATTTTGGGTCCTCTACTATTTTATCTTTTCATCAATGCACCTTTATGTTGATGATGCTCAATTGTACATCTCAAGACCAATTCGATTAGTTGAAGATGGTGTTTTTTGCATAAATGTTGACCTCCATTCTATGTATTTGTGGACCGTTGACAATATGCTACACCTGAACCCTATCAAGACTGTAAATGCTTAATTATATACAAAACAATTTTAGATACTTCTTATTTCTCACCAATTTGTGTTCCATTGATTACGAATGATACACAAATTCCAGTTGTCGATTCCCCTTCTAACTTGGGAATTATCTTTAATAGAAGTTCTTCATGGCACCATTATAGTAATGCTCTAATTAGAAAAGTATATGGTGGGCTTCGTTCATTCTGGGCTACTAGTAATTTTACTCCAGCGCAAACCCATTTAAAGCTAGTAGGGATGGCTCTCGTCCCTCTTTTTACCTATGGGTGCGAAATATTTTCTTGCCTTGACTATGAGACTATTCGAAAGCTATAAATACTGCATTCAACGATATTATACGGTATGGTTTTGGGCACCGTTATTTTGACCATGTCGCTTCCCTACGCCAACTCCCTCCTTAGTTGCAGCTTTATACTCTATTTCAAATATCACGTTGTTATTATTATTATTATTATTTATTGTCATCAATTCAATTATACATTTAAGATTCATATCTCTTAAATTATGTATAAGTTTAAATAATTTCAAGTAATTACAAAAGAATCTCTCAGAAAAGAACAAAAAAAAGGTGAAAAATTAGTAAATAAACAAACCTAGGGTGTAGTGGCGCGCAAAAAGGGTGATAAACTATTTATGTAAGCCTCTATGCAATATTACGTGAGATAATGAAGGTAAATACATTCCTTTTAATGACACCGAAAGAGCCCGACATTATTGACTGTTTAGTATCATGTAGCAAGGCATTATAAAGCTTAAAGGTGTGATTGAAAAACAGGCGTTTGGTTATTTATCCATGAGATCGTGGTAAAATTAAGTTAAGAGTTCTTCTAGAGACGAAGAGAACTGGAAATCATCAAAAAGGTAACCCGGTCAACAAAATTTCATGATTTTTATCAACGTTATCAATGAACGATAGTCTAAGTAAGGGGAAGGTTACACACCCAAACACAGTGTTTACATAAGATGAAATGTAATCGAATCTACGAAGATTGTATATGTATCGAATTATAGAGTTAAACGCAATTTTTTGAAGTTCTTATTGTTATCTTATTGGTTAAGACTCCTAAGTCTCTGAATCTCAGCTACTCAGATTGCGAGAACAAGTTGAGTTATTACTTAAATAATGCCTAGACATAATTCGATAAAATCAACATAATATCTTGGCGTCAGTTCTTCATCCAGTCCATTATTATTTGTATTTGTCTGCCAATAAATTTGAGATTGTTGTTTGAGTTAGATACGTTTGGTAATTTTAAATGCAAGGTTCTCGAGCACTTGAAATCAGTCTAGTTTTTAGTTTTTTCCTTTGTATCTTAGTTCTAATTAATTAATTTCTTATTAGTCTTGTTTTAGTTATTGGATAATATAACTACATATTAATTTTGTACTAAAATAAGATTTTATATCATTTTGCACAATGACACCTATAAGTGAATAAATGAAATGAAGTTATTCTGTGAAATCTACTGATGCCGTTTTCATTCTTACTTCCTAAGAACTGGGCCCAATCTACCTGTAACTTGCTCCAGGTACCTTAACACATGGGTCGGTCATTAAAAATGAAATGTAATTAGAACTCGTGCTATTGGCTATTTAAGTGCACACTTTATTATTAATAATCATTATTTTAATTATTTTAGAACAACTGGGAGACACACTGTATACACCGCAAGTCCGAGACCCTATCTTACCTACACTGTAAAATATGCACAAATTGTTGCCACAAAGCTTAGGGATTTTCCCTTTAAAGTGTAGGGAATATTCCCTAAAATGTAGGGATTGTTCCCTAAAAAGTAAGGAATATTTCCTAAATTTACATTTGCCCCGTAAATTTTAGGGAATATTTCATACATTTTTAGTGAAAAATACCTAAGCCTTATGGCAACAATTTGTGCATTTTTACAGTTTAAGCTAAGTACCTCAAGGTAGGTAAAAAACAAACTTTTTCAAAAATAGACTGACTTCTTTTGCCATATACATATAACTATTCAATGGTTGAATTTGAAATAATTTAGCCACCACACTTCCCGCCTTCTCCACGGTTATCCAACAACATGAGAAAAATAGACCGATTTTTTTTTAAATTGCAAATCATGGATTGAACACGAAGATGGATTCTATGGAATGCCATCGTTTTCGCTCTATGTGCCTCCAAGGATTTATATATATTGCATTAGGTATAGCAGTCAGTTTTATAGTGATCCCTTGATTGATTGATTGATTGATTTGATTTAAGAGGTTTGGAACCCCTTTCAGGTCCCCCGAACGAAGGCCAAGTCAAGGCCCATTGTTCACCCTCTAGACCCATAAGCGATCGCTCATAGGTCCTAACCGGACGCTCTTATAAATTTCAGTATTGGCTCCCAGCCCTCCTTGCCGGCATCACGTAACTCTTCCAGGAGGTGTGAACCAAGAAGTCTGTAACGTATTCCTGAGAGTGCCGGGCAGTGACATAGAAAGTGGGTCAATGTTTCGGACTCCTCTCCGCAACCCATGCATATAGGATCATCAACAAGTCTCATCCTGTGAAGGTGGCCCCTGAGAGAGGAATGCCCAGTGAGAATGGATACCAGAAATCTCATGATTGGCTTGTTGAGTTTTAGGAGCTTATTCGTTTGATTTGAGTTTGGTGTATCCCACAGTACAGTTCCTTTGTTGTCCTACTTGTGGGATCTTCTAACCAAAGGCCACTGTATTGGCGGTCAGCCCAGCCTGAAATGATTGAGACAAGATGTTTTTTGGTGCAATCCCGACTGTAGGGGCAGGTTCCTCTGAGGCTGCTCCAATACGAGCAAGTTCGTCTGCCCTTTCATTCCCGCTGATGTTGCTCTGCGTTGCTCTGCCCCGGCACCCACTGCACTATCACCCTGTTATTCCGAGAAAGGGAATTCAGGATGGTTTTGCACTCCATTAATAATTTGGAGGTTATAAAGGGTTTAGACAAAGCTTTGACAGCTGCTTGGCTGTCCGAGCAGATGGCTATCTCCTTATTCTCAGTGTCTGAGTTAAGGAGGTGTCTTCCCGCTTCAACGATGGTCTTGACTTCTGCCTGGAAAACCGTGGAGTGGTTTTCAAGGTGCATGGAGAACTCAATTTCAGGCTCCTCACAGAAAACTCCCGCTCCGGGAGACTTATAACCATTAGTATATATTATAATTGGGTTTGTCAATGGTTGAAACACGGAATCTGATTCCCATTCTGCCCTGGATGGAATTCTATATTCAAAATTGCTTTCCAGCATGATCTCGAGGAGGTGGTCGCTATCTCTGTCAATGCCAGGTGCGATAGACTGCACGAAATCATAAATGGATTCATGTGGAACTCTTGTTCCCCCATGAAGCCAGCCAAGGTTAAGATGCAGCCTTAGCACTGTAGTCGACGCCCTCTGCTTGATATGTATTTGTACCGGGTATATATTGAGGATAACCTCCAGAGCCCGGGTGCTAGTTGACTTAAAAGCGCCGCTTGCGCTGAGAAGGCACAGCTTTTGAATCTCCTCGAGCATCTTGCGATGGTTGGCGAAGTCCATTGCCTTCCACCATACCGCTGAACCGTAGGTTAACATGGGTCGAATGACTCTAGTGTATATCCATAGAATCATCCGCGGTTTGAGTCCACACTTCTTCCCTACTGCTCTACGGCACATTGCGAACACTCAAGAGCTTTGTTCGCTCTGTCTTCGAGGTGTGGTTTCCAGTTTAACTTTTTGTCTAGAATAATACCTAGGTATTTCACCCTGTCTTTTAACTCCAAGCGTGTGGAGCCAATCAGGAGCAGGTTTAAACTGGGGATATTCCTTTTCATGGTGAATAGGCATAAGTCAGTTTTCAGTGGATTGATGCTCAGCCCGTAATCCGTGGCCCAGCGCATGACTATTCGGATCGCGCCTTGCACCAATCCACAGAGTACAGGTTCATAACTCCCGGTGACTAAAATTGTCAATTGTCCGGGTGAGTGTTAGCAGGAGATCGTCCATGATAAGTACCCATAGCAAGGGTGATAGAATACCGCCTTTAGGGGTACTCCTGTGAACTTTTTTAACTCTGCTTGCCCCGCCAAGATCAGCAAAGACTGTTCTATTATGCAACATGTGCGTAATCCAATTTTTTAGAGATCGGTTCACTCCATGTTTTGTTAGTATTTCCGTGAACCTATGTAGAAGAACATTATTAAAGGCGCCTTCTACATCGATGAAAACAGCTAGCGTAGATTGTTTAAAGAGGAAGCCTTTTACAATTGAGTGAATCACCTCATGGAGAGCCGTTTCGACGGACTTTCCCTTTGAGTACGCATGTTGGTGCTGTGATAGTCTGCTTCTGGGTATAGAGCGTCTCAGCTCCCACTCACAGATGCGTTCGAAGGTTTTAAGTAAGAAAGAAGTTTTGCAGTTGAGTAGTCTACCCGACCTGCCTTCGGTATAAACACAACGCGGACTTCTTGCCACAACTTCGGTGTATAGCTCAGGGCATGCATCAACCCTAAAGAGAGTGGTTAGGTTGCTAATCAGAGGGTCACCCGAGTGCTGAAGGAGGGCTGGGAAGATGCCGTCCTTGCCTGGGGATTTGAACGGTTTGAAAGAGTCAACTGCCCATTTGACCGATTCGTCCGTGACGAAGGCAACTTCTCCGTCTCCGAAAGTGAAGGTTTCGGTACGCGGAGCTGAGATGCTCTCGTCTGGACCATCGGGGAAGTGTTCGTCTAACAAGATTTCCAACGATTCTTCAAAGGAGTAGGCCCGCATTCCGTCACTGTCCGTGAGAAGTTCGGGTTGACTTGGTATCTTGGATAGGAATTTCTTAAGACTTGACGTCTCATTTACCCCGTCTACGTTTTCGCAGAAGAGTTGCCATGACTTTCTTTTAGATTTTCGAATTTCATATTTATACTGGCGCAAGGTGTTTTGGTTTAGTGATCCCTTAAGGACATTGTACTGAAAATATGTGAACTTTCTGATTAAGTTGCCCATAAGTAAATTGTAAATATTTATAAAGAAAAAATACATTACGATAAATTTTAGACTAAGTATAATGTAGATTGCTACATATAAGAATTAAAGGCTTATTCCAGCTTACAAATTCGTTTACTCCATCATTTTATCTGAGACTCTAGCTTTCATTTCAATTTGTTATTCACCTTTCACAGTAAATTGTTTACAACTTTTCATTTCATTCACCATTGTGGTGTACGAACAGAATGATGTATGTATTTCGAATAGAATTAAAGTCAACTGTAATATACATATGTGTATATTACCAACGATATACTACACCACTTACTTCGTATTCATTCATTAATTCTCACTATGTAACTCTATATGAAAATTCCCAAACCTCAATTAGCACAGACAAGGCATCTAACAAATTGCTTTTTTTCTTCTTTTTTTTTACCCTTGAGATATAAACTAACTAACGAATCTACAAAACACACTTCAATCAAACTTTTATACTTCATGGGTTCCATAAATAATCGGAGTATCTTGTATACGTATAGTGCGAAAATTAGAAAAAAGCTAAGAAATTTCGATAAACATTTTGAATAGATTGCGTTGCGGTTAAATCAAAGAGATCTCTTAAGACCTGTATAATAAAATTGCAGTACACAAATTGTATGTCAGTATACTTTCCAGTATAACACCATAAGACTTTAACTGCCTGCCCACCATGTTTCGTGATGAATCAACCAATTTCCAAAGTATAATTAAATCTGGAATGGCTCACTTTGACTTATGTAATTAGTTAGCACCTCTAAGTTGAATGCATCCGGACTTGTGATGAATGTCAATAATAAAGCGATTACCAACCAACAGGGGGCGGTCGTATTTAGTTCCGATGATGAAAGCATGATTTTCATTAACAATAATAATTTGCTAATTTACCATTATATTGAATAAAATTTGTCGAGAGCATGATTATAAATTTTCGTTTTGTGCAACTAATTCAGGGCACCTTCAAAGTTTACATTCTATTCCATTTCAGGTAGGTACATAATACTGAAATTTAAGGAGTTAATTTTTTTTGATTTAATGGCTTTCGGTTAGATTACTATATGTCTCTATTATATTACATATATACCTACTTGAATAGACCGCCACTTAATAAAGAGATGGATAGGAAAAAGTAAATATATAGAAAATGTTGGCGATTTTATTGAAGTTATTTAATCATTTTACCTCTTACCGTAAAATTTCATTTCACTCCCCGTTTACTCAATCTAACTAGTTTGGGACCTAAATGTGATGTGTTTCAGTTTTGTGATTACATCATTTTCAGTCCACATCAAGAAAATGTGATATAGCAATTAAGAGATCTTAATCAAAGTCTTCCCACAGTTTTAGTTAGTTGTATCTACTACGTGTTTTTACTATAGATAATATCGGAGATACAATTAACAATGAATGAACATACAAGGATTTTACTGATCTTTTTTTTTTCCAGCTTTTAAAGATAAGAAATATTTTCAAGTGATTTATATGTATACAATTTGAAGTGAGAAAAAAAATGTTTTAAGCGAGATACACGCATATTTACATATAAGTATGTATATACGAAATATAGTATAGATAATGCCAACTAAACAGTTAATTTTCTACAAAAATCCTTTTTGGATACCTATATAAAATGCAAATTATGAACATGAGCTGTTCTCTGAAGGCTCTCATATTCCCCATAAAAGTAATGTTTACTTTGAAATACTAAAAATACTAATAAATCGGGTAAGCATTAGTTGATATCTTATCGATTAAGATAATGACGAAAATAATAGCGCTGTTTTTCAGTTTTTTATTAAAATCTAAATCGTAACAGTGCTTCTGCGGCCGGAGATTTATTTATGTTTTAAATTCAATCGCTATCAGAACTAAGTTGGATCGATGCCTTAGTTTGACTCGAATTCGATGAAGGTATTCGAGCCTTCTTATGTTCATAGTTTTTAAGTATCTTTTATCTTTTTTTTACTGGAATTTCATTTTTTTTATTATTTTTATTAATATTTTGATTATGTATTACTACATATTTATATGTATGTTACATGAAAATATTACACAACCTTTTGGTGTCAGTAACTTCGAATTGAATTATGCAGGAAATAAGTTTTAGGTGAATTGGTATAGAGAGAGAAGAAACACAAAAGAGTTCTTTCGATTTAAAGTGGCAGTTTTTGTCGATCCATTGATAAGGGAAATACATGCATTTGAAACTCATATTAAAATTTATGTGATGTAATCCTACGAACACTTTTGAGCACTTTTCTAAGTTTCAATCTGTCCATTCGATTGCTGTAGTCTATCTATTTTTATTGAACTCTTCAATTTTTATGTAGCTACTTTTTCTTTAAATTTTATCTATTAGTTAATTACTTTCTCCAATATCTTAAAATTGTATATATTTGTTTAGCCACCTCATTTATATATAACTATAATTTCAGGATCCAATTTACGTCAATCCGAATATCATGTCGAATTTGTTTGGTCCCAATTTATTTTGCTCTAATCTCTATGGAACTTCGTGTAGCCCTTATTGCGGCATTGTTTATATAGTGATAAACTATTGAAATTTCTAGATTGGGGCACATAATATTATTTTACTGGATAAAAGAATAATAATAAATGAAAATATTTTATTTTTTGTATCACTCTAAATGACTACCTACATAATTTATTAGTGGCGCCTGTAGATTATACTTCACCTGCTATAAAAATAGCCAAGACGTTAGCTAAAATATTCTAAAATATTAAGAGTAGTTGGCATCTATGAAATAGTGTAATGACGGATTTTGCTGATCGATGAAGTATATGGAAACTGCCATTGGTTTTTGGATTATGGGTGAACAGACGGGCTAACTGAAGATTGTAATGGATTCTTAGAATTTTCATTCCGAGAAATTTTTTGAAAAGTAGACTCTGTCACAAATCTTATAACTTCAAGGGATAAATGAAGACATGGCACATGTCATGTCAGAGACTCCTCTTCTCTTGTGTGCAATATTATATGTAGATGTTGATGTCTTCAGTAGAGCCTCATATCGAGTTACGATTTTTCTCATTACATTTAGAATGGTGAACTGAACTAGTCTGATCTGGTGACTGGGTACACTGCTGCCAGATTGGTTAATATCGAGAAAATCAAATGGGAGATTTAATTTTTCTCAATCTTTATAGTTGCACCGAGCCCAGATGACATGATGGCTAGCCCTTCTAAAGAGAGGGAGGTAGCAGAAAGGCAGGAAACATATGTACAGTATATCTTAAAGCCATACATGAGCCGTGTTTTTCCCATTGTTATGAAACCGGGGGTAGTACAATGAATGTATAAACATATAAAATAAGGTTCATATGTTTACCTACATATGTATATCATGAGTCATATGAATGTAGATGAAGATAATAGTTAGTTAGGATTTCGAGCGAAAATTTTGTCGGACTTGTTAAGTTTAGCTTGCCTAAGTATCATGAACTCTATGAACTCTACAAATAAGGCCATTTTGGAGGTTTACTTAACTTACCGCCACTGAACATGAAATCTCACCGATTTTGATGAAAGATAGCTCATTCGACGGGGAATAAGAAAAGAAATAGATAATATCAGGTTAATCAGGGGAGGCTAACTAAGGCATCTTTGTTTAAAAAAAAACACTTGCTCCGATTCCACAATTATTTTATTTAAAAAATGAGTTACAACCTACGCGTTTCGTCTGCTTAAGACATCATCAGGGTTTGCACTAAAACTAGATTTGTTATGCTAATTGTATACATACATACTACGCTAACCGAGCTACATACGCACGCTAAGAGCTATGTAAATGCATCATACAAACTGAGTTAACCAAGTTACAAATTTACAAATACGTTAACCGAGCTAAACACGAACAAAGATCATCGATGAGTTATATATATATATAAAAAAATTTGACTAATGTTGAAACTTTATTACGTTAGGATTTAAAAGGGGGCTCCTATTAAAAAATCAATCTGATCATTCAACAAAGCATAACCGTCATCATCAGCCTTTCTGATTTCGAATATTTCATATCTATCCAGTACTGGTCCTCCATCAATATTATGTAAAAGCTCTATATTTTGGTTAGTACATTTATGTCCAGTAGATTTTAGATGTTTGACAAGACTTGAAGTTGAGCCATATTTGAATTAAATGAATTAATGTGTTCTTTGAATCTAAGTTTTGTTTTTCCTATGTAGAACCCCGAGCAATCGCTACAGCTTACTTTATAGACTCAGCTCCTATCAATTGTGGCTTTCTTTAACCGCAATTTATTATTGGTTAGTAAGTTTTTAGTGGTAAATTTATTATTTCTCAATCATTTTATTTATTTTTTTTCAAACAAAGATGTCTAAGAACATATACCACCAAGTGTTAACACATAAATCAATAAATGAGGCTAAACTAAGTTATTTATGCGCGACTAAGCACTGTTTATTTGCGTTTCAGCTTATGGCATACGATCCTCTGGTCTGTATACCAACGCCATGTTTTGGTACTAAAACTGCATTTCGACTATCTATTTTCGGTTGGCTCCATCATAGATAATAGAACCGATATTGATGATTTCTTTCTTAAGCTTGGCATTGAAATGGCAAATACTCGTTTGTCTAAAATTTTCGCTGTTATAATAATAAAAAAAAAATAGTTCTTGACGTGAGTATGAAAGAGAAATATATTGATAACCCCTCTATAGGCTAATCTTTCTATGAATCGAATAACTTCTAAATTGCTGATAAAGTGCGTATAGAAAGGCATTTTACCGAATCCGCGATAGGTGTCTGATTGATTATCAGGCAATGCTGATATGTTTGCAAAATTCATATCAATAAATTTTCTTTGTTGGACCTGAGCTTGCCGTACGCCTTGCTATTTCAGTTATAGGGTTCTTCTGAAATAAATTTGTTAACGGCAGACTTAACATATTGTAAGTGTACAAAATTCCTACTTGACAACCCAAACGGTTGCAGTTCCGGTTGTAAAAGAAATTGTATTGAAATAAACGAAAATCCAACCTAATTTCAAATAAATGACAAGAAATTCACTTAATTTTGTGTAATTTATCAATATTTGTCTGTCTCAATCAAACTGTCTAATCATATCATAATTAGCAAAAATAACAACACAAAAAAGTAAGAACAACAAAAACTATACAAATAAATAACATAAATAATACATTGAAGTCATCCCTCTTACTTATTAGCTAGGCTCTTAAAGGAAAAAAAAAATTGAAAGATCTTTCCTACATACTTCGTACATATATCCATTACAAATTCAAAAAATTGGTTCAATAAAAAGTACCACCAGAAACAATCGCCGCTAAATGGAACAATCTAAATTGAGTCGAGTGTAATGCTCTCACTTTTCCTTTTCACATGAAAAATTCAAGATCATTACGTAACTGACGCTTTTCTTAAAATTCACACAGGCGCCCGATTTTATACTATGTATGTATATAGTTATAAGTACTTGTAATAACTATCATCCTTCAGCACTTTCACTGATATTCACGTTCCAAAAAAAAAAAAAAAAAATTATATCAAATGCCCCAAATCTTTGTCATAATCATAAACTTGTTGTCATATCATAACGAAATAATTCAAAAACTTGATACGTGACGACGATGATCTTAAGATCTTTGTGGTTTATGCTTCATCCTAAAGCCCCTAAGTACCCCTACATGAGAGACAAGTAATGCGTCGTACACTCACCAAACAATAAAAGTGCGACATAAAAAGAAAATTACAATCAACTCAGGTTTTTTTGATGTGTTGTTATTGAGAATTGAATGAAGCCCCGCATTTCTTTCTTTTGTGAAATTAAAATTTTCAACGTAAATAATCCGTTCACGCACGCGCATCAAAAATTTTGAGGAGGATAGGTAGGTATATTCCGTTTACTTAGCACATGCAATTACACACCAGTTCGATTTTTTAACAGCTGATCTAGTCGTTTTTCTTAAAAACAAATTTTTGGTGTTTTTTTTTTGTATAGTGGGTACCTACTGCAGTAAGCCCTGTGCACATTATCTTTCACTTTTAATTTCGATTTCAATCTTTCAGGTGAAATGAATAAACAAAAAAAAAAACATCAACAAAAGTCGTTGGTATGACGAGTGACGATTAATACAAGTGTGAAGCAAAATGTGGTTTCACGATCACGATCGAGCATGGCTGTCTGTCTGTCCAAGAAAAGACCTTCAGTCAGTGGATGAATGGAGTCGTTCTATTCATTATGGTCAACTATTGTTTCGCGGACATTTGATTTCTTGACATTACCAATTGCACAAAAAAAGCGTGCTAAGCTAAACTACTGATGACCTGATACACCGTCGTACATGTCTTCCCACACACAGTTTAGGCGCCTCAAATTTACAAATCTATTTTTATAAAGAAGAGACCTTGGAGGACAGGTAGATAGCAGAGAGCTTTTCTTGGCCGATCTGTGTAATTCTGCATTCGCAACAATTACATACAACAACAAGTAGTTTGCTGGGTCGCCGGAAGAAAACTTGAAAACTGTTTGACTTGTGCTCTATTCCTGGCTATGGTAGTCGCGCGCCGCAACTGCATTAAATTCGCTCAAATATGGATAAAATAGGTGAGTGAGATGTTTAAAGTTGGCGTGTAAAGCCCAGAGAATGTATGTCGTCGTAGATTGAGAGACACCATCAAATGATAGAAGGAAGGGAGTTGCTGTTGTTGGTTGCTCACTTTTATTTTCGTTTGATCATCTTTCGATGTATATGGCGGTAGTGGAGCGGCGGCGCAGCGCGGCAGGCATACGACGGGCATCTGTAGTTTATGAGTGAAGTGTACTTAGTGCAAGCATGGTAAAAGGCCCGCATATAAAAGCACTTGAAATTTGGTAAATCGGCATCATTTCCATCCGATTGTTCCTGAGAAGAGGATTATACTTGTTGGAACCGACGCAAGAGCAAAAGGAGCAAAAGTTACTGCAGAATCAACATAATTTCTTGTTTTTTAAGTGAAATTTGGCCAGAATGAAGTTAGCTGTAAGTAAAAGAGTGAAAGTGATTTTAAAGAGGATTAATTTGAGATTGTCAATTTCTTTCATTGTTATTACAAAATTTATAGGTGTTGGCTGTATGTGCCCTTTTAGTGGCGAATGTGTCTGCAAAGGAAACAACAAAAAAGAAGTCCGGAGATAAATTATTGTTGAAAGGAAAACGAGAATCTCCATCGGGATCATATTTGCCACCATCCAATGGTTATTTGCCGCCATCAAAAGGATATCTACCACCTAGCGGAGGCGGAAGTAGTAGTTTGGGAGGCGGCGGACATGGCGGCGGCGGTGGTGTAGAAACTTATATAATTGCTGCAGGTGTAGGTGGTGGATTAGGTGGAGGTCGAGGTTTCGGAGGTGGAGGACATTCTCTTGCAGGAGGATTTGGAGGTTCTAAATTTGGTTTAGGTGGATTTGGTGGATTATCAGGCGGTAGCGGTGGTGGATTACATACAATTGCTATCCCATCTCAAAGTTATGGAGTACCCAGTTTAGGTGGTGGTGGCGGCCATGGATTAAGTGGTTTATCTGGTCATGGTGCTTTAATTGGAGGAGGATATGGAGGTTCTATTGGAGGAGGTGGTCATGGTGGTTCTATTGGAGGAAGTCAAACTTATCTTGTTGGAGGATCCTTTGGAGATGGTCATTCGTTAGGCGGTGGATCTTTTGGAGGTCATTCACTTGGCGGTTTAGGTGGATTTGGTGGCGGATCATTTGGAGGACACAGCCTTGGCGGTTCATCTTTAGGAGGCCATTCACTTGGTGGTTCTTCCTTAGGAGGTCACTCATTTGGCGGTTCATCTCTTGGTGGTGGTCATTCATTTGGCGGCGGATATGGTGGACAATCTTTCGGCGGTATTGGTCAATCTCATGGTAGTGGTGGTCGTTCTCTTGGTGGTGGATATTCTCATGGTGGAGGACTTTCTTATGGAGGTAGTGGTATTTCTCTTGGCGCTGGACATTCCTTTGGAGGTGGACAGTCACTTGGAGGTATCCAATCCTTTGGTGGTGGTCATTCCCTTGGAGGTGGACATTCCCTTGGAGGTGGTGGATATTCCCTTGGAGGAGGAGGACAATCACTTGGTGGTGAACATTCACTAGAAGGTGGTTACGCACTAGGAGAAAGTTCAGCTGGAGCACATTCCTTGGGTGGTGGCCTTTCATATGCAATTGGTGGTATTGATCACTCATCATCTTTAGGATCTTTAGGAGGAGGAGGAGGAGGAGGTCACACTGTCGGAACAATTACTATTCCATCCGGATCTTATGGTATTCCTTTGGCTGCACCAATTTCATCATATACTCCACAAATTGGATCATCACATGGTGGAGGTATTGGATCAGTCGGAATAAGTTCTGGCTATGAAACTCCTGCATATGCTGCTGGTCATAAAGGACTACGTCATTATCAATCTGGAGGATCATATCGAGGATCTGGAGATAGTAAAGTTGTCGCTTTAGGTAGTGGATATGCATCACAAGCTAGTTCTGGTCATTCACAAGCTCCTTTCCGTCCATCTGTATTTTTAGGAGCTACTCATGAAGTTTCAGTTCCATCACAATCATATGGATCACCATCTCAGGAATATGCAGCTCAAGTACCATCCGGTCATGGAGGTGATTATGGTATTTCGGGTGTCGGAGGAGGTGCAGGTGGTGTAGAAGAGGGACATTTATCCGGATCATATTTACCGGCAGCTTCACCAGAAAAAACATATTTACCGCCAAGTTCATCTTACGGAACTCCATCAGCACCTAGCTCCAATTATGGCGCACCTAGCTACAATACAGTTGACTATTCATCAGGGTCATCTCATGGCCATCATTAGAAATTAATTGCTTTAGGTGTAGATATATCAATTTTTAATTTATTCTGCCACAATGCGGCTGCCTCATTCAGAAATTTTGTAAATTTATATTTTCGTAATAAAATCCTGTTGTTGTTGTAATAAAAACTAATCTTCTTCTTCTTCTTAGTCAGATAAACCATTGCGCATTTTACAGAGCTACACTTTGGATGAGTCATTTTTTTCTTCTTCTCAATTCCAAGTAAATGTGTAATTCCGGAAAGTCATTCATATTGTGTCGCGACATCATGACCAGATAAGATCTGGTAAATCCGGCATGATATAAAACGTTGCATTCACATTAAATTGCAATTTCTTATATGTACTACCGATATGCGATGAAAATCTTTTACTCTCAGGTTTAGGATGTGGTGTGAAAGTTTTTTATTGGTCAAGAGCGCATATTATGATGCGGTTTTATATCGACAAGATCAATTTGTGTTTTCATGTTCGTTGGTTGGTTCGTTCGTTCGTGTCATGCATATTTGGAGCAAATAATAGAGTAGTTAAGCGAAGGTCAACTTACATGAGGAGTACAAGATACATACCTACATACATATTATCTACATAGATCTCGTCTTGCGCGCTTTTATATTTTCTTTGCGATTCGGTTAGCGAGGCCAATTATGGACGATATGGTAGTGAATGGATAGCTCCCCGTCACTTGTCACTTTCTTTATACTTTCTTCTTTCTTGCGAAATGGATGTTGAATGGATGCAAGTTTTTAGAGATCTATTTATAGGTTCATCGGTGAGATGTAAGATTGCAGTGAACTATTTATTATTTTAACTACATAGTAAACTTTCATTGACGGCTAAGGATGATGTGTGATAATGACCCAATCTCGGTTATATATGAAACGTGAATTTTATGATTTCTTTGAATAATATGTAGACTACCTAATATATTGAAAGCTGAATGTTATGCATTAGTTATATATAAATATATATCAGATGATATCATGGGTATGATTACGTAATATATCAGAAGTTATGACTGTTTTTTAAATCTTATTTCATTGTTCATTATAAATATATGAGTGAAGCTTTCACTATATATTACAAATTTGCTCCACTTTTCACTAGAATTGTTCATAAAACAATTCAACTACTTTGAGAAAATGTGTACTGTAGAGAAACCTAAAATATTCTGGTGTGGATGACAATTCCGTACACATCGGTAGATGTGTGTGTGACCTTGGACATAATTTTTTAAATCAACAATTTTTTACATTACGCAAAGCTTTATCTCCAATAACTCAGATATCCTTTGATATAGTCCTATGAGCAGTTAGATAATGCATTTTCTTTCCATTACATACGTTGATTCTACTGAAGTGATATATAGTGCCATCATAGTGTCATCGTATAAAAACTTATGCTGTCGTCAGTATGGACGGGTACATCGCCGAAAATTTTCAAGATATCGATATCACGATTGGGAGCTTGTTACACCAATTACAAATCTCTAAATCACACCGGACTTTTATTTGATAAAGTGGCGATCAGGTTTCAGGCGACATCATTCCACTCTTGCGAAACGACTTTGTTAAAAGTCTTAAAATTCATTTTCGATCAGCCATAGATCAAAAATGAAATATGTGTAAACACACACCAAAGACCAAACCCTATCCGAAAAGTATCATTCGGAATTCAGACGTAGCATTTCTTTATTCTTCATTTGGTGTATCACTGCAGACCACAAGGTTATATTCTAGGACCCGCATTGATTTTTTTTTTCATTTATGCCCTATTATCTGTTTTTATGCTGGTAAGTTGACAGTGTCGTTGAATTGAATGGAAGGACACCGCAGAAGGACAATCTAACAAATTGGAATAGCACTTTCAGATTTAATTAAACCTTTTCTAGAAAGAATTAAACCCTTTCCAAAAGAATTAATCCGCAAAGATGATGATGATAAAAATTAGTCCTGCATCGCGTGGCGAGCGAGTTCATTAACCAAAAAATATTTACAAATGTAAAAAAATCATGAGTTTAGTTTTATTGTTTGTGGATTTTGTTAGTTCTTTATGGAGAAGGTTTAATTCTTTGTGGGATAGGTTTAATTCTTGGAAAAGTAAAGTAAGTAAGTATTTATTAAAGGAGAGTACATCTGTTAATCTCTGGGTGCGATGTAAATTCTCATTCAGCTCACCAAGCTGTTGCTTCTCCTCTTCAATTCTATCAACGTCAGCCCGATTCAATTTCTCCTCCAAGCTATCAATTCGACTACTTGCGAAAGTCGCAACGATGCCATCATACTTGGTAGAGATTGATTCGTTTAACAAATTGATAGAGGTGTCGATGTATTTGTTTCTAGTTGAGTGTTGGTGATGTCGCAGATGTCCGGTACACATTTCTGGTTCACTACTACTAAGTGCCCTGTTAGCGCTTCGAGTGTGCATAGTAGCAGTAGGATTTGCATTATCTGTGCCCTTTACAACTTTAGATTTCTGAGTGTTAATAGGAGCCATGATAATAACTTTTTTAAGCCAAATCCCCCAGAAGAAACAAGGTGTAACTCAGGAAATGCACTTTAACTTAGATTTTCAGTAATTTTGTATTTTTCTTTTGATAACAGAAAGTGGTGTCGTTTAATTAACAGAGAGTTTTGTTTTCCACATCCTCTCCTTTGTCTTTCTCACGAAATAAGGAAAATAAGTTATAATCCTCAAGTTCAAAGCAAGAGACTGATATGATAGTGACGCCCTGCCTAATACCCAGTATTTATTCCAAGTACCAGTACTAGGACCCATACTTCAAATCTTTTAAGTACAAATTCCGGTACTGGTACTTAAAAATTGTCAAGTAAGTCCAGGTACTGGTACTGGTATTTATAAGTTTCAAGAGCTTTCGAAAACTCAAATCAGAAATTTTGAAAAATCTATAACCAATTACATAACTGGGGGGGGGGGGGCACCCTGGCCACTACCTAGGTACGCCAATGAGCGTGACACACTGATTTCACTTACACATTAGGTTTATTTTTTTCTGGAAAAGGTTTAATTCTTTTGGAAAAGGTTTAGTCAAATCTGAAAATGCTATAAAGGGAGAACAATCAGCTTATTGTCATGTTTACTATGGAAAAAGCAAAGAAAATACGAATTTTGCGTTTAATATATTTTCTGTAAGGTGTAACTTTTGGAAATGTAAGTTTTTGATTCTTTGACGTTTTTTATGTTTCGACATATTTGAAAGATCTAAAAAAAAATTGTTGTTTTTGTTGTTATCTACGCATGGTCGAATTAAAAAATGGAATTAACACGCGAAGATTTTTTTTATGATATTAAAGGTGGATTGATTTAAAACAGCATTGCTTGCAAAAACTAAAACGATTATTTGAAGATGATGTACCATACTTAGCCACTGTAGGACGCTAGTTCAATTTAGTTCCAACGTGGGCGTAGTGCTAGTTAAGGATGAGTCACGAGAAGGGTATTCTACCACTGACAAAGAATAAAATAATTCTGGTTTGGCCGCCGTATTCAAACGAACGCGTTCACGAGTAATGTCAAGAATTCATTTAAGAAACCGGATCCTATTTAAAATAAAATAACGTTGGAGATAGTTAGTCCAAAAATGAATCTACATAGAAAACAAAAGTAAAAAAAAAAATTTAATTGAATTAGTCTCGAAAACGTAATAAACAAGCCTTACTAGGAAGTTCCAAGAATTACTGGGAGAAGAAAAAATTTATTAGAATTCACTTTAGCTGAGAGATTATGGAAGAACGAATTAAAAACGGTTTGCACGAAGATTAGTTTCTACAAAATACCCCATGAAGGAATTCAAATGGAATTTAAGTATAATATTTAAAAAAAAATAATATCTACATCCTAGTAAATATGATTTTCTCTCAATTCCATCAAACGTCCATTCATGATTCAAGAAATGCAAGTCGTGATTCACATGTTCGATGTTAATACTCTCAATTAAAAAATAAATACAAAAAAAAACATGAGTTTCGCTACGTATAAATAATGCAATTGTCATCTTAATTCATTATGACAAACATGTAATCAATGATGACGTGCTTTGAATGTTATTAACTACATATAGAAAGGAATACGACAAGTCTTCATTTGATAGTATCAAAGAAATTAGCATCTTTTGATAGTGCCGCAAAATAACTGCAACTATAAAATTCCCTTAGGTAAGAATGTTTTTGTTATATAATCTAAACGAAAATAGAAGTTTATCTAGATATGGAAGGTTTTTTTGTTTTTTTGCATAGCATTTAAGTGACCTTTCTTAAACTAAATTAATGGTCCAAAACTATAAATCTTCAAACGTGGTTATATCACTGTATGTGGGGTTAGTATCCTATTAACTTGGATTGAATTGCAAAACTTATGAGAACCTAATTCGCGTACATTATGCAAGGCGAAGGCAAGGTTTATTGAGGTATAACTACATAGTCAAGGTGATAATAACTCAGTAACAATGTGCCATTAATGTGTCCATTTTGCTGCTGCAGGTGTGGCCATTAAAAAAAACTATAAAACTTATTTAGGCACCATTTAGATTAAATTTTTCTAATGCTAATTTACTGGAGTTAAATACTATTAAGATAGGCGCATAGGACATTTCCGCCTCTGCCTCCACCATTTTTATCACCTCTAATGCGCTTATGCTTGTAATTTTAATGGAGAGTTCGCTTAGCCAAATGTTTGGGCTTTTCCAATTTCGGATTCTATTATCGTCAGTTATAAAATATTTCATTCGAACTCTTTATGATTTGTTTTTTTTTTTTGGTATTCTTTTTTGTCAAGCAAAACAACTTCAAAACATTTCTAATATGTTTATCATGTTCACTTTCTTTTGATTGAGTTGCTTTTATCCACTGTGCATGCGGAATGCGAATTTCGATTTACTTTTCAAATATATTTGATTGAATTCAAGGTGAGTTTCGATATACCTACCTACGTGAGAAATATAATATTTTTAGGACTATCGTGAAATACGAAAACTAAAACTTTGCTGGG
Source organism: Dioctria linearis (assembly GCA_963930735.1). NCBI lineage: Eukaryota > Metazoa > Arthropoda > Insecta > Diptera > Asilidae > Dioctria > Dioctria linearis. Next base: position 257,426,075 of record OZ005742.1, on the reverse strand, counting down.
AGTGCATAAAATTGTAATAATTTGTCTTCCATAACTACACCTAGTTTATGTAAATTTACTGGAAAAAATTTATATTATACTTTTCCTTATATCACTGTTCCTCGAAAATGATGCGTTGGAATGACATAGAGAGGTAAAATAAAAATAATAATGTATCGATCAATGGACTTCTTGAAGGAAGGGAAATGTAGAGCAATAAATCCCACCATTACAAATTCCGGAATATCTATGACTAGGGTCTGAGTATCAAAATCTGTTTTGCCACTACAGGTATTATTGTAAATTAATAGGTAGGTATATGTGAAAAACATATGAGCTTGGAAGATATGTTGTTTTTGTAAGTAAAGTTGATTTTAATTATTTCCTAATGAATTTGAAAATGTCAAATGTACTGTACAGCAGCAATTATCACCCAGTACTACTTCATCAGTGAAATGGTGTAGATTGTTCGAAAGTAAATAGAATTGGTGTCATAGTGAAAATGTCGTCCAAGATTATTTGGTGGCAGAACAATAATATCGCTGCCATAGGGCTGGTTTATAGCCATTGTAGAGATATAACCAGATCTATATTGAGCACTGATCAGCTTATGATAGATACAAATTTTGCCAACTGAGATGAGCACTGGGCAATAGTTAGTAATTTGTAATCAGGTTATAGTTCAAATGTGATTAGCTGAAATATACCAGATATCAAATGAAATGATTATTTGCGTACATGATACATGTCCTATAGATATCGTATGCTATACCAGAGCAGAGTACCTTTACAGATTGTGAAATGAGTAAAATAACTGCTCCAAATGTACCATACAAAAGTGAAGTAAACACTAACTCTAGCCATTCTGCAAACAATGACTCATCAAAACAAAGTAATGAAACATCTTTTTTTCTCGCAAAAATTGAAGAATTTTCAGAATCGAAACTGTTTTTTATATGTCTTCATTAAAGAAATTATTATTGAAAATACTTATTAACATGGCCTTCTTTAGCCAAGTGGGGGCCCTGAGCAATTTGAGATATGGGGCCTGTCTGACAGAAATTATTTTCTAAAATACTTAGGGAATACTTACGTAAAGAATGTTAAGGGACCATCTCAGTGTAAAATTTTTGAAAAATCGATTTACTTCTTTTTGTCTCATCTTGAAGTACATACATAAAGTTTTGCGTGTTCTGTCAAATTTTCAAATTAAAATTCACATTATTACGGTCGCTACAACTTTTCTTAGAAAAAGAGATTGGAGCGTAAGGCGACGTCCCTAACGGCACATCCCTACCTAGGGTTCTTACTTGCTCCTATAACCGAAATTGAGTGGCCAAATTCGTCAGTTTCGTGTTGTTATTCAGAATGGATTTTGGATGGAGCTGGGATGGCCGATTGATTGTAAGTAGACAATTTATTATAAAAAACCCTCCTTCAAACTTTCAAGGCGTTTTCTCGAAATGCCCTTTTTACAAAGGTGTCAACTCTCAGAGGATTTTCGGATTTTCAAGCTATCGACTTGAATTTTTTACGAAATTTTCTTTACTTCATTCTTCATGTCCCTATGGACATTTTTTTTTTATTTGAAATCTTCCTATTTTTACGAAAAACTGTTGAAAAACAGGGCTAAATTTCTCAAGCCGTCGCCGTTTTTTCAATTTAAAAAAAAAAATGCATAGGGACATAGCAGCTTCCCTACAGATTAATAATCAATTTGATTTTTTTCATTCTGATGCAAACTGCTGCGGCCACAACCGTGGACACCGAATGCCCCCCCCCTTTTTTTAACTCATTTCCCAAAATAATTATTAACAACAAGTAAAAATAAATAAAAACTAATGAAAAAAATATTTTTGTATTGCTAAAGAGTGGTCTTATTCGTAAAAAAAAAATCATCCCCCCCTCCTTTTATCCATACGAAAAAAAAACGCGAAAATTGACAATTTTTTGGTCGGTTACACTGAGATGGTCCCTTAAGGGATAACGCCACTGTAAATTTTTTGAAAAATGTTTTTTTTTATTGGCTTAAAAAATAGTTTAAATCCTCTAGAATAAGAAAAAAAAGGTTCCGTGCGAGAAAAAATTTGTTTTTCCTTTGAAAATGGAGGTCGCCACCAAGCGCGTCAAACTTGCTCCGAAACGACTACCTGAAGCTTGAAACACAATTATCGCCAACTTTCTTCTAAAGCTGACAGAAAAAGCCGAATTGAACATAACTGACTTTTTTGACATTTGCAAATTTAACTTGTTTATCCGTTAGTTTAGCGACAGCAAGCGCATTTTTTTATTTTTTCCAATAAAAAACTATTCTCAAAACTTTAAACGCGTTTTTCTCGAAACACGGTTTTTTTAAAATGGCACGCAGTAACTCGAACAATTTTCATATGTTCGACTTGAAATTTTGACCTGATGTGAACATTAACATTATCTAGAGAATGCCGTACGGGATTTTCAATAACTTTATTTGTTGATTTTTTATTAACAAAAAACTTGCCGTTTTTGTCGTCAAAAATCAAACTTTTTTCAAACGCCCGCCAAATCTACAAAAATTAATATTTTTAAAAATCCGTACGGCATTCTCTAGCTATAAGCCTCTAGATTAATGACTTTTTTTGTTTTGATCTAGATTCAAATGTGCACCAGTGGTGCTGCGTGCCGCGGAGTCCTTCAAGCAAAGCATGTCCCGGGAAGATGGCTGTGGAGCCGCCATTTTGTTTTTTTTTCGCTGTCAAAAATTTATCATTAAAGTTCAATGTATGCAATTTCGCAAGAAAAAAATTCGTGAAAAAACTTTTTTTAGCCGTTACAGTGGCGTTACTCCTTAAGACCTATCGCGCACTAGAGACATTTTGTCACCGTAGTAACACGACGACATTTTTGGTTCCTCCGTCTAGGAACTTTTGGGTGACGAAAATATCATCGCGCCTTCACATTTATATGAATGTGCTCGCACTGGTAACATTTTTGTCGCTGCTTGCCTGCCATTGTTTTGGGAGACATTGCAGAACTAGGAAAAAATTACACATCTTTTCTTTAAATTTCTGCTGCAACAATAGTGTGAGAGGAAGATGGAAATAATAAAGCATTAATACAATAAGTACAAACGAGACCACTCCTGTACAGAAAAAATTGAAGGAATGCAATTTGAAAATAAAAATTAGAGGAAAGATATCCATGAAAGTGTTTATAAACCTTAGAGTTACAGCAAGTCTGTCTCTTTTTCGCTGATTACCAAATAAATTGAGGTTGACTACTGAAATTATACCATGAAAAAATTCCGGAAATTTAAAAATACTGGGGCTGCAAACGCAGTCACTATAAGTAGCTTTGTATGAAAATTTGTTGTCATGTATAGAAGTTTGCCAAGTAGCCAAACTCTGACAGCTAAACTAGCTTGTGATAGGTTGTCTTACTGGTTGCAGAATTGGTCATCGGTTGGTCTACTATCGCAAATGCTAGGGAGCCCCATGCATCGCTGGACCCTGAACCCGTGCCCATGCGTAAAGATGGCACTGCTTGTTAATTATATTTATTAAAAAATTCATGTGGCTATTATATGACTTGTAAAAAGTGATATGGTTTTATTAAACTCATCTACGATTTAGCCCTATCACGTAAAATCCGAAAGAATTTCAAACATAAAATATGTAATCAGTTTTTCTCGTCACTGTATGTACTTTTCAGCTAATCTACCTTAGAGCAGCGACATACGATTAGGCTTTTCCCGTCCGGCTGGCCGTCTACGGTTTTTACCGTCGCGTCGCCGTGATTACACGACATACGAGACGGTTATTCTCGATTATTTTGTGGATACAAGTCAGTGAAGTCAGTTCAGTAATTTTTAGGGGTGTTATAAAATATGGAAAACATTAGTGATATTGAACTTGTAATTATTTTACTTTTAATTGAGGATGAAGAAGAAAGGAAAAAAGCATTTGCAACGTAGATTTTCAGTGCATCCGTTAAATCAAATGAGACCATCGCGAGGACAATTTCATTGCATTTATGCAAGTTTAAGGAATGATGAAGAAAAGTTTTTTAATTTTTATAGAATGCCTTCTCGCTCTTTTGATATATTACTTGATTAGTTAAGGAAAAAATTTCAAAATTCAAAATTTTCCCGAAAATATCAGAGAATCCAGCAAGAATTTCGCCCACTTAATCTCTTCACAGCAAAACGAATGTAAACAGAAGCACGTGCTGCTCAATTCTCTCAATTTTTCAGCAAAAACCGGTTTTCACAAAAGCGCGGGAATATTTTATGAGAGTAAACGAATGAAATGAAATGAAATCATTTACCATTCTGTTTCGTTGCATGCAATTTGCGCTTTCACATTTTTTATCTTTATTCATAAAAGTTTTAAAAGAGAGTATGATTTTTTTTCATATTTTTCTTTCTTTCTTCCTTTTCTTGCCGTGTGGATTTTAAATGTAAAACAATCGAAAAATCTTCTGTGTCCTAACTTGTCATCAAGTTAACTTTGCTACTGCACTGCACTAAATTTCAACAAACCTTCCGGGAAAAACCGAAACGTATGTCGCGTAACATTGCACTCAATGAGTTCAGAATTTCATTCGGCAGCAAACCGTATATATCAGCCGTCATCAAACCGTGGTCAGCCACGATTGCTTTCGGGTTTTGAAACCGGTCCGAAAAAACCGTACGGAAAAAACCTAATCGTATGTCGCTACCCTTATCAATTTAGACCTTTTATTTCCTTTAAGAAGTATAAATAAGTCTTTTTTTTAAATCTTGCTATCTATCAGGGAAATAAAAAAAACGAGCATCTCATAGTTGGTATAGCATTGATAGAAATTTCCTCCTTCATATCTCTCAATTTAAAAAAATTTAAGCACTAAATATGTAAGGGGGATTTAAAGGTGTTTACTTTAATATTAGATAAATGTCAAAAATTGAAGAAGTTTTTTTTTCATATAAAAATAAAAGTAATAAATTTTAGCACATATAATGAACATCAATTTGCTCACACCATACCTCACCACATAATTTCTCATGAAATTCCTAACAGACAAATTTCAACTTCTCCTTTATATCAAAACTAACAGCTCATCTATCATTTTGATATAATCCGTCAATTATTATTTCATTTATTTAATCAATTGTGCACTAATTTCTCTTCTTATGCTACCACTTGGCAATTATATCCGGTAACCAACTGTAATAAAAGTTTGTTTCTATATTAAATCCCACGCGCCCACCGGTTTCTACGAACCGTGACCGTGAAATTAAGAGTACTTAAACAAAAAAAATGCACTTATATAGGTAATTTCTTTAATTGCATATGCTAGTCATGCTGCAATCAGAGATGCATAAGAGAGAGAAAAAGATCAATTTTACTCCATTTATGTATGTATTACTTTTGCTCTACCATTAAATTAAATCAAGTTCGTCGCTTAAGTCTTTTGTTTTGATCACATCAACTTTAAAATCTTCTACTGCACATATCCAGTAAATACAAGCAGCAAGCAAAGCAAAACCTTATAATCTTGTCAAGGTGTGGTTCCACAAAGTAACTCGCGCTTTGTCGGTGCACTTTGGTATATAGATGCGCGGTTAGATGATTCATAATATAGGTGCTCTCGGTGAAGGTCTTTAGCAGCGCAGCAACTATGTACCTAACTATATATGAACGAACAACTTGACTTCATGCATCACTGCACGATCGCTCCCAGGTGTAATTATTATCTAAGAAAAACGGAGGCAACGTTCATACTTCAACTGTCATCATAACAAATGGACCAAAACATATCGCTTGTAAAAAGTTTTACTCACAATAGAAGATAAAGCGGAATGCAGATGCACAAACAAGTAAACACGTTTATTATACCTCTGAAATCTGGTTTGAAATGAAAGTAAAAATCGATTTACGGTGTGGCATGGCATGGCTGTGCTGTGAAGAGAATTTCTGCACTTTGGGACAGACGGCAAACCACACCTTAACGATGTATGGCACAGCAGCTAAGGAAAGGATTATTATTATTAAAATGAGAGTGAAATTAAATTTCTTTACGTTCGATTTTCTGTTTTCTTGAAAAAGAAGCAAAAGGTCTTTTAAAAAACAAAAAACAAAAAGTGTGAAGTGATAGGAAATATGAACAAGTGCCCAGTAGGTATTGTACACGCTCAACAGATGATGATCAGAAAAATGAATTTAGCTTTCAGTATTGAAATGAAATGTATTTTTGTGTGAAAAACATATGAGAATGGAAGATGTACCTAGGTTTTTTTTTTTTTAAGCAAAAGTGATTTTAATTATTTCCTAATGAATTTAAAAATGCAGCAGATGTGCTACTTTTACTTTATACAACACTTGATGATAACGTTGAAACTCACTTTTAATTATTGGAAACTCAAAAACTGGTCTCTGTACATCTTGCTTCATTGCTTTATCATAATATAAATGAAACTGTCTATATGGAAGTTTCGCATGCATAGTGCGAAAGGGTGAAAGTGTCTAATCCTTTATGTTAAAATTAATTGTTGTGGTTACACGTGTAATATTAAAACATACCGCGGTATTTTCAAGTTTTTCGTGAAAGCATTTATTTAAATGATATGGCTCATAAATGCCTGGAAGGTAGAAAAAATTGCTGGTGCGGTTCTGAAATTTAGAGGCCCTTTGGAAATAAGTGTATACAGCAATAGTTTATGAAGGGAAAATGTATTAGCTTTAGACATTGAATGTGGATTCGATAGCATACTATACAAATTACATGACCAATTGATTAAAATGATCAGCAAATTTCTATAAAATCGCTTCCAACAAGTCTTAGTTGATGGAGTTTTAAATCTAACTTCATTCCAATCGGTTCTGGAATTATACAAGATTCTACTATTGGTCCTTTACTCTTCACCTTGTTTATAAATGATCTTCCGCATGTGATAATGGATGCAAATTTGCATATAAATATATGCTGATAACGTGCATTTCTATTTGTCTAGTAGATCTATTGGATTACAGGAGAACTGTATTGCTCGCATTAATAGCTATCTAAATCGAATATCCGCTTGGGATAAATTTAACCTGCTCAATCCAAAAAGAAGTCGAGTGGGGGTATAGGCACAAGGGAACTGCATTCCATACTGCTGAATAATGACATATTACCTTTCTCCGAAAAGGCTACTAGCCTTGGAAATGCTCTTAACAGCAAACTAACCTGCTGTGCTCAAGTTTGTAGTATAGTCAGCAAAATCTACGGTGGCCTCCACAGGTTATGGCTATCAGGAAGGTTATTGTCAGTCAGTCTGTGGCTCAAGCTATTCAAGCCCTATTTGTCCCTCATTTGGTTTACTGCAGCACTATCTTCTTTTCCCTCGATGTAGCCAGGGTTGCCAGTTTGGGCGATTTCTGGCCAACATTTTTTGATGGATTGCATTATTTTCATCTTAGGGCCATGCCACTCGTAGTAAGCACGAAGCATGAGCATGCTGCACTTATACCAAGTCGTGTCATCACAATAATTTTGCTCAGTGTTCAATCAATCAAGTTACAGTTTTTGATATAAATAAGAACTGTATCACAAATTTACAACACGTGATGAGAATGGAATTATTGTATCATCACCTCAAATCGCAAGAATGGTACCTATGTCCGCAGAAACTATTCGCTTGCAGTAGTATTGGTATGCTGCCCTTGCTGCAGACTAGAAAAGTGTAGCACAGAATTTTTCCACCCCCGAATGCTTCTCATCGAGGAAAAGCTTAGCATGGTAGAAGCATGTGGGCTCTAGCTAATGATTACTTCTGCCGTAGGTACTCTTACCCCTGATTTACATATGGATCGTGTTACCTGCGGCTGAAAAAGGAGAAGTGAATATTGTGGGTGCGGTTTCTTGATTATTTTGAAATGTGCAATTTATTTCATGAAAATGAAAAGTTTCAAAGTTTTTGACAATTATGTATGCCATAAATGGCCTAGGGGATAAATTCGACTAATTTTAATTAATTAATTTTACTTTAAGCTACGTTTTGAGAGAAATATGGTGATATGTCTAAAAAATTTCTAGCAACCCTGGACGCAGCTTGTAATCGTAAGCTAAATGTAGCATACAACGATTGTGTGCGCTTTGCTTATGGCCTAAGTCGTTTTGATCATGTTTCATAATAGATTCCCTCAGTTCTGGGATGTTCATTAAAGCTTGTCGTGATATCATTGCCAGAAGTTTTCCACATCGTCTAATAAATACACGTTCACCAATGTACTTATTCGAATACCGGGGTTTTTGCACTCGCACCGCAACTTCAGCTTACTTATGTATACATACAATTCCACACACTAGTTGGACGACGCTCTTACTTTGTCCACATTGCACGTAAATAGATCTCTCTTTCCAATGACATTAGAACGATTGGCTCAACGAGGATTTTTAGGGAGAAATAAATTCAGTACACAGTATCCACAGTATCCAGGTGTAGTACATAGGTCTTATCTGTATTTTAAAAATCCTCCAATAATAGTTAAAAATAATTTAGCAGATTTAATATACACTATAAAAACAAAATCTGTGTAATATTACATTATGTTTTTTTTTACAATTCAGTTTGTAGCAAAATTACAAGTTGTAAGTGTAAATATACAAATTAAGTATGTAGAAAAATAAATTTCAATTTATAGGTGACGATTGTTTTTGAATGATAATTATACTTGAAATATTCCATACATTCTGCAAATATCATGTAAAAAATTTTACGAACAGGCATGGAAATTTTACATGGGAATTACCGTAAATTTTACGTGCAATTATTTCTGAATAGGTCAATGTGATCAGAAAAAAGAAAAACTCTTGTATTCCACTGTAACAGTAGGTACTATATGAAAGAAACAAATTTTGCCTAATTTAAAATGTAAAATTTTACTCCTATGTAAATTATGTTTTAGTGTATTATAATACCTCGTGGTGTGTGAATTTGACGACCATATAAGAAATGAAAATTAACCATCTTTTGTACTTTTACTACCTTTTAATTATGCTTTATAATTTATACAAAAGGTTTATTTAGGACAGACACTTTCATAAATTAGGATAATAAATTTGTACGTGCATTTTTCGTTCCCATACTATCAATATTACAGTATGAAGCAGTAATTTTACATTGACAAGTAGTAATTTTACCATGAAGGTTGTTGGTATTCTTACATTTCTATTGTGTAACTTTGTCAACTCATTATCGGTTTACACTACACATCTCAACGGAATTTTTACAAGGTAGGTAGGAGAATATTTGGAAACTTGATTACACGCAAATATATCGATAAATGTTGTAAATTTACTACGTTCAATGCTTGTAAATTTCATGCAAACATTTATCAATATAAAATTACCTAGTTTACATTTTTCAGATAGGAACAGTCTTCCCAAGACGACAAAAAAAATGAAATATTTCTTATACTCATTTGCATAAATTTTTACTTTTTCGATAGTTATTTAGTATCGCATGCAATCGGTGTGAGTATAAATTACATATCTCAATTTTAGTGGCAAAAAAAAAACAAAGTTTTTTTTTTTTCTTAATAAAATCTCTAAGCAAAGCAGACTGTAAAAATTTCCAGAGACGGAAATTTATGTGATAAGCTATTACATGCGAGTCTGCCTGACAGAAAAATAAACCTCGAATCGCAATGTCATTAACTATTCCGGCGCTATACTCTGGTGTTATAACCGAGCGAGTTTTTTTTTTATTATTTATTTAAAATTTCTCAATTTTTAAAGGTCGGAGTATATAAATTACATTATAAGTGCACAGAGTTCCTATAGGGAGACATACGAAATTTGATAATCTTTTTAATTTAGTTATTAGATGGCGTGTAGATATCTTATATCCGAGGTTATTCCTAGCGAATTGTTTTGTAATTTTGATGAATTTGTTGATTGCAGGTTTAATCGCGACATAGCTGAAGAAACCAAAATATACGAAGGAAAAAAAAAATTAATTTTCAGGCACTTTTCTATGCAATTATGTTTTTAAGTCATACTTTTTATAGATTCATCTTTAAATTCTATAAATATTATGCAAATATTTGATATTTCATAAATAAAGAATGCCGTGCGCACTCCTATTTAGACAAATATTCAATTTGAATACTTAACGAAATATTGACAAAAGAATTAGTTAGGATAAGTTTTAACGGAAGAACATTGATGACTGTGTTACTACCTTACATAGTCATCAGTGGTGAAAGAACAAAAGAAAAATCAATATGCTTAAGACAAATTGCAAAAATACAAAAGGGTAACAATAAACAACAATACCAATTTTTTGCAAGAACATCCGACAGATTTAGCACAAACTCCATAGTTCGAAAGAATTACATATATTTTCTGGTTAATTTTTCTTCTAGCAGGTCTGAGACTTAATCCATTAAAAACGAGTGCAATGCATATAAAAACATCTAGGAGTGCTTTACACCAGATAAAAATTTCAAATGAGTTATCCAAATGCAAAGAAATAGTTACCATTTGGTAGGCGATCAGAGATAACTATACTGATAAGATCTCTTTGATCACTGGATCGAAAAGTTCAATTTTTTTTTTACATTCCAGATGTTTCACATATAGACCTCCATAAAAATCTCAGTATAAGAATTATATATCGACTGTTTAACTCCAATGAGAATACTGTAATATGCAGAGTAATATCTATGTAGGATCATTTTGCCGTATGCAAGCTTTTGTAAATTGATGTTTTTGTCGAATCCAAAAATTTCACGCTGATAAAAATCATGAACTTTGCGAACGTATTCCAGAGAAAACTTCCAGAGTATAACCCTGAATCTTCTCCAGAAGTTAATTTGCTTGTCTTGCCTTCAATATTGTCTGTAAATTTACCTGTGCAGACTTTTTATTTTTATTGTTTTTTTGATTGGGACACTTCTCTTGAATATTCTTTCTCTTCATGAATCAAATCACTTATTACCTCTGATTGATCCATACTGAAATATATCGGTGATTGTCAGCGAATAAAATCTGAGTCCACCTCTGTGTGGGAAGAAAAGTTTATTTTCTACTTTTTCATGCGGCTTGGCCTCAGTTTTGTTTGAAAACTCGTTTTTTACTTATTTTATTTTCTGCCTTTTTCACGTTAACTAAATTGTTATTAAGTGCTGCATGGAGATATTTTAAAACAATTTTATGACGGCTGAAAAGACACTGATTTACCGAATTTTCCCGATTTTCCATGTTTTCCACAGACTTTTCCTATTACTATGAATTTTTTTTAAAAATTTACATGAATTTTCCTCGATTTTTCATGCAAGTTTTCATGATTGTTGAAGAGAAAGTATTGATGCCAGTAGGACGGAAAAAATGATTTCGCATAGCTTATAAAACTTTTTTGTCGGAAAATTTTTCAGAAAAATTGGAAAATTCTGCATTTGTCCTGAAACAGATTTATCACTAATCATATCAATGAAAATTTTTCCGATGATATTCCCGCTTTTCCGGGTTTTCCATGGAGTTTTCCACGAAAGCAACTTTATGCAACTCATTTCGCTCTATAACTTTGTCTTAGGTTGCAAAACGCTCAAACGCTTCCTTGGTCGGAAAAGCGTTTTACATGAATTTTCCTCGATTTTTTCTGCAAGTTTTCACCACTGTCGGAGAGAAAGTAATGATGCCAGTTGATAGGGAACTTGATCCTGCATAATTTAGAAAACTTTTTTACCGGAAAATTTTCCGGAAAAGTCGGAAAATTCCAGAATTTTTTTTTCAGAAAAATCGGAAAACTCTGAATTTTTCCTGAAACGGATTTATCACTAATCAAATTTGTACCAAATTTTTGAATGATTTTTCCCGATTTTCCGGGTTTTCCATAGAAATTTCCGGTTTAAATTTTGACAGATTCAATTGTCACGCGACATGAACTTGTGTGCCAAATTTCAGGGCGCTGTGAGGACGAAAAGTGGGTCTACGAGTGTCGAAAATAGTAAAAAAGAAATAAATAAATAAATAGACAGACAGATTCGTGTACGAGTTAAAGGGACGGGCTGGCCTCAAAAAGAGAACTTAAGTATTTCCAATAACCTCAAAAAGAAAATTGTACCATCGACCAGCTTTCTTCGAAATCTTCTTACATGATGAAACAGGAGTACTCGGGCTTGCTTTTTATTAGTTAATCTACTTGTAATTAATTTATTTTGCAACCATAGTGCAAACTCAGTAGGATTACCGAAAAGCTTTTATTTAACTCTAGCCCAATTCTTTTCGTTTGTCCATTTCTCCTTCTACAACACATTGCGTAATGCTTTCGTTGGAGGCCGTGTTAAAATTTCATTTATTTTGAAGATTGGACTACTCTCTTATATATGAATGACCCTAATCATGTTTGTTTGTACATTGCCCTATACGACTTACTAACAACCAAGTCATCAATTATCCGATACAATTACTCATCATTGTAATCAAGTACAATTCAATTCGACAAAATGTGGAGGCCACAACAAGTGCGGGCCTATGTACAATAGACAAGGAAATAAAGTGCGGGAATATATACAGTTTGCCAATACTATACATACGTACTTAGTATAGATCCAAATTTACATACTTCTATCCAATAAGAAGATCGTATCAGCTACAAGCAAAGAAAATTTTTTGAAACTCATCAATCTTTAGATAAGCAAATGTATCTACCGCCGTCGCGATGCCACCGCACCGATGAAAACCGTCATTCAAGTTGATGTGCAATAAATCAAAATTCTATGAATGGTTAAAAATAGCTGCCGCACGTTACCGCCTATCGTGTTAAGTGGCTTTTTTTTCTACTGGATCTTAACCTAATGAATTCCAGCAGTAGATAAACCCGTGTAATTAAGTAGATGCCTTCATTTCGCTGCATACCCAACTGACGAAACTGATATATACAAAAATGTCTAACAACGTGTTGTTTTACATATTGAAAATACTGTTTTGACGCGTATTCAAATTTGTTAATGACGCGTCGTCAACATTAAACAAGATTTATAATTCAACAACCTTTACCTCTAGTGAATTTGTGGGAAAGTTACTGTGTTTTCAAATGTTGACCATACCTATGTGGTGTAGGTAGGTACTCTATAGGTAAAAGTTCCTTTCAATTTAATGTCCTAATTAATTTTTTGAACCGACTGTGACTTGCGCATGTTTATAATGCTTACTTATTTTAGAGGTGTACTACACAGTTTTAAGTGTTTGATGAAAAAAAAGAAAAAAAAACGAGAAGTGAAATGCCACCTGAATTTTATTTTGTTTGGATATGATTACGTTTGGGCCTTAGGGCATTAAATAAAAAATTGTCTACTGATTTTCGCTGGACATTCTTTTATAACTAAGTAAGAGTTTTTTTTTTCTTCAATTTATCTTATAGTTTTGATTGGAATACAAGCCAAGTACAATTAAGGGGAAAGTGTACGTGTTTGATAAAATGAAAAAAGATATTTTTAATAATATTGCATCTGTGCACGATTAATCAACAAAAGATATTTTTAAATTTGGTCTCAATTGGTTATTTGTATCTATGAATAGTATCAAATTAGAAATTTAACGGACTCGCTAAAGTTTAGTTATAATAAAAAATTCTACAATTTCTCGGGTGAATGCTCGAGTCTTAGAATTATGAAGATGAAATTCGAAAAGACCATAGCTAGCTGTTGTTGTTTGTTATGCTGTTTTACTAGTGAATTTATGTGGATTAATAAATAGATTACGTAAATTTTGTAGAAGTCGAACACCCTTTTGTTTATAAGATGAATGTTAGAAGAACAAAAGTCAAAATGTATTTCAACAAGTTCCTCAAGTTCCTCTAGTCTTAGTCCTCTGTTATTTATATAAGTCAATCTTCTACAACTTATTTATCTAACATACATCTGTATTGTATGCTGATGCTGTATATTAAATTTTGTGTAGTTATTTTCTACAGCGAATACGTTACCCGAAAAAAGTCAGATCTTAAGCAGATATCTAGGTGGGATATAGATAATTAGTAATTAGCTGTCGAAATTCGTACAAACGTGCGAAAAATTACACTGCCATCAACAGTGAATGCTGTCTTTTTGGCAAATAGCAGAGGGCGTAAGGCCCAATTTAAGCTACTTAATTCTGCGAAATTTTATCTCTGTGAAGGTTAAAAATATTTAAAATCTAAATGATGTTCCAATCTTATGAAATGAGAAAAATTCTCATTAGGCAGTTACTGCTTCGGTCAATTTTAAGAAATGGTAAACAAGGAAATAGAAGCATCAATCTCAGCAGTCTCCCTGCAGCTTCAATCAATCTTCCAATGAGCAGGTATTACAACGAATCCTTTAAATTTCCCCATTTCTCAATTGTTGAAAATTTTTCCTAAGTTTGAAAGACAATGTTCCGTCACCAACCATGAAAAAGAGTAGATCTATATCACCATCCTAAGCATCTCTTCGCAATACAACACTTTGCCCGGCTTTTGCTCGTCCGAACAACAACTTACACATGAGTTGAGTGAAATTGAGTAGAGTTGAGTAGAGTTGAGTACAGTTGAGTAGGGTTGAGCACAATTGAGTAGAATTGAGTAGAGTTGAGTAGAGTTGAGTACAGTTGAGTAGGGTTGAGTACAGTTGAGTAGAGTTGAGTAGAATTGTGTAGAGTTGAGCACAATTGAGTAGAATTGAGTAGATTTGAGTAGATTTGAGTATAGTTGAATAGTATTGAGTAGAGTTGAGTAGAACTGGGTAGAGTTGAGTAGAGTTGAGTTGAGTAGAATCGGGTAGAGTTGAGTAGAGTTAAATAGAATTGAGTAGAGTTGAACAGAGTTGTAAAAAATATATATATGTAGGTACTAAAATACTTTATGCTTAAAAAAGGAAGACATAATGTGAATCGTGTAGAGAGGGCTATAGAATCTTTTAATCTAAACGCTTTTAGTTTTTAAATTCGATATTAAAAACTAGTTGTCGATGACGTGTTTTTTGATAAAGGTATTCAAATGTATTCAAATGAATAAAACTGACTTGAAATTCCAAAATTATGATTTTTTGAGTCGTAAATTTGAGAAGAGGAGGGGAAAAGTATCATTAGAGTCCTTAAAAATATTTAATATCTAATAAATTTCAAATTATCATCATAGGGTGGATTTTTCAGGAATTATAGGGTGGGTGATAAACAAAATATGAAGAACAAATTTTTAAAACCTCCAAACTCAAATATCATGGATACCTTCCCCCACCACCCCTCTCCTAAAAGTTTTTGTGCTCCTGCCGATTATTCTTTAATCACCTCCTGTATATATTATACCCTGTATATGAAAAAAACTTTCATCTTTGGTGAATTACATATTCGCAAAAGATCAGAAATTATGTATTTTATCACATCACATACCTACACAATTAACATTAACCACCAGGTCCAGGTTATATACGTAAATACCAGATTTTCCTGCTACATTCAGTGCAAAATTATAAGATTAAGATTATGTGTTTAAACTGCGTAAAAAGGAACGAAAACAAATTCCTTTTCCTTTCCATTGAAACAAGCTGTTCTCCCTCCCCATCGTTGCTTTGCTTTTGGAATAATTCAAGATCTCTGCCCAATTAGAAAAACCAGTCCACAATAAATTTACGAATGAAACATTTTTCTTGCAGTGAACTTGTATTATTTCAAATTTTTAAATCATCCGGAACACATTTATAATTACACAGTCGCAATTGTTGATGATAAGTTAACAATTATCCTACCACCGGGTTCTCTCTTTTACGCATGTTAAAGTGAAAAAACTCTACAAAATCTATCTGATTTTCCCAGGAAAAGTCTTGACCTTTTTTTCTGCATAAATAATTCCATGTTTTTCCATATAATTTTTTTTTTTAATTGCACTCTACTTATATACATAAGTAAAAGGTAAAACGTGGCATCATCATACATATGCAACTGTAACATAACGCACTTGTATCCTTTCACCGAACACTGTTAAGTTAAGACTCATCAAAACCAGTTGCGAATTCTTCGAGCGTCCAATGAACCTCCATCTCTATTCAGATCTAATCAATTCTATACAACAGCGAGCGACATGCATGGCGGGTGGTCAGACCAGCTTATTTATTTACTTGTTCCATTATCTCATACAGAAAAAAAAATTGTATTTTCTTTCTTCTTTTACAAAATCTTTTCACAGATATTATCAATGGTCCAGAAAGATTTTCCACCTCTTTTCTCATACAATTGCATTGGTCAATAAGATTGAGAAGAAAATTCAATTGAAAAAATGAGAAAACTATTGCTATTGCAAATCTAATAGCTGGCTGCTGCACGATCACTCTACTCTGGTCAATTTGTAGTAGGCTGGACCAATATCGCTGCATTTGAATTTTCTTTTTCTTTTCTTTATGTTTTTCACAATATTATTGAGTTTGCAACTCCTGGCCATGATCTTAAATTTTCATTTCGGGGAAAAGTAGTTCAATGTCGTAGTATAAAAGATTGATCCGATCTGACTGTAAATTGCATTCGATTAGGAACAGTTTTGGATGTATAACGTCGTCGTATTATACAGGAGGCGTAAGCGAATTGCGTAGTTGTGAATCGTAAAAAAAAATCCAGTGATCTTTTGTGTTCAAATGATGTAGTGAAGAAAATTCGTTTTTTTTTTAATGTTTGGTTAAAAGAACTAAGTTTAGTAAGGAGACGACGAATAACTTCTATCGGGCGCATTTATTTAAAAATATTTCATTGCATAACAACAGGATAAATCAAGACTTTGTTTATAGTGTGATGATGAGAAACTTAGTAAGTTGGGATTATGACGATTGACAAGAAAACGTAATATATTAAGGTCCAAAATCTTTTGTGAGTTTTATTAATATAGTCGACATTTTCCGCGCTTTTAAAATAATCTCGCAACTATTACTCATTTTTGGGTAGACAAGCGAATTTCAAGATGACGATGACGACAACGATCTACCTGTCCATGTATCTTCAAAAGTTTTCTATTGTGATGGAAATTTTTGTTAGGCGTTATTTATTTAACATTTTTCAAAGCGTAACGATAAAAAATAATATTCTCTTCGTATTTTATAAAAATTTATTTTATTATCATCGAAATTAGCATGAAAACGTAACCCCAAAAATATTATATTGATTGGAGGATGTATGAAAATAAAATAAAAATAAACCAAGGCAATAAATTGTGAAGCTTTACGATTTGATCTTTTTTTCGAAAGAGAGAGAGGGAGACAAAAGTTGAAAATTTCAATTGTTGAAGTACTCTTCAAAAAGAAAATTTTCAAAACAATCTTAAGGCCAAACTGTAACTAAAGTGAACACAGGAATTTAATTACGGAAACTCTGATTAAGCAACTATAAAATGTTTTTCAATTGTTTTTCGCTAACTTTCGCTGAGTTTCATAAAAGGGAGACGTATAAGATAATCCCAGCAAATGACATCAGAGAGTGAGATGAGAGGAAGTAACAAAACTACTTTTTTTTTAAACTCGAAAAAATGTGTGATAGTCTCCTGAAACCACCATATATTTTGGATGTAACATTAGTTATGTGCTCTGTCCAGGTCATGTTGCAATTAAATATGTGACAGCAAAGTTTGTACAGTTTTAACGTAAGATATAGGGACTACGGCCAACTAGAAACTGATTTAGAGTTAAGCCATTACGGACCTAATACCCAATTAGATAGAGATTCAATTGTCTTAATTTAGTCTCCAAAGGAAATAGATAAATATATACATATGTATATCTGAACGTCATGATATAAATAAATACATTAGAAAAATTAAGGATTCTAACAGTTCATTAATATAAATAGAGAAATGAAATGCGTGAAGTATATAGAAAAAAACAAAGAAAAATTACTTCTTTCGGTCGAATAATAGGAATTTGTTTGGGATACACAAGAAAAGTTTTTGGAAGCCATGAACCAACCGGTTGTTTTTCTTAGTTTTATATCTCAGGTAGTTTTTTTTTTATCCAACCTTAGTTGGTTTGATTTTCTCCGAAGCCTTTATATCTACCGGCATTTAATTTCGAAAACATATATAAATTTTTAATTTTCACTTACTCATTTTCCGTATAGCATTTACTATAAAATTTCAGAAAAAATCATTCATAAAGACTTTGTTTAGTTAAGCATTCCCAGAAATTATAGTATGCACTGAAAAATTTATTTAAGTAACAAAATAATAAATAAAAAATATTTAAAAAAAATGTTTAAAATAAAAAACTTTCGTACATAAATTGTACCAAAAAAAATAGCAAAAATAGTTTTTTCTTTCTCTGTGATATACACAAGAAAATTTTTATTGCAACTCATGAAATATTCAGATTAAATCTTAAAAGTTTGGGCATCCATAACTATAACCACAATTGTCTAGGTGCAACTCATGCCTAAACTTTTGAGATTTAATCTGAGTTGTAGCATTTCTTATTTTGCAATAAAACTTTTCTTGTGTGTATCACTGAGAAAGAAAAAAGTTTTTTTATTTACAAAAGCTATTTATTTTAAAAGTTTTTTATATATATTTTATTTTCTATTTTTTAGTCATTACATTTTCGCTAAAAACTCATATAACGGTACATAATCTATCCGACATGAGCATATTAATTCGCATCTACGTTGTCTTGCGAACGTTGTGGTGTATCTTTTTTCCCTCTGTGGTGAGTAGTTTAGAATAATATCGCACTTTAGTATTTCCATGTAAAAAAAATTGACATGAAAAACTGGAAAAAATTATTTCAAATCAAAACTCATATAACGGTTAAACATGGAAATTTGAAATGTTTCCATAAAATATGTAACACACCACCTGTGTACACAAATTAGAAAATCACGAACTTTAAAGATATTCGTGTGAGAAAAGTGTGCTATAAAGTTTCTTACAGAAGAAAAGAAAATATTCCATTTAATGGAACTCAGTAAGCGCTTTAATTTGATATCACATACGGCCTAAAGGCTGTAGTTACCACCCCACCCCAAAGCCCCCAAAAACATAATTTTTTTTACCCCATCGGAAAGCTTCCCTATCACTCATTCTAAATCGAAACACCTCATGTAAATCCATCCACCGCCCTTACGGACAAAGTTATTTACTCAGGGGTTTGTGAGTAGATAAAAGTTATTTAAAAAACGGCGAGGTGAGGTAACAACACAGACCCAAGTTATTAGAGCTACTTAGGAAATAATTTTCAATTTAAATTATGTGCCTTAAAAAGTATTTCTAAGAGAATATGAGTGAATGGTAAGCTTTTACTGAAAAATTATTTTTTCACCATACACGAAAAATGTTTAACTGACTTAGTGAGAGTTTTGGCAGCCAATTCAGTCGCAGTCAAAAGTCTTCCCTAGATTTTAGTCTAGAATAAATTTCTAAGAAGAAAAGATTATTTGCCTACGCTAATAAGAAATTTTAGCGGCCCAACAGCATAGAAATTCTAAAGAAAAGTTTTCGATAAAATCTTATGCATAGTTCTGGTTGTTTTGGGCCATCAATAATGCCCGTTATTGATTACACTTTCATATGCAGAATCAGATGAAACCAAAACCAAAAGTACAAAGCTCTTTAGCCACTTTTTCTTATTATGAAGTTCTTTGATTATGTCTCAAGGAACTAATTTTCGACGTGGCCATAAATGGGTAGTGCTACCATCTCTGTAATTTTCCAATATGAAAAAAAGGTAAATATCGCTGTCTGACGTTCATCTAAACTCCCCGCATCATGATATTTTCAATCTCCCCAATGAACATAAAAAAAAAATTGTTGTTGTTAATTATTTTATGATACATTTACTATCCTAAAAAAAAAATCAACAGGAAAATAATTAACTTTAACATTATTGATTACCTGTTCTGTTTTGCCATAATTTAAGGTGCCCAACCTATGTACAGGGGAGATACACTGTACTTACTCTCCAGTATTTCATTATCTGTTCAATAGTAATCTCGACTTGGGTTTAAATATACTTTCATTTTCTCTGTATCGAATTTATGCCCTAAGCAATGATCCACATGTTATTATAATGCTCGCATGTATGATGCGAATTATTTAATCCAGTTTTTTTTTTGTAATTCAAGTCAAAAATAAAAGAGCTTTTCCATTAAAATACATAATTACAAAAATTACTAGCGAATACCAAACTTCTTTATTCGATATTAAATTACGATCAATTGTGGGTTGCTTTTACTTAATTGTGCGCGATACACATAGAGAAACTGTCTCAAATCATGTAAGCATTGGCATAGAGAGGATAAATGAACAGTTTCAAAAAAAAAAAAAAGTTAAATTACAAGTTACGAAGTTGAAATGTGCGTTATGTCATGCAGGTAGAACAAGTTTTTTTATTTGTTAATTGGTACTTCCTTTGAAATTACACTAAGTACACAATTTCATACATAATTAATCGCTTTATCGGTCAATCGATCAATCAAAATCGGTGATTAATCCCATCCGCTTTTTGCAATAAATTATTATTATGTGTGGTCCAGCTTTATTAATTTTTAAACACTTTTGTATGTAATTGGGTTTTACAAAAAAACTTCTGATTTTAATTCAAAGAAAACTTCCGTTTGCACTGCTGCCCTGCCAATACCATTTTTTTTTTAATAAAACAGGGGGAGCAGGAGAAACCCATCCCAAGCACGGAGGCCATAGCGGCCCATTGTACTATCCTGAATCCCATTCACCAAAACCTACCTGTCCTCTTAATGAAGCGCATCAGGTCTTGGTGAAGAGGTTTTTCAGCTCATCCACAGATAGAAGGGCAGACCCTAGAGTATCCAGTCTGCTCCGGGCGAAGACCGGACACTCACACAAAAAGTGTTCGGTTGTCTCAGGCTCTCCCTCCAGGCAGGACAGACACTCAGGGCTGTCAACAACTCCCATCCTTGTTAGATGAGTGTGAAGTGAGCTGTGGCCGGTGATGATGCCAACCACAGTTCTACATTGTTTCCTTCCGAGCCCCATGAGAAAATCGGAGATATTCCCATTGGGCCCATCAAGAAACAGTTTCCTATGAACATCCGATTTGATGAGAGACCCGATACTCGAGGTGGTAACGCCTACGGTGGACTCCGGTCCGAGGAACGGAGAATCAGAGCCAGCCCTAGCTAAAAGGTCAGCCCTTTCATTCCCCATGTGCCCAGGAACCCACAGGAGGGACACTTTGTTGTGAAAGCACAACTTATCCAGTGACGACCTGCAAGCACCCAGTAACTTAGACATTATCCGAGGGCCATTGAGAGCCATCAAGGCTGCCTGACTATCCGAAAGGATAGCTATGTTTTTCCCCTTGATTTGCATATCAAGGGCTAACTTCGCCGCCATTGAGATGGCGAAGACTTCAGCCTGGAAGACAGTGGTGTGTCTTCCAAGTGAGTACTCCATTCCAAAATCAGGCTCAGGAAAGTAGACACCTGCCCCAGCTCCCTTATTAGTGAGAGAGCCGTCGGTGAAGATTTTTAGAGCAGACCGGGGAAGGCTCGATAGGGCACCACCCTCAGTCCACGATTCCCTTGCAGGCAAGCTCACTGAGAAGCGACGCCCGAAACGAAGCCCAGGTATCATCGCATCCCGTGGCATACCGGCCATAGGGTTTTCCAAGTCCAGCCGATACGCCATAGAGCAATGAGAAGAGCCAGTCCAGCCGTCCTCCCAACATCCCCATAAGCGCAATCTGCACACAGCCCTTTTGGCCTCTGCCTAAATGACAAGTTCCAGGGGTGCCAGATTGAGTAGGACCTCAAGAGCCGCTGTAGCCGTAGATCGCATTGAGCCCGTAATTGCCAAGCAGGCGAGCAAGCTTCCGGATCGCAGTCACCACAAGCGTCCTCGGCCACCATACACAGGAGGCATATGTGAGCATGGGTCTGACGATCGAGGTGTATATCCAATGCACAACCCTCGGTCTCATGCTCCATGTGCAGCCAAAGGTTCTCCTGCATTGAGCGAAGATCCTCATAACTTTTTCCTCTACGTGCAATCCCCACGTCAGCTTCGAGTCAAGGAAGACTCCAAGGTGCTTGACATGAGGAGAGAGTAGCAGAGTGTGTCCAAAAAGCTTTGGAAGAACAAAGTACCCCAATTTACGTCTTCTGGAGGAGAGTACCAAGCTGCACTTTGTTGGGTTCACTGTCATATCATGACAGGTGCACCAGTCCTCAACAATATTGAGGCCTCGTTGCATGAAGGTACAGGCAGCAACCATGCTATGCCTGGAAATGAGCAGAGGGATGTCATCCGAATACGCTTCACATGACAATCCCACTATTTTCAGCACCATGATGAGTGACTCAACCAACATACACCAGAGTACTGGGGAAAGCACGCCACCTTGCGCGCAAGGTCGTCCCGTCGTCGAAGTACTTTTCACCCGAATAAGAATTCTGTGAAATGGAAATTATTTTCTGAATTTAATTTTCGATTTTTTAAATAAAAGCATGAAAAGTCGAATTAGAGAGATGGCAACTTTGGACTTTTTAGCTTCGATTCATTAAATTGTAGTTGATTACATAATTTAATAAAACTTAAAAAATGACGGAAAAATTCTGAAATTTTAGATTTGAAAAACCATAACAGTCTTCAATGGAGAGTAATAGCTTCTAGTGGTACCTACACATATAAATTTGATTTCCGATTTATAAAATGTTAAAAAAAACCATCTCGAATTAATATAGTTTAGACTTTTATGATTAGGTTTGCATGCTCGATCCTATAACCTGGTTATGGTTAAACATTTTCAAGATTTGATAAAAGAAGTTGCAAGTATGTATATACCTTTTCAGTTTCAATATGTGAAAGTAAACTTCAACTTGAGAATAGTAAATTTGAATTTGAGAATTTAATTTTTTAATTTAAAAAAAATAATTTAATACAAAATATTTTAGAAGGAATTTATTAGTATTGCATATTTTCTAAGTTAAGAGCAGCAGGAACTTTTCTTTGAATGCTTGCGATGCAATTGGCACATATTGTTGGTATGAGTGTCCGCAAACCTTCTTCCATGAGGCTTTCTAAGGCTCTTACTCTATATTCTTTGATGGTTAAATCGTTTCTGGTGTAAATAATACTTGATAACTTTTTGGATAATTCTCTTTTAACGTAAGCTTTCACCACAGACCACACATTTTCAATGGGGTTAAACATTGGACTATAGGGTCCTAGTCTCAGTATCTTGTTTTCATGGAGTTCCTGCTTCAGTAAAACTTCTTCAACTTTACTGTGACAAGGTGCATTTTCAATTACCATAACAACTGGTTCACCACGTCTAATCATTGCTTGGCGAAGGCTGGTTTCCATCCACGCTTTTGCATTTTCTTTTTTGAATGAACCTCTTCTTATTTCATAATATATAAATCTAATTGTACTTATGCATCCTATTACATGAACATTAGCACCTTTTGAACCGACTGCTATAGTAGTGCATCTTGTTCCTTTTAATGATCTACCCTGCGTTCTTGAAAAATGAATGTTTAATGATGAAACTAATATCCATAAACAAAATAGGTTTATTTTGGGACTGAAATTCCAAAAGACATTCAACAAACTGTTTTCGTTTTTGTTTGTTCTCAGCGCAGTTTCCCTTTTCGGGTTCATGCCTTAGGTATTTCAGCGTGTAGCAGAGAGAATCTAGGTGTTTTTAAAGGGTTGTTTTTGAAATAGAAACGTTAAATTTTTCTCGAAATGCAGCAATGAGTTCCGCCAATGTAATACGACAATTTCTTTCAATCATTTCTACGAAATAATCTAAATGAATTTGCGTAATTTTTTCAAATCTTTCCCGTCCTCGTTTGTCTGAAGTTTCACCCTCTAACATCGAACGATGCTGTTGACTGAGGAATATTAAGTTGGTGCGCAAGTTGTTTCCAGTCTCCATTCATATTTGACACAGCAAGTAATTGGGTTTTTTTTAGATTCTTTTTCTAATTTTTTAATTCTTGTAGCCATTTTTGACGGCTATCAATTTTAATATAAAAACAAAATTGTAATTATTCTCTAAAATGTAAAGAATTTTTTGAAAACCATCGCAAGGATTAGGTACTATTTTTATTTAGATTTCAACATTTCCCATATTGAAATTTACTATTCTCGTATTGAAATTTACTATTTATTCTCAAGTTGAAGTTTACTATTCCCATATTGAGGTTTATTATTCTCATTTTGAAACTGAAAAGGCATAGAATTGTTTTGCATTTTCTAAGGAAGGTATCCTTAAATTTTTCACCATTAAGTCTCTTGTAACGTGAAATACTGTTGGTAAATTTTCTGTAAGAAAAATTTGAAGCTCCAATTTATCTTCTTAACCAGATTTAATCTGCGAAGTCGGTCTATGTATGCAAAATTCTAATACTCATCTAAATACTAAGTTAAAATCCATAAAATATTTAGCGTACAATAATCATATCATTCCATTGAACTTAGCTTATGGAAGGAATATGTTCACGAATCGATTGGACTGTTTTTCATTCAATGATGAACTTGTTTCAACATTATATTCATAATTGTTTTTATGTTGGCAATCATTTATGTTAATAATTAGGAGTCGAAGTATTTGAGTACGATGAAGTCAATAAATATTTTCATCTTAATTGAAATTGACTTTTTGTCATTTCCCGATTGCGTATATTCAAAAATGGAGCAGTTTTCTTGAAATTTAGTTTGGACCATCACTATCATAATGAGTTAATGAGGATTGTTAAATTATTAAATTCCTCCATCTATCATTAACCAACTGAATAGCTGCCATTTAATAGTGCACTATTTATAAGCACCAATAGCCATATAGCTGTAAATCTTTATTTGATTATCCCCTGATAAATTGAAGAGCAACAATAACCAGAAGCCGCATTTAAGCTTGCAGTAATCTAACAATCAATATACCATAACGAATTCTGAAAATATACTAACACCCCTTTCCCACAACCATTTTGGATCCATCCGAGAAAACTAAGAGCTAAGAATCGGCAACCATTCGATTATATTACCACTTTTCTTTACTTAAAAGTATGATAAAAACGAAATTTGGTATATAGCTTGTCCAGAAATAAGAAAAAATATTCTGCTAGAATTTTTTTATCTTTTATAGAAAACATCATAAAAATATCTTTAAAACTTACTACTGATAATCACGACAGAGAAAAAACGACAAAAATAAAATCAAAGCAATATTTTAGACTGCAAGAACTAGCTAGAATAAATTGTCTTTTCTTTTTAGACAAGCTAAAATAACATTTTTCTGGAAGATTAGAAGGCCCAGTCTTAAATAATTTTTCAAAAATGATGTGTACAATATCCGATACAAGGCCTAACACTAACAAACCAGATATAATTTCTTATCAAATTACACTTTTTTCGATTTTTCTTACACTTATTTGTAATGCTAAAATTAAAACTACAAAAATACTTCTTCAAATGTTGTTATTACTGTAAAATGTTAGTAACTATACCTTCAAAGTATCTCACGCATGTTTTGACCTGCAATTTATTCGCAAGATCGTATCACAGCGCACTTGTCCAGACAACTTTATCTTTCCGACCAATCACTAAATTATGCGATAATTTTACTGACTAAAAGTCTCTCATACAGAAATCTATATAAAAAAGAAATTGAACGAAATGTATTTTCGCAACATTTATCCACAATCTTCAGGAGAATAAGTAATTTTACGTCAATCATACAGCATGAAGTAATTTGCATCTTTCCTATCTCTGTTGTTTGAATGCTAGCGGCGCGGCGCCGGCAACTAGGTATAGGTACATATAATCTCTACAAGTGGGCGTATATTCGCTTAGTCCATAGTCGTTGACAGAAATTAGCATATAATGACTTTCAATCTGTCTATCTGACTTATAATAACACCTTCTAGCAACTATGTACAGTACATATGTAGGTATATACAGATGAGTGAAAGTTATTAAACACCATAAAACCAATAACGTAACAAAATTGAAATGAATTTTGTATGTGTTTACTTTTCTTTTCAGATTTATATAGGCCTTTTGGCGGGAGTGATAGTAATACCAATGATATCATGTATTTCAAATCCAGAAATATTGGATCATCAACAGAAGAACCTTGTTCAACCAAATTTGGGACCGATTTTTAATTCGATCAATAGCAGTCATGATGGAAGTGCTGCTACTGCTTATAAATCATTTTCAAATATGTACACAGCAAATTCAATTTATGGAGGACAGCCTATACAACAATCGTCTGGACAAATTCAAATAAAACACACAAATCCATCTTTGAATCATCTTCAAACAAATTTCGCACCGGTGCAGCAATCTAGTAGTATAGCTGGACAGATAAAACAATCATCAACACATTTAACTCCACCAATTCCTCTTCAACCTAATTTTGCACCGATTGGTCATATAACTCAGATTAAACAACAGCAACAGCAACATCAACAACAACAACAGCAACAACAACAACAACAACAGCAGCAGCAGCAGCAGCAGAAACAGCAGCAGCAGCAACAGAATCCACAACAACAGCATCCACTACAACAACATCCACAACAACAGCATCCACAACAACAGCATCCACAACAACAGAATCCATCACAACAACAGCATTCACAACAACAACCAAATTTACCACTTCCGCCTCACAGTTTTCCTTTTCAATCTAATATTCCAACTCCTGGACAAACTGGTCCTACTCCAGTCATCCTACAGTATCTTCCGCAGGGTCAATTACCAGGATCTGTTCAATATCTTCAACTTATACCAACCAGACCTTTAATAGTTCCAATTAGTCCATATTTAGCCCAAGTCCCCAATTATCAGATGCATCAGAAGGGGTCATTGCCAAATTCAATTGGAAAATCTTCTCAAATTAGTGATCAGGCGTTATCGGCAACTAAGACTTCTACTCAAGGAAGTTCCTTTGGAGTGTCAATGTACGCTAGCAATCCTCCAGTATTTCGTTTTTTTCGACCGAATAGTGGAATGGAAATCATTAATCCCCCAACAGATTTAAGTCTTAATACCAACGAATATTTACCGTCATTAACAGATCAATCTGTAGCCTTAAATAATATTGTTTCAGGCCCTCCATAATATTTCATTTTTTTTTGTACTATGTAGTTTTGTTGTAATTTAATTGTAATTGTTTGTTGTGAGCTCTGTGTATAACTCTAAGGAAACTGTTACTTTTTTTTTACTGTGTGTTAATAAAGTCTGTAAATTTCTTGTTTTTTGAGATTTTTAATGTGTATCCAGTGTGTAAGCCGAACATTCATTAAACATTCGCCAAACATTTGTCAAACATTCACTGAAAATCCGCCAGAAATGGACTGACTTAACATTCGTTAAACATTCACAAACATTCACGAAGCATTCGCCAAATATTCGTTAAACATTGGAAGAAAAGTTACTGAAATATTGAATATTCTAAAAATCGCATACTTATGAAATAGCAAAGTGGTAACAAGTCAACAGATAATCTGATGTCGAGGAAACTGAACACTTACGTTTTCTGCTATAAAAATGAATGCTGAAATTATTGACAAGGCCATGGTTAGTACGGGAGGCATAAATGTTTGTGCGCCTTAAAGCCTGAGTTAGAATGTGACGCGGTCGTTAAAATCGATGAAAGTACTCATGCGCTGATACAGTGTGTCGCGAAGGGTGTTGCTGACGCCGATCATGTTTCTTAAAGTTAAAAATGTTTCAACTTGAGACACACAACACTTTGCCAGCTGGAGTTGAGGACATTTATTTTTACAGAAAATTTAAATTGTGAGTGAAAATTGTAAGTTTTTAGTAACGCTACAGTATTTAATAACTAGTTAATTTATTTATTTACAATTTACTAATTTTATTTAAAGATGGCACAAAAATTTAAACACATGTTAGAGCGTCATCATTGGAGCAAAATAAGACACAGTCTCTGCGTCCGCATCAACATCAGCAACTTCATTCGCTACCACGTTTCGCGACAGCGCCACATTGTAACTCAGGCTTAAGGTACGTGCACAACGAGTACAGGAGAGGCGGGGCAAGGCGTGGTGAGGCGATGCTTGGCGCGGCGAGTCGAAACTATATCAAGAGTTAACAAGTAAAATGATTGTACGCTGTACTATGAAAGTGCTGGTAATAATGCTGCGGCAGCGCGCGATGTAGGCATCTTCACCTCGTCTCGTTCAACTGTTGATATAGCCTTGCCTCACGTCGTTGTGCACGTACCTTTAGATTACATTAGACGCATGGAGGGGTAATTACGGTATTTGCTTGCGTTTACTGTGGCTTGAGAGTACTACTGATCTGAGCTGGACAAGTACCAAAGCAAAAGTACTTAAGTACAAGTACAAGTACCAAAGGCGTGAGTACTTCAGCGTAAGTACAAGTACCGCATGTATGACAAGTACTTGTAACTAAGTACTGAGTACTTTTTGAAGTACTTTTTAAAGTACTTTTTCAGAATCTTTGTGCGTTGGCAGTAATATAATGAAGTTTATCGATTTCAGTTTATAGATATTAATAAATAAATACCTTTTGAAAACTATAATAGTAACCAGTGGCTAGTATCTATAGGTTTTTATAGTTTTCGGCGCTGTAGGTAGAGTAAAACTTTCACCTCTCATTGCTACACTCATCAAAACTATTAGAGGTACGCCCAAGCACCCATTTTCGCATACAATAATGCATAACAATTCTAAGGAAAAATTTCCCAGTATATTTATAAGAAAAAATTCTGGCCTTCCCTACATCAGGTCGAGGCATCGTTGATTTAATATTGGAGCGAGGCATTACTTGCTTACCCTTGGTTATGTCCACTGACATATATAATATGGACTGCTTACTTTTCGATTTCACGTGGGCACAATTGTTTGTGTCAAAAAGAGTTCTTACGTCGGTGCCAACATTCAAAAAAATGATTGGCGGGAAGTTGAAAAAGTGAGCACGCAGCTCGAAAAGTGATTTTAATAAAACATTTAGAATTTCTTCTGCGAATCTAATGAATATATTGTCTTTGATAAAACAGTTTTTATCAGTAATAACCCTAAATGATTAATTTAAAATCATGCATTTCGATGAATCCACTAATTTATTTGTTGTTTTCAGTTCTCTCTCAGTTGGTTCTTGGTGCTTAGACCGAAAGAGTCAGCAATATAGAAGTGTGCCCACTTTTTGCAGTGCATTTCTATGAACGCAGTCAGTCCATATTTTATTATACATGTCAGTGGTTATGTCATCAAGTCGAGGCATCATCGATTTTATATTCGAACGAGACGTTACTGGTTTTTGTTCTAGTTGCCCAGTCTTGTTTGTAGTTTCTGCCTTGACGCGTGAGTGCGGCACATGCTTTGACGGCTCTTTGCGTGCTTTAAAACTTAACAAAAATGGAGTTGCAGAAATACTTGAGTAAAAATCCTGGTACTTAAGTACAAAACTAAATCTTAAGTACAAGTAAATAGACGCTAGTACTTATATTCAAGTACTAAGTAGGGTCATTTCAAAAGTATTGAGTATTAAGTCTTAAGTAACGAAAATGTACTTTAAGTAGTACTTAAGTCTTTTTTACTTAAGTATTGCCCAGCTCTGCTACTGATTAATGTGACTGGTTAAATCATTTATTGAAGTCTTTGATATTTTTTAGACTGTGATACAGATTCTGGTTAAGGGGAAGAAATCTCCGTTTTTCTATTGCTGCACAAAATTACAAATCAAGTGCTTCAATGTTTGTATGAATCAAGTCTCATCAAAGCCAATATTGTTTAGGTGCAAATGGCAGTTACCTGAAAACAGGCTAGTAATTATTTGAAACTTTGCTTTCCTGAGAAGGAGGAGACCTTTTGTTTCTTTTTTTTCGTTTTTGCCAAAAATATTTTGCCTTTCTCATAGTCCTTACAGCACGTTCAATCTAGGGATTTTTTGTTAAGTCTCCCACATATTTCTGTTTAGCACTGTAATTCAACATTCCCCGTAAAACTAAACATCACCTGTATCCAAAAGTTTCACGAATATTGCTTGATATTAAGTATCCCAGAGGAACTTTTCTTCCACAAGGCTACCCTGAAAAAGATATAATCATGGACACACAGGTAGCTCTGATGGTGACGTTTCTGGAGCCCTGGACGGTCTAAATATCAACCCTGACAATATTATCCTGGTATCTTTTACTATGAAAAGATTTATATATCGGCAAATAGAACCTAATCAATTAAGAGCCACCATATAGTCTTACACTCTGTATTTGGAGTTAGAGGGTACAGTAGCAGCAAGTGCTTTATATAAGAGGAATGTGGCAGATTTTCAAGCAGAACCTTAACAAAAATCACTTTTCTTTCACGATTCGGGAAAGTTCTCAATGAAATTCCTAAACGCGGAATAATAGTGAAAAATCGATTGGCGTGGAGTTTTCCAACATCATTCTCAGTTGATGACAATTTTGACACATCCCTGATCACGAGAAAGTATAGTAGTCTTTCAGGTCGGTGTTTATACCAAAATGAATTCTGTCTAAGAGAACCCACAAGGAGAACTTTTACAACCAATTATAATGAAGTCTGAAAACTAGGCTGGTTGTACCAACGCGCTCTTGACGATCCAATCGTATCAATATAAGAAAATAAATTATCTTGCTACGCAAAGCTCGGTAATCCCTTTAAACAGTCAAAAGACCTAATATCTCCAGTTACCTCCAGGTAGAGTAAAAAGAGAATATTCAAACGTGAATTTTAAGGGCATGTACTGGAGAAGTATTGTAGGGCAGTTCTACTAATTCTGCTAATCGAAAGAACTTCGGAGGTGCAGAAGGATGAATGTTAACAGGGGGAGAAGCCTTTTTTAGAAGTTGTTTCATTTATAGCTTTGTCATTTCAACTTAGGTTACGTTACTCTGATGGATATTTAAATTTATCCCTAAATAAAGCCATTATTACAAATTGTAAGAATATCTCTTTACCTGTGAAGAATTCTTTTCCTGTGCAAGATTCTTTCTTTAGGTGGCAATATGTGTTAGATTTAGGGATAACACACAGAAACTGTTGTTATGCCATGGTTGATCTTCTATTTCTGGTGCGATATCTAAACTTAAAAGGCGCTTTGTTTTGTTTTCATTGTAATTTCCTTCTCGACATTTCACATTTTTAGGAGGAGTTATTGGTCACTCACACGTGAGGTTCGATATTGTTTTATTTAATAACGACAGATTAATACGAATAAAACAGGGCCAAAACGACGGTTCAGTAAGAAAAACAAGCTTAGTTACAGTAAAAAAAGCGTTGCAACACCATATTTTCGAAAAAATCTAAAATCATTTGTAATTTCGAAAATTACATTAATTCGAAAAAATTTAATACAACATTTTCGATTGCAAATTACCTCATCTTTTAGAGGTTTCAGTTTTATATACTTTTCCTGAAACATTCTGTACATTGAGCGAGGAAAAAATTATTAATACTTTCGGTCCGTATAACTTTTTTTTCTTTTGAGAAGGGAGAGGGGGGGGGGGGGTTATCATATCGAAAATCTTCCAAAGTGCAATCAATTAGCAAAACAGGAAAACTATATCTATTCGATTTGAAGCGCTTCATAAATTACTCCCAAAAAGCTCGGAATGTTTTATCGACTGGGGTCGCACATGCCCAAATTATTACATTTGGGATGTTAAATATCGTCACTCGTTTTCCATCACTTAATCTCGTATTTAGTGTATTTTTACTAAACTAAAACTAACTGAAATTTACATAAACTTTTACGTTTTTTTTTTTTTTAATAAAATATTTTTAGTATGAAATTTGATGCCTGTGATACCTAAATTCAGACGATTCTTTCTAATGATTTCGAAACACTCATCAACACTCAATTGATGAAATATCTAGAAAAAAATCACCTTATTAGGGATCGCCAATACGGCTTTAGTGCTGACCGCTCTACTGTAGATTTAACATTCCTTATCGAGCCTTGGAATCAACGTCTCCATAGTTTTCGTGAATCTGAAATCATCGCATTAGATACCTCTAAGGCTTTCGATAGAGTCTGGCATCCTGCACTTTTAGCTAAACTTCAGGCATTAGGTCTACATCTTCTTTTCTTAAAATAAATTGAAAGTTTTCTCTCCGCCATTCAATTCAAGTTATATTGGCCAGAGTTACTTCTGCCCGTTTTATAATCCATGCCGGTGTACCGCAAGGTTCTGTTCTCTCTCCCACTCTCTTCCCCATTTTTATTGATGATCTGCTAGCACTCACTTTCAATCCTATTCATAGTTGTGCAGATTCGTGTACTCGTTAGACCCTATAGCTGATTCCCGTGGGAATGCTACAGTTGACAAACGAAGCCACATGTTCAATTCACTGAACCATGACCTTACAACAATACTCGCTTGGGGCAGAGCGCATCGGGTCTTGTTTAATACTTCCAAAACGCAATGCTGTCTGTTATCACTCAAACGTACTGCAACACCCGCTCAACCCATTTCTGTCGATGGAGAAGATATCTAAATATCTCCTTTAACACCTTGGGCATTGAAATATCAGACAATCTTAGTTGGTCCGATCATATTTTTGGTATAGCTAAAAATGCGATGAAATGTCAGGGCTTCTTGCTAGGATGCAAGAAATATTTTACTCCATTAGACTTGGCGCAAATATATAATATAATTCCCATATTTGAGCAGGGGCTGTACGTCCTGCATCGGCCGGGTTAGACAAAGTCCAAAAGAAGGCCTTCCGGCTTATTGGGGATGACATATCAATAGCAACTATTGATTCCGTAGAGCACCGGCGTAATGTCGGTTGTCTAACTCTCTTTTATCGCTACTTCTATCGCTATTGCTCTGACGAAATCTCTTGCCAGATCCCTTGTAGAATTCTTCCTATGCGCACCACACAAGCTTACGCTAGCTTACTCTCACACTCTTAAAATCAAATTTGGCCTTCATAAGCAGGATAGTACGAATGTGGAACAGTTTGCTATGATCTGTTTCCCCCCTTAGCTGTGGGACGCAAGAATTTAAGCGCAATGTACCCGTGATCTCCTTGACTTAACCCAATAATCCCCAATTCCCTGCCCCTTCTTCCTTTAAGGTTGTGCTACGACATCATAGGGTCCCCTAATCAGCTCTGGCATCATTAAACAAAAGGCAAAAGTTTTCCTCATATTTACCTAATGAATTACTGTACTTATCGTGTGAAAAATATTTTCCATTATGTTTATAATAATGTTATTTTACCTAAGCTCTCACTCTTACTAAAGTTTTACTAAAACCTGATAAAACTGATGGTAAAAAGAAGAAAAAACACAAAAACAATTTATTTTAATCACTAGAAATATGCATACGAAGTACTAATTTTATTAAGTTGAATCCTACGGCCAACGCAAATGTGAATCTCACATTTGAATCATTTCAATAAATATATTCAACAAAATTATTACTTACCTTTCGTGCAGGACGGTTGCAGTAGAAATCCTATTGACATCTGAAAAAAAAAGAAAATTATTTTAATTGCTACAGAAAAGATCCCATCAACTAAAGTAGTTAAACTTCAAGAAAAATCGTCACTTAAGTCCAAGGAGATCTCAGGCTACTATAAATATTGCAAAGTAATGCATGCAATTTGAACATTAGAAATGATACAAATCCGCAATAGTTGAAGTCACCATATATGTACTTTCATATAATTACATTCACCACATGACTTAACTGTATGTATGTATATGTATATTGTAAATTAAGTCGGAAAGTCAATAAATGCCTAGTATAGGTACATATGTCGATAAAAACATTTATAAAAACAAGTTGATTTGATTGCATCTTGCATATCCTACATACATATGTACATAAATAAAAACGTTTATTGCAACACTTCAATCATTTCTGCGAACATTTAAACGCTTAAAGAGCGGAACAGGAAAAGGTATGGCAGTTTTTAAAAGATCACTTTCCATTAATTATGTATTATAGATCGCTAAAGTGCAACATTCCTTCATCAACATTTCAATCAAACTTCAGAAGTTTATACAGAGGTAGGTGATAGTTACAAACGTTACGATAGTTACTCTCTTCATGATCGACACGGATGATCTTTCTGTTTAACTCTGATCAACAATCTCCTTATTACATATATAGCTATGTATGTAATAATCTGCGCCAAACAAGTATTTCATTTTGTACACTTGATCGAATTTAGACATAATACAAATCGAAACTAACATTTCTCTCTAATCACCGAAGATCAGATATTAGACACAGGTCTTCAAATAGAAGCAAAACATCAATCAATCGATCAAAGTCGGTAATAGTAATTTTTTTTTGTTTTTACCTTTCGATCAAACTTATCATTGAAAGAAATTCTATAAAAACTAAATAATTCGATGCCAACTGTATTTTTAAGCCCATTCTTCAGGAAAGTGATCTTTCGATTTACATCTTAGGCGGGAAAAAAAAATAAGTGCATTGCATAGACTTTTGTCAAGAGACAATATCTCATGGAGTTGAGTAAATATTAATGAAAAGTATTTTCCCAATTACTGGTTCCGTTTTATTTAGTTTTTCATCTACACATACATATTTCATTAGGTCTTGTGAGACTCTTTTTCGTAATTGAAAAGATTGTTATTGATTCTTTTCACAACAAAAGATTGAAATTATTGATTGAATCAAATTGATAAATTCTATATTCATTGATTGAATATAATTCAAATCAATTGAAATGCTATAAGAAAAGCAATAATTCATGCAATTTTATAAACCACATTGGAGATTTTTGGAGCACTATTCATCCTCTTATGGTTCGCAAGGTGTGAATACACAATGACCCAAAATAATGATTTATGTCTTTTGACTAAGATTGAAGTCGTGTTTAATTTAATAAAAGAAACGATGAAGATAATTAATATAAATTTAACGAAAAATTAAGATTGAATTTTTTGATTGAAATGATAATTTTGATATCTTTTAGTATAGCTATTTTCCAAGCAATACTTAGGGTGGAGTCATTCTTTTGTATGAATTTCTAAGTTAATTTGCTCACATCCAACTTTGCAGTACAATTTTCTTTTCTTTTTCTATTAAGTTCTGTTTTTCAAATCAATCAAAACAAGACAAAATGTTACAATTGGTCTAAGACCAATAATATTATACCCTAGATGAAAATAAAAGTAAAATTAAGTGAAAACCCAAAGTTCTGTATGGCAACACCAAGAAGGGGTAGTCCGATTTAGTTTATTTTTTAAATTTTATTTACTATTTTTATAAAAAGGTTGTACACAAAACTTCACATCGCTGCGTCAACGAGCTCTCAGGCACTGTCCAAATATATAGTAAAAAACCAGTCTTTTATGGCAACACCAAGAAGGGGTTACCCGATTTAGTCAATTTTTGAACTTGTATTTGCAATTTTTATGTAAACGCCATCAACATAATTTCAGCTCTCTACGTAGATGCTCTCTTAGGCAGTTTCCAAATAAATAGTGAAAAACCAAAGTTCTGTATGGCAACACCAAGAAGGGGTAACTTGATTTAGTCCATTTTTGAAATTTTATTTACTATTGCCTATTTGCACCAAATTTAAGCTCTCTACGTAGACGCTTTATTAGACAGTGTCTAAATAGTGAAAAACGAAATTATTGTATGGCAACTCTACGAAGGAATTGCCAGATTGGTCGCATTTTTAAACCCTAGGTGAAATCTATAGGATATACTAAGTTTGTTATTCCGTTTTGTAAAGCACAGAAATAATGATGGTAGACACCCACGCATAATATTAAAAGTTATTTTGGTTTTTGCATGTCCGTCCTTCCGTCTGTCTGTCTGTGTGCACGATAACTCGAGAGTTCGTATACTTAGAGAGCTCAAATTTTATACACGGACTTTAAAAAATTTGATAAATCGGGCAACTCCTTCGTGGGGTTGCCATGCAAAACTTTCGTTTTCCGCTATATATTTGGACACTGCCTGAGAACGCGTCGACGTAGAGAGCGGAAATTTGGTACACGGTGTTTTCATAGTAATAACAAATAAAATTTCAAAAGTGGACTAAATCCGGCAATCACATCTTGGTCTTGCATATAAAAATTTATGTTTTTTACGTATACTGTGAAAACGATCAGTCCTAGATATTTTCATTGTACAAAAACTTCTTCAGAATACGAAATCCTATAAAATTGATTATAATAAGTTAATCTGTCCGACGAACTGTTTTAGAAATACATATATGCGGAAAACCACTTCAAAAATCAAACTTTCACAGATGAGTAATCATACGACCTACCCTTTGAAAAAGGAACTCTTAAATGGTACACGGATGGGTCAAAAAAGGATGGTAGGGCAATCGTGAGCATATGCGGGTCGCAATGCGATCTTACAAAGGCATTGAGGGTCTCACGAACAATATTTCAGGCAGAAAACCACACCATAGAGCTCTGCGCTCGCGAAATAATTTACAAGAATATGCGTGGAGCTAAAATATACATAATATCAGCCATCCATGCAGCACTTAAAGCATTAATTTCGTTTACCTTTAAGTCTAAGCTTGTTTGGGACTATTTTACTGTCTTGAAGCAACTGGCTGAACAAGGTGACACTGACTTGTATGCCAGGACATAAAGGTATTAGGTAAGGCTAAAAAAATGAGCATTTTCATGATTTTTTTTTCATGAAATGAATAATATTTCTCAGGACTTTTTTACGGGATTTATTTATTGTTTAATGGAGTTCAAAAATGTTTATATATATATATATATATATATATATACATATATCGACTTTATGCCCATGATATCAGCTCTTTGAAGACGATGTTTTAGCAAAACGATTTCTGGTGATAACTTTTGACGACGAAAAAATCATCTGATATCAAAAAATTCACCAAAAAAGTCACCTCTCAGCTCAGATCTGGCTTTGGGAGGGCTGAATTAAAAAGGCACACTGTGAAAATAGAAGAAATGTGTAAAGTATTCACAACAGAGGACAAAAACATTCCTCAGCAGAAAGGAGTTAAGGCTCATAACGGACCTATTCACTGGGCACTGCCCACTTAGATATATTATCTTAAAAAAAATTGGGTAAAGTCGATTATGACACCTGTCACTTCTGCACGGAAGTCGGTGAAACCGCTCAACATGTCCTGTGTGATTGTGAAGCTCTGTGTTGCATAATTCTAAGACATCTAGCAAAAGCATTCCCACTGCCAAAAGATGTCGAACAAATGGCTCCCAAGAGCGTCATAGGTTTTATAAAAGGCCTTAAGTTCGAATGGGCGGCCTAGGATATTTAGGGGTAATGTCACAAAAGATCTTATAGATCGCGCTGAGTAGATGAGAGGCGGGAATTCTGTCTGCATCCCCCCCCCCCCCCACAAATAATAATAATAATCAAGTTTATATTTTCACTTTTTACTCGCCGTTGATATTTGAACGAGCTCCCTTTGGAATATTTTCAAGATTATATAGTAATTTTACAGTTAAATATATGAAAACTACTCTGTAAATTTACTACGTATAATGTTAGCGAATTTTGTACCAACTGTTATCGTTGTATAATCACGACGTGCTTTTTTTACAGTTTAGTTCTTTATTGATAAAATTGAAATTGTTAACCCTTTTTAAAAAAAAAAGAAAAAAAAATTTTTAACCTCTCCGATGTAAGCTAGCACCTATTTACAAAGGTTTGTAGATTGCATGTTATTATATGGGTAACTTCACAAAGAGCGTAACGCCACACTTTTTGACATTGACATTGAAAAACAGCAAAGTTTTTTTCTTTTTTTTTCCCTTTTTTTATAGTAATCGTTAATGATTGTAATAAATAAGAGCGTAGAAATTATACATCCTGACTCTAATCTATAATTTTGCTCGATTATACGTACCGAGTAAATTTTCAAACCATTGTAGGCAGATTATTGGCTATGTTTGATGTACTTTAATTAGCCTTTTTTTTTTTGTACAAAGTTATAGAAATCATTGTCACGAGGCCAAATATATTTTCACTCACATTACTTTGCACCACTGAAAAGAAATTTTCTTTCAACTCACTTCTAGAGAACATACTAAAAAAAAAATATCATTAGGAAAGCAGCAATTTATGGTTGATATTAATCGCCTTAAGTAAAGGAATTACAATGACATAAGTACCGCTATATATAAAAATTTACAAATTACTCGAATGAAGCCATCAATCTCAATTTAAAGGGGTGTTCCAAGTCACGAATTTCATACATTCCATAAGTATTTATATACATACTTCCATAAAATAGTAGTTACCGATTTCGTTGTCAAAGTTGCCGCCATCAAAATTGATTCGAAAATTCAGATCTACCCAGCTTAATGCGCAGAAAAATTTCGCTGAGAAATTATTTTGAAAATCGTATAGATCTGGCGCAATAGCTCATGTGTGCTAAAAAACATAAATTCGTATACTTTCATTATAATTGAGAAGCTAAGACAGCATGAAGTCATTATTGAAATAAATTGGAAGACCACAGGGAACTTACTTAATTGTACATACTTATTTACATACTTCACATTGGCCTTTAAAGTACAAATGTATGTACTACATAGAGTGTGTAGGTAGAGTATTTTACACGAAATTAATTTATCAATGAATATTGAAAAATTTCACGTCATCTGTATATTAATTATTAATCGTCCACACATTTATGGGTAACAACATTAGTAGTGGTAAAAACAAAACAAAAAACATCTAAGGTGAAAGATTTGTTCAGTATTATAATGAAGAACAATTTTGCACTTGAATTTTACAAATTAACTCAAAATTCCTTTCTTTTGACTCATTTACAAATGTACCATGCTGACAGATCTTCATTTTCATTTCTCTTGAGACTTCTCAACAATTGAAAGTCGATTTCCAAATTATAGACTCTGTTACGCCGAATTTTCTGCTAGACAACAGCCAGAGAAATAATTAATGAATACATTTCAGGACGTATTTAACGTGCCGAGTGATAGTAGTTTGAATTCATTATACATTTTTAACGTACAAATTATCAGCGTTAACTTTACTGACAGCCGGAAAATTGTTCTTGTCAATGTTCAACAGGTAGAAATTACCATAAAATAAAGTTGTGATGACGTGTTAAAATTTTACCAGCTTTTTATTAATGTAACTGAGTTTAATAAGATCGTCAAATACTAGTTAGTTGTAATTTCGCTGGATCTGGATTTTTTGAGACAATATGAGCATATGTAAGTAGGTAGGTAACTGTTTTTCAAGTTCATCTTATCATTTTTAACGGAGTCTCATCTTCAAATTATAAACATAATTTTTTTATGTTTTTTTTACATTGTTCTCGGCACTATGTCACTAAACACTTTTCTTTTTACATTTTTTTACACTTCCTGTTTCACAAACATGGGATTTTTCCAAATACACATAGGTCCATTGTGATGCCACTTTTTTGGGACCCTGCCAGGTGGAGAAGATATCTAAGGGCTAAGGGGTGCGATAAAACCAGCCACAACAGTTAATGAGTCTTACCAGGTCCCCAAACTCTTTGTGTGTTAATTCCCCCAGTTCGCAGAAAAAGTAGCTACCAAACGTATTCCTTCCATGCCTAGCAAGGTTACGGCAATCATACAGCAGTGGCCGAACGCCCTCAACCTCTTCCTCCTCTTTACAGCTTCTGCAGAATTCATTGTATGGAGCTTCCATGCACTCTGCATGTTTACCAAAGAGCCAGTAAGATTAGGCACAACATTATGGTTTCACCTCAGCAGAGTCAGTCTTAGCAAGAAAAATGTCGGGTCAAAGTGATTTTAAAATCGCGCATGAAGTCAGTTCTCCCCATCGTCGATTTGCCAGCTTACAGCCAGGCGAAAGTAAAGAAAAATAGACCGAAGCTGACCTCGACTATATAAAAAGGGAGCAATTCCAGCAGAAAGTCACTTCAGGCCTTTAATACTAAAATTCTCTTCACTGATTCTAGGGAGAGGCCTATAGGTTCCTCCGCTAGAAAATATTCATAGCAGAACCCTTTCTGACCAGAGCATCATCTGCTTCGTTTCCAGGTATATCATAGGCACCCAGCAGAGAATGATTCTATGGTTAACACCCAGTTTCACGAATTCACAGCAACAGCGTTGCACTAAGCGCGATCTAATGTTGTTCGTGTCAGTGCAGCTAGGCTGTCAATAAAAATCCTGATGCCTCGATTGCTAGGCACGTCATAACTTATACACAGCACCCTTGCTGCTTTGAAAATGACCAGGTCTTCCGCTTAAAACACACTACAGTAGTCCGGTAGGCGGTATGATTCCTGTATTTGAAGAAGTGCTGAGTGTATACATAAATCAGAATCATTTGTCACGCGGTTACCATCCTACTTCTCTCTACTAGAAATGCTAGTCGAGAACACTTTCTCAAAGTCTAGTCTTGGAACAATGTAATCCGTAGCTACCCGTATACAGTCTCCAGGAGAGATCTTTAGTATTATGCTGTGATCAAGGTCTGCTGTTATCCAGCAGCCTGACTCTTTAAAAGGCTTAGTGCACTCTGCAGCTATACAATTACCATGGAACTCGTGGTGCAAGAGCCGGAGCATAATCTCCATTGCTGCCGTTGGTGTTATTCGAAGAGTACCTGTAATACCTAAACACACGCAGCTCTCTGTACTTTGTGGGACTCTTCAGGTGATTCGTTTTCTCTACAGCTCTTTATATGTTCTTGGGAATATGAAATTGTACGTGGAATTTCTCTACTTGATTGGGGGTTGGAACTGTGCATGGAAAAAGTATTATAAGA
Source organism: Dioctria linearis (assembly GCA_963930735.1). Classification (NCBI taxonomy): domain Eukaryota; kingdom Metazoa; phylum Arthropoda; class Insecta; order Diptera; family Asilidae; genus Dioctria; species Dioctria linearis. Next base: position 257,385,414 of record OZ005742.1, on the reverse strand, counting down.
ACCTACTAATAACTTATTGATGTAAATCGATGGAAAATTAAACTTTTTATAGGAGCCAAACAAACAATGGTCTTAGTCCATTACAATAATTATTTTATCTTCGTTTGTGTTCTTCAAAGTTGCTTGTCCTTCTGAAAACCTGATATCCGGCCTATTAGTATATTTTATCAACTCTCTAAATCATCTTCTCAAGGTTTGTTATGAAACAGATTCATGATTATCTGGAAAGATGTTCTTGTGTTACAAAATTCGAGTTAAGATTCTGTGGTTTTTGACTGTCCATACAAAATGTATTGTGATAATAAGTATTGAGTACAGAGACCAAGTAAGGAAGTTCTCCTTAAGACTCATGTTCTTTTCTTGCACAATTAAGTTAATTAACAGCCTTGTTTCTAATAGACCACAGCAGATCGAAAATTACAACAGGCTTTTAAGAATTTATGGAATTATAAATGGTATACCTCAGGGCTCAATTCTAGGCTCTCTCTTTGTTTTTTGTTTTTGCTTCAATTTATATATGAATGTTTCACCGTTAGCTATAAAGTACGCAAATATACATATCTGTGCCAACGGTTCCCATTTGGATTGAAAAACCAGCGCTTCTGAAAGGAGCACAATTTAAGCTCTTCCCTAGCTATCGTTTGGCAGTTCTTTAAAAAAATATTCACTGATACACCCAGAAAAATAAAAAAAGACGCAAGCAAGAAATTCTTTTATACCCATCACATGGAAGCAAGATAGACCATCATTTGATGATCTCCAACAGAAGTACAACAACTGGTGATCTCATATAATTTTCCACGAATCTAATTTGCGGATTTTCCCACTATTGTACGAAGTACCGCATTCCTCATTTTCAATATGAACTTCAGAGTGATTAGGAATAATCTGCTGAAGTTCTTGGTATTAAGTGAGAATAAGATTGAGAATATTGAGTTATTTAATTAAGTTAATGAAATTTAATACCAGAAATAATCATGAGCAAGCGCAAGCACTTTACTATAATATTCTCAGGAGGTAGTCTTGAAGTCATCTTATATGAGGTTGAGGAAGAAACACTGCGATGATTATTCAAAAATCTCATTAAAAATTTTCAAAAGACACCTTCAAAAAACTTGTTCGCCCATCATTTAGCATCGATCCTAGAGATCTTCTTAAGAACAACATTGAAGCGCTTGCCTCTGCGGACATTGCCTATGTTAAAAAGCAATAGACTGGAATAGGGAAAAGAAGCGCTGTGTTTCAGGAGGTTTCTTAGAACGCTCTTTTTCCCAGTGGGTTGTATGTATACACGTATAGATGTTTGACTTATTGCTTTATATATATTATGTGAGTAAGTTGATCGGAGATTTAGATAACATTTGTAGCTCTAAAGCTTCTTCAAATTTCTGGAAGCGGTCATACCAGAGCAGGTTCTAATATTTAATTCGAGATTTTGTCAGTTCTTTTGTCTAATCTTTTCCAAGCACCACCTTCTTTTATGGACTATAAAATGCTTCGGAGAAAGTATGTCATATTATATTGGAAGCAGTTAAGGTCCTCTGGGAGCTCAGTAATTATGAGTATAATGATGGTAATGAAAGGAGGTAACCTATTTAATATTAAACCCTACATTAGAGCAACATAAAATGCTCGTTTTAAGTGAAATGTCAAATTCCTATGTAATCATAGGTATAATTCGATCTGTACACCAATTTCTAACCAGACCAAATCCTTAATGTTGCGAAATTAATTTTCTATTACATAAAGCACACAAAGAAAACTATTCAGAAAATCATATTTAATCGTGTCACAAATACATTTTTAAATATCAACAAATCCTATAAAGTCTGCCGCCTCTTAAACTTAAATCCACAGCCGCAAATTTGTCATGAAGCAAAAATTAATCACAATTCACACTAACGCCTGCCGATCAATTTGCCAGTCAACCGTAGGTATATACCTACCTACATTATAAGATCTTAACCGGCAACACTAAACTAACAAAGAATTAATTTCATATATGTAACTCTGAATCTGAACTGCATGCAACCAAGAGAGTCGTACACGCAATCTCTTTGCTCATTACGAATCTGTCATCATGATCAAGACAATTTCTTTAGTGTTAAGTCAACCAACCACACCATGCTGCCCGTCATCATCCGTTCTTAAAGAAACCTCTTTTTGGATCATATCACATCAAGCAAAACCTCAAAAAATTTCTTGTTTAAAACGACTTTTAAGACCAATAACTTCGTATCGTGTTGATCTTATGTATGTGGCTATGGAAAGAGATTTTAAAGAAAGCACTCACAGATGAGTCTATTTATGAAGAATTAAAGTACGGAGTACGATTGCTTCAGCGGTAAGTCATTGAGTAAAATATAGATAGATAGTAAAAGTTGCGCACGCAGTTTTTCGCGCTAGCATAGGAATAACTATGCCTGTGCGGCGTACTCCAAAAATCTCTTGATATTTATTTTTCCGCGCCAAGTTGAGTACTAAGTTAAGTATACGATGGATGATGGCAGATGCGGTAGTTTTACCTTTTCTTAGGCGTATAAACGTGAACGGAAGAGGTACTGGTTCACCAGACCTGCCAGAAAAGTATCCGCACACATGAGACTCAGAAGAATGCTGTTAATCCAAGTTGTCTTGATATTATAAATTGAAAGGCCCCACTATCCTCTTGATGTAGTTCATTAGATACTTTGGCGCATATCAGTTAATTTCCTTCATTTGCTAGTGTTCTGTTTTATATCGAGGTCCTAGAAGTTTTTGTTTCTATCGTTTTTTTTTCTGGATTAATTGTGTTTTTTTGTTTTGTATGTGAAGAGATTTTTTTTTTTTGTGGATTAGGATAAAAATATTTCCAAAATGGTAAGCAATTTGTGTTCTTATGTTGATGGACTTAGTGAATATTTTCAAAAAAGTTCTTGTGTTACTTATTGATATCAACGTTTTGTGCTAGGTTACTAAATATTTCTACGTGCTATACAAATGTTTAAAGTATTTTAGTAGTTCTTGTGGTTTTATAAAAAAAAAAAGAAGATGTGAGTTTCATCGCAGTTTATATTCAGACATATATCATTTAGCAAGTGACTATTAACAAAATTAGCTTCAAGATTAAAGCTTACCGGCGAGAGTCATAGAAAAGTATATCTTATTACGTTTATTACTCCGTATTTATGTACTGAACCGGAGGATAAGGTCCTACATGAACAATACAGCAGATGTAAATTGTGATTGCAAACAATAATAAACAAATTGCAAATTTTTTTTTTTAGAGCAGAAATAGCTTTGTTTTGAGAATATTTATTTATTATCCTTTCCCTGAAATTTTATTGTTTTATTCCTGTAAAATTTTTCCGAATCACTCATCATAAACTTTGCTAAGGAATTTATTTTATTTAATAAATAACAATTATAATAGCCGGTAGTGTTATCATGACAGTGAACTGTAAACCTCAATAGCCCAACAAAGCTAAGAAAAATTATAAACTCAAAGCGAAAAGTTGTCAAGTACACAGCAACTGAATCAACCGAAATCTTTTGGATCCGTAGATCGGTGGTAGCCAAGAGTGCATACAATTTCTGAAGAAAAACGTTCGAGTAAATTCTTCACAAAAAAAAGAGTGAATTTTAGCCCCTCAGATTAGATAGGCCAATCAATTCGAATCCTGGAACGGTGAAGTGTAGTCGATAGACTCCAACAAAAAAAAAAAAAATTAGAAGAAAAATTTTCCAGTGAATTACTAAGAAAACAAAAATTAATTCTTATCTCCACTTTTTAGACAGTTGTGATCTGAGTTCGATTGCGGTCAACAAACGCATAAATATTATAATAAAAAACTTTAAGGAAATTTCTTGGAAACATACATGGTGATTTGCTTGTGGACTCTGGACTGAATTATTAAAACCATTTTAAAAAAAATTAATCATTTTTCTATCATCTCAATGAGGAAAAAATATAATGTTGTATTAAGAAGGCTTTCACCAATTTAGCCCGTAGTATTAGTAGAGGAAATATCTACATGTATATCTATGCGAATTGCGGATAACTAGAACCTACCAAATATTTCATTTAGGACCATCATACCTGCAGTGATAACCACAACCAGGTTCCTAATGTCATTTTGAAGACAATCTTCGCAAGTTTTTATTTCTTTGCGATAGAATAACTATGCTTATGCTAGAAGCTTTTTTTTCTACTATAAGTAGTCTACTATCTTTCATACGAATTATTTCATTTTCCATTAGACCATTGTTTTGCTGTAAATTTTGGCGACCTGTCGTACTGTGGCAAGATTTTTAATATACAAACTAAAATGAAAGAGTATGAATTAACAACTTTAAGGAACTTCATATCTATACTTTTTGGCGCGTTGGCACTTTGATTACCGACAGAGCCCAAAAGTCAGGCGGAAATTAAAAAACAAAATTAACAATAAAATTTAGAAAACAATGAGAGATATTTGTTTCAGTTCAATAGGATTCAATTCATTAGAAGTGCGTTGTATACCTCTCTAATGAATGAATCTCTTTAATTCGAAAGCTGATTTATTGATCAGAAGCAGACTTTTAAGTAGCTCATACACTTATCAATTTATTGTTCAACTTTGCCTCAACGTCAAGCTGAGGTGATAAATTGATATGTGTGTGGGTATGTTGAACCCTCAATCTCCAATTGAGAGTGAAGTTGAGCTCTTGATGGGAGTCGACAAAACCCTCGAGAATATTTCCCAAGAGATCCCATCCCCCGAAAATGGAAGCGCTTAAGGCCGAATGCAAGAGCGCTTCTTTGGAAGCTTGCTGCGATTCCCCGCCATATCCTTGTTCATATCGCTTTAACGTGAGCATATCCGCAGAGGGAAGCGCTGAGTTACAAATTTTTGGGAAGCAACCTTGGAGCACATGTAGGGAAGCACTCAGCACTCTTGGAGCACTTGTAGGGAAGCACTCTTGGAGCACTTGTAGGGAAGCACTCTTGGAGCACTTGTAGGGAACCACTCTTGGAGCAATTGTAAGGAACCACTCTTGGAGCACTTGTAGGGAAGCACTGTTGAAGCGCTTATAGGTAATACGGAGGGAATCAAGATACGAGGTTTTTTAAAAACTTTAGTTTTATTCTGAATACGCTCAGTTTAATTTTAAATCTATAGAATTATCCAAAAAAAAAAGCAAATATTATTGAGAAATGTTAATAACCACACACTTTACTTAACTACTAAAATTTTAATTAACCGCACACTTCAATTGAGACCTAAAAAATGAAAATTCTGATGCGCTTTCATATGCAGATGAGTCATATTTTCACAAAAAAAAAAAAGATTCCTTTGGCAATGGTAAAAGAGCGCTTCGGAAAAGATATTTTTTGGCTATGGTGTGGAAGCGCCTACCTTTACAGACACTATTTTTCGCTGAACAGAAATCCATATGTGTGCGTGTGAGTCTATTTTCTAAAATATGTTCTATATTAATACTTACGGAAGAGTTACAACATTGATATTATATAAGCTATAGAGCCTAAACTACTATCCATACAGGAAAATAGTCTTCTAGTAATTTAAAGCTTGGTTCCTTACCTTCCCAAAAGCTACACTTACTATAAACCTTACTTAAAAAAATAATAAAATAGTTTTGATTTAAAAGTGAACCTTACCATTTTACGCTCAATAATTCTGAGCTGAGTAATAGTTGAAATAGTGTATGTGTGCACCTGGAGTCCGAATCCGAATAGGCAGACTGATTCAATTTCATCAGACCACGGCCATATACAATTTATTACTCAGCTGAGAGTTTTTGTTTGAGGAATCATAATCATTTGGTTAAGATAATTTTTTTTAAATAATTTTGTTAGGAAAGGTATAAAAATTTTATTTCGGTTCGGAAGATAAGAAAGCAAGCTTAAGATTATCAGAACACCATTTTTCTGTGTGAATAGTAGTTTAGAGCGGATGAGCGCTATTCATATCAAACTTTTGTTCGTTTTACATAAGAAACATATTTTAGAATGTTAGGACTCAGTTGGGGCTCTCATGTGGTAGTGGGGGAGCTGTTTAATTTAATGGCTTCTGAAATGTTCTCGAGGGTTTTTGTGCCGGAGATAAACTTTTTGCCAATCTCCCAATTTCAAGTTGAGCAACAGATTGATAAACGTGTGGGCCGCTTTAGTTAAATCAACCTACGCTGATTTTTACATCAAGAAGTAAGGCGTAAAAAACTTAATGAAATACCAACGGTTGTTTAATATCACGTATCTAAAGATCTCGTAAAATGAATATACGATGGAGTAGATTAATCGAATTCTTAGGTATCTTGTTCCGACAATCATCCCTCACACCACTAAAATGTGTGATTTGCTTGCTACAAGACTTATGAATCCACCTTTAACTACAGAAAGATGTACCCTATGAGAAAGAGAAAAAATAGGTGGGCCGTTGAAAAGCTGTAATCTAACAAATTCTAAATAGGCATTATAGACTTTCATTAGTTATAGGGTGATTCTTCATAACATATTTAGGACAAATCTTTAATCTTTCCTACCTCCAATACGACGCATTTTGAAAGATTGTAGGGGGTGACAGAGATTTGTTGATTCCTCAAGGAATCAATTGGCATACTCCATCATAGCCGTATATAAAATTTTGTCTAAGTAATAATTTATGAATATTTTTTATGTTTACCCTTAACCCAGAGCTTTAACTCAGAGCCTCAATCAATTTCAATTTATTCTATTCCTTTCAACTTTTTAAAATTATTCGGCTTGACGTGAACTTTCATAAAGAAAGAAAAAAAAAACAATTTCGAAAATAAAAACAATTTGAGCCTCAAAATAAAAATATTTTTTCTCTTTTTTACCAAGCACGAGTCAAACATTCGCACAAATCTGTCAAACATTTTATTACTTTTCTTTAACGACTCCAGACAAATTAATTAATTTTCTTTTTTTTTCATTTAATTTTGACTTTTTATTCTCATCACTTTTTTGTTTTTTTTTCGTATATCTCCCATTTGTTTTACTCTGTTCTGGTAATCTCCATAACTAGAAATAACTTGATTAACGAGATCCACCAAGCAACAAAATTAAAAAGTAAAGTTAAGTAGTAAAGAAAAAAAAGGAACAGAAATTGTTTTCTTTTCTTGAATTCCGTCTCCCATTGGATAGCAACACACTAACTGAACACACACTTGTTACTTTGAGATCTTTAACCGAAGAGAATTATTTACTTCACTATGGGCGTTCTATTTGTGTTTTTTTTTTTTTTTTTGTACAAAAATTTTAACAGTTTTGATTTTTGAATGTTAATGACCTTCTGGTGGAATACAACAGAAAAAAATCTTACATATTTCATTATGTGTGACGATGAAATTTTGCATTTGACCGGCCGGGTAAGCAGAATAATGTTAGCCAGTTTATTACCACCGGAGGCATTTTCTTCTTCATTTCTGAAGATTTAAGGCAGAAAAAACAATAAATATCTGTCACTTATTTAATTAAAAAAAAAACAAAAACCAAAAATGGAAAGTTACTAACCAACTGAGATGACCGTAATAAATACAAAAGCCCACAGAGAAACATGGAAACAAAAACACATAAGTCAGTGGCAAATTTTAATGTGGTAAAATGACTTTATAGTAGAAAACAATATAAAACTGTTTCTATCTGATGTATGTATGTTTGTCGTCTTGTAACTAATTTATCTTAATTTTTCGGCAACATTCAATTTTGATTTCCTATATTATAAAAATTGCCATCTCATATTTATCTTAATCTCATCGAAAAAGAAAGTGAATAAGTTGGGATTCATTTTTAAAATATTTTTAAGCCAAAAACATGCAAGTTTTAAGTGCCGTGACAGTTTCGATAAGTATATTTCACAACAATATGATTAGAGAAGGTGACAAAAAATTTCTTGTCCGTTTCATGTACATATTAACAGGGTTAACAGAATGTGACATGATTGGAAGTTTTAACATCTTAAGAAAATCATTAGCGCCACAGCAATTATGTAGGTACTTTATGTGTGAGAAATGCACACATCATCCAAGTTGATGCTTTGCTAACGACTTCCGCCTTAAAGATGAAATCTTTGCATTTAACGAGGTGTGTCTCGATTTAGTTTCAATTTGATGGATAGACACCATTTTGCACGGTATACATGGAAATTAGTGTGAATTAATTTTGAAAAAAAAAGAAAGTCCGCACTTTTGAAGTAGGTACTACTTTTTTTTTTAGAATTAAAATCTACGCCATACATTTCCAACGGAATTTATTGCTTTTATAGTATGGGTTGTAGCAAGATAAACAAATTATCATGCCTTACTTGAAAGAGCAACTATTAAATGAGATATTAATTAAATTTAATTGGGCATAACATAACTGGTGCTGTGATGAGGAATTAGGAAGATATCTTGCTTCTTCGAGGATCATATAGGATGCGATTTATGCAAACTACATAGAAAGAAGACTAAATCGGACTACCATCCTGTAGTAGTAGTAGTTGATAGAACACCGTCTATGATAATTCACATTCGCTTTTATCAGAAAAAATTCGATTAATTTTAGTATCATCAGAATAAGGGTGGTAAAATTATTCAAGATTATGTGTTAGTTGTCATAACTGACTGTTTGTCCTCTCTTGCTCATTTGGCCACTCCTCTCCTTGCACAAAAATTAGTACTTGATCTACATATACCTATACAAACGGGTAAAATCAGTTAAACAATGGTTCGTAATTAAATTCTCATTAGCCATTATTTCTTTTTGATTAAATTCAAATTGTTCAATATCTCTTGGTAGTGAATTCAACTTTCGAGGAATATGAATTATATACATATTTTTTTTTTATTTTTCGATTTACATATATTCGATATAGCAGTACTTATATGTTGAGTCGCAATTCAAAACCGAGGAAACTACTGATACCAAATGAAACTAAAAATAAATCGGATACAATTATTAAAATCCACAGACATTCTTCAAGCACAATATTTAAAAGTTGATTTAACGCCATAAATAGAATAAAAAGCAAGAATCCATGACAGAACCTTGAGGAACACCACAATTAACTGGAAGAAAAATAGACAACTTATATTATTGACTCTCAGTCTTTAACGTCTTGTGGATAGAAAATTGTGTAGTAATAGTAAAATACAAAGATGCATATGGATAGGTATACATATTTTCCAGTCAGCTTTTATAACAGCAAATCGTATAGTACACTATCAAAGGCCTTCAAGAAAGCAAGTAGCATAAGATTATCAAGCTTATACTCGTTGGCGAAATTTTATTGTGAAAAAAGTGTATAACAAAATCGTCCTTTGACAATGAAGGAAAATAACAAATTGTTAGGCAAGTAGTGCTGTACAACAATCAAAGTTACCGGAATAGTTTCTGAAAATTTTAAATTAATCCCTCCTGAAACCATCAGCTTTTAAAATTTCAGAAACATTAGGACACGAGATTATTTTCAAAGCTTTTATACCCTAGATGAAAACTAAGGGGTATACTAAGTTTTTCGTTCCGTTTGTAACACCTATAGAAATAATGATCGTAGAGCAAAATGGATTGGACACCAATGCATAAAATTAAAAGTTATTTTGATCTTTGCATGTAAGTCTGTCCGTTTGTCCGTCCGTCAGCACGATAACTCGAGAACACCTTCACTTGGAGAGCTGGAATTTTTGCACACGGGCTTTTAAAAAAAAAAAACAAAGTTAATTTAAGCTCGAAAATGGGCCAATCGGGCAACTCCTTCGTAGGGTTTGCCATACAAAAATTTCTTTTTTTTACGGTAGAGAACTAAAATTTAATTTTTCCCGCGGATGGGAATCGAACCTACACTTGTTAGAATCGGTCAATGATGGAGAAAGATGAATTTTAAGAACTTTTATTTTTGGAAGGTTTCAAACTCCGGACGAGGCGGTTGTTTTTTCTTCTTGTATTTATAAATTTGATTTAGAATCTTTAAAAATAAAAGTTCTTAAAATTCTTCTTTCTCCATTATTGACCGATTCTAACAAGTGTAGGTTCGATTCCCATCCGTGGGAAAAATTAATAAAAATTGAATTTACAATTTATTTGTGCGCTTTCATCGTTACTGGTTAATGCCAGCTGAAAGCAAACGTGGGTTAGTAGGCTAGTTACAAATTTGATAAATGCAGGAAGGAAAATCATCTGTCTCGTTAGCTCAGTGGTAAGAGCAGTCGCCCGGCAAGTGGAAGGTCCCGGTTTCAAACCCCGGACTAGGCGGTTGTTTTTTCTTTTTGTATTTATAAATTTGATTTTAAATCGTTAAAAATAAAAGTTCTTAAACTTCCTCTTTCTCCAGCTAAAATTTGGTACATAGTGTTTTCATAGAAATAGTAAATAAAGTTTCAAAAATGGACTGAATTGGGTAACCCCTTCTTTGTGTTGCCATATACAAATTTTTGTTTGTTACATATACTGTGAAAAGGATCAGTCCTAGACGGTTTTATTGTACTGAAAAGAAATACGAAATCCTATGAAATTGGTTATAATCATTTTTACTATCCGACGAACCGTTCTAGATTCTTTGTATCCCTTTCTGATTTCATAATTGATTCTTGTATGTTGATGCATTCGGTCAATGTGTTGTGGAGATCGATTTAAGTATTCATATTCCTCTAGAAATTAATTCGAACAATTAACAATTAATTCTGTTACTTATAAAAATCGCGCTTATTTTCAAGAAAATCAAAGAAGAGTATATCCATAGCTTTGTGACATATTGGCTCGGTGGTTATTATATTTCACCACACATAACAGTCCCTCCTCAAAATATCTTATTGATTTTAGCTAAGTGACAGCTATTTATTATAGTAACTAATTTCCCTTAACAAAAGATATAAAATTATCTTCGCTCAAGATTTTCAATTACTCAGCATAATCATAATGCAGCAATTTATCACACTTACATACATACATATATAATTTTATATTTATGTTATTTAATTTTAAATCAAAATTCCAATTATACCAAATGCGCATTCAATTGATGTGTCTGCGTTTCATAAACGCCGAAAATACTTCTTTGATAGATGAAATGATTGGTCACAGATTTTAAATTGTACGTGATATAATAGAAAATGTTGATAGACATATTCGCCGGTCATCATTTACACTTCACGCTGATTCAATGACAATGCAAAACAAACATTTTTATTTACCTCCCTATTGATAATGCTTTTAAAAAGAAACAACTTCTCAATTGTTCCTGAGATGCTTAAAATTTAGCTTTAAAGAAGTTACATTATTTTTGAAATATGCTTTAAGTTTAGGCAGTATAACAACAGTAATAAGTGCCACAACAATTAATGGTTTACAACAACAAATTTTCAACAACAACAAATTCTATTGAATGATGAAATCTATAATTGGCAATTATCTTCACCAAATATACCATAGCTATAGATGAAAAATATAGCACGGCATTTTACAAAAAAAAAAAAAAAACTTTTAATCTCTCAAGGAAAGCCCAATTAAAGATTCCCTTTATAACCGGTCGATAAAATTTAACACTAAACCTAACATCCTGTTAACTCCAATTCTTTCATATCGAAAAATCTAAATTACTTGTCAAAAACTTGCTTCGCCATGCACCATGCAGTACTAGAGAAAAGATAAACTAAAAGTGAAAGATTAAAAGGCAAACGAAAGACTTAAGCGACAAACCCCATTAAAAAAAACAAAATGAACAATTTTCGTATTGGCATAGTACACTTTATCCCAGATGGTCAGTCCATTTATTCAGTCCATTTAAGCGCACTTAATAATATTAAATTTATCTAGTTTTTGTAAATTGAAATCATTAATTTTTAAGATCTCTAGGAACTTGTTACTGAATTAAGTGGATCCTATCGTAAGAGAAAGGCTCAGTGTACTGTTTGTTGTATGATAGTTAGTTACATATTTACACTTTACTCGAAAAAGAGTTGGGGCATCAGTACTGTGAATTTATTTATGTATGTGTATAGCTGGAATGTCATAATTACGATATATCATCAAAGTAAAGTGCTTGATGATGGTGAATGATGATTTCGATTGCCACGCAAACACTATCATCCTTTCAAATTTCTGATTTTGTTAGTTAGTTTAGTTGGACAAGATGTTGTAAAATTAATTGGGTAAGACAAGTGGAATATTTATTGCTAGCAGTCATGGTAACTGAAAGGTGAGTTCTCTTCAATCGAATATAATGAATTTTGTAAAAGTAAACTCTCATATTTGTCTATACGGAGTATATGTACATATCTTTGTAGCGATCAACTGTACCTTTTACTTTATGGTGCAATTCTTTGCTATATAGCTATTGATTTCAGTATAAATCATCTATCAAAAGATTGTAAGATTTTTGACATTCTAGTGTGCTTTAGAGATATTATTATGAGTGTAGAGATTATGAACTCATAAATTCCTAGATAATAGTTTATTCGCATATAAAAGGCTCATCGAGTAACATTTTATATATGTTTTTTATATGAATCTTAGTGCGTGTAATGCACTTTGATATTAGTGTAGCTGTTATTGATTTGATTTATATACAATTCTCACGAGCAACTTCGAGTAAAAGAGGTATAAGAAGTATAGTTCAAGTATTCATGACCAAATTCCTCTTCATTTTAGTACTTCCAAAGCAAAATCTTGTTGCGAATATGATCAAAAACAGCATAAACTGTCAGCTCCTCTATTTGCAACCTGTGATATGTATTGAACAAAAATAATAATCGCATGTCGTCAATCAGGTAATAATCAAAATAAACATTTACCTTTGATACAGCAGTAGAGGTTATGGAAGTGTCACGTGTAACATGTAACCAAATAAATATCATCTAAGTAGTGACTTCGTTCATAATCAGCATTTCTATTTCTCTCATTATAATGTAGAGAGTCATATCTCCCCCTCGAGAAAATCGCTTATATTTAGCTAGGATTCACACCTTCTGGCCATATGCATATATAATAAGAATAACTTCAAAATTTGACCATTACAGAGATATTTACTGAAAAATTTTCATCTAAAGGTATTGTTCTCGTCGTCAAGTTAGATTTAAAACAAAAAATTGTTTTTCTTATCAAATTTTAGCGGCAGAGTTACTCAAAAATAATAACTCTTCTCATTTTGAAAAAAATTGGATCTACATCTCAAAACTGAGTAACCTTGAGCCATTCCCGATCAGCAAAGGATGACCAACTTTCTCTTCTTCTATAATGGCGACAATAGATATCATCCCCTTATTTAATATCATCATCAATCACCTTTAATCCCTCGATCCAGATACAGGAACAATAGCTCTTTTTCCAGCCAATACCAATTTATACTGCACGAGTTATGGGCTGAGAATCATTTTCTTATTGTTTTAATTCTTTCTAGCATCATGTAAACTAAAAATTTCCGCATAGTGGACACAATAAACGAATTCCTCTTCAGTTTGTTACAGTTTAATTTCGTCTGATTTTCTAAGGAAGGTCCACCTGTTTTATTCTAATTTTTCAAGGATTGATTGCAGAGCACATCTGTTCTTATTATTGAATCTATTTTTCAGCAAATCAGTTTAAAAATCTACAAGAAAGAGAGTACTCGTAATATCTACATAGACTTAAGCTTAACAAGAGCCTGGAATTTTGAAGCTGTCTAGGAATTTGCACATACATCGGATAGGTATGTTTCGGTAGGCTATGTCTCGAAGAAGATCGGATCACGTCCTAAGCGAATGAGAGGCCAGTGCATATTGTATAGATTCCGGGCTTTTGGCTCATACTTTTTAAAACCTGTCAACCTCGAAGAAACTTCACCGAAAAAAATACTGCTCTTCCTAGGAAGTGTGGGATTGTCAGATGAACTATAAGAAAGCGGTGCACAATAAGCCAGAAGTGGCTGCAGTCCAAAAGCCATTCGCCCTTACTTAATTCCATAATATTTATTTGAACCTTCTTCTATAGACGAAATATTAAGGTGCAACTATACGGCAAGAGACTTTGGCCTCCAGAGACCAATTTTTTGCTCTCTAGAGACCCAGAGACCCATGTATACACTTCGGAGACGCAAAAAATCTCTTAGGCCTGTCTCTGGAGAATTTCACAATATCTGGTCTCCCTTCGTGTATTTTAAAACAAACAAGTCTCCAGGTTCGATCTCCGGTCTCCGAAGTTTGTTCATTTTTCGTCTCCAGGTCTCCGCAGACTATTTGTGTGTTCTGGTCAGTTAAGTGTAGGAAAGGAAAAGCAATAAGTGGAGTGAGTTTGACAAATTGTTGGAAAGAAGTTAGTATAGAAATTAATAATTAATATAATGGATTTGGGTAGAAAATTTGTTTCATCAATAGAGTTATGGTTAAATAACAAAAGAAAAAAACATCACATATTTGTCGCGTTTATCCCGTAAAATTAATATATTTTTAATCTTTTTCATTTTTCGCATAACATAAAAATATTAATAACTTTTCAGATAATTTTTTCTAACAATCTCTTAATTGACAATTAAGAAAGATCTCTGGAAATCACTAGAGACCAAACTTCAAATTTCGTACATACACTTCGGAGACGTGTCTGAAGAGACACTTTTTTTTATTATGGCCTCCAGAGACAAAAGTCTCTTGTCGTGTAAACATTTCGGAGGTTTTAGCCTCTGTAAATCAGAGACTGGAAACCAAAAGTCTCTCACCGTGTATGTGTACCTTTATTTTAATAAAAAAAAAATTATCTGCTCCCCTCCCAAAGATTCACAGGAGTTTAATCCATCTCAACCGAATGGTTTTTTCTTTATCAAGCAAGAGGTATACAAACAGGGTGATTTATAACAATTCTGCACCTCCTGCATGAGGTGTTAGGGGATGTAGAGGGAAAAAGGATATGAGAGATGGGAGATAACACATGAAGCTTTATAATGGTCTGTAACCTTCCCCTATTCTCCTCTTTATAGGTCAGCAACTCTAAGATCTCCATATGAGACTCTCTAATTGAAATATCAGTCAAATATTACATTATCTCAATAGCCTTTAAGTGAGATATCTGTTGTCAAAAGAATTCCTCGATCAATGGATCTCGAACCCTGACCCCAAAATAATCAGTCAATAATACACCGAGAGATTACTCCTTAAAATAACCGAAAAATCCCTCATAAATGAAATTTCTATATCATTCTATATTACCAGTTAAGCAATTTGAAGTACTTAATTCATATTACTCAAAATTACAGTCATTCGCAGTTTGATTTTATCAGATACCTCTTGGGGTTTATTCATTAATTTCCATATAACATGACATGTAGAAACGTCGAAATGTACCACATACTTACAAAAAAAAAAAAAAATCAATAAATTCAACTAAACCCACAATTATAAGCGCAATTATATCTTCAAAATAAATCTGAAGAATTCAATTCCTAAACTAAATATCCTAAATATCATCACTTAGTCGACAGCATGTCAATAACTGTCTCATCCTAAACGTGTTTAATAATCAATTTCATTACCCCCTTATGTAACCGACATTTATGATAATAATTTCATGCCGGAAGCACAAAACTTGTCCATCGGAAAAAATTAATAAGCGCTGGCGTATAAGATACTCCCACCCATTGACTCTGAGTGAATTCCTCACCTGTAATTATGTAGATCAAAAAAAAATCTCGATAGTTTTACTTTCCATTTCGATCAGTAAAAGGAGTTGATCTGCCTCCTTTAAGATCACATGCCATACAGCATCTCCATTGAATATTGTTATTACATGATGCCTACGGGGCGCTTTGATAACATCATCCGGCGATTAAATTAATTCCTCACGCACTGACATCAAATATTTCTGGTAAACTGGATTTTGAATTCTTACAAGATATTCACTCATTTTTTTTCCATTCCAACACAGGTGTCTTTTGAAACTTCAGTGAAAGTAATTGACCAGATCGAACTGAGTGTACTGTGAAGGACGGACAGATGTATGATGCCACCGGTCGTGTTGATCATTAGCATCTTACAAGCTCTTGTTTTCAAGTACTACTCCAATTCCAGTTATCTGGGCAGCCTGCCTGTATAGGTACTATATCAAGTGCACGTCAAGCGGGGTATTATGCTGGTTTACTTTATCTTTATAAAAAAAAAAAATGTTGCACAGAGAAATCAGAGTTGCACTTTCTTTCTAAAGGTTGGTTGGTTGGGTTTGGCCGAGTTCATTGGCTTTTGCCTTCTATACTATAATCCAACCGGGGCGAGAGCCATACATGAGGGCTGCAGATAACTTAAATAAAAATAAAAAAAATAAAACAAAATTGAAAAAATTATGTTACGTGAAAGAGATTGTTTTGAATGGTGTGCCGTTGTGTTGGGTAGTCACAGTTCTGTGAATGGTTAAACGAGTTAATTTACTCCTCTTAAAGACATCTCGATGATGTAACTCTATGAGTACAAATCATTAAGTCGAGCAAGTTCTGAACGGTCGAGGAAGTTTTGCTTGAATTAGGTTTGAAATAGAAAAAAAAAACAAATTGTAACAAGAGAAAGTGTAGCTAATCGCAAAAAAAAGGTTTACTTCATTAATGCGGTATTTAATGCCCCGTTTAAGTTAGCTCCTTTTTTCAACCATTGCACCTTTCTTACGTCTAGATATGGTTAAGACCGAGCTAATGAGATAACATTTGATTTAATATATCGATACTAGATTTTTTCAACCTGAATTCACTGCAATGCACAAAAATTACGGGGAATTCCCAATGAATCACTGTCTAAAATTTTAGGCCACCACGCAAGATCAAATATTGCATGTTCATTTTCATGATTATAATCGATGGAGAAAAATTTCGGTTTATAAGACTTAATCGCTTCTTTGAATCTTCGCGGATTTTACAGTTTTTGGCGTTGTTTTTTGTTTTTTTTTTTATGGGTGTCTGTGGTAGTCTAAATTATTTCTCTTGCATATAACAAATGGTTGAGATGACAGAACACTTCTTCTGCATTTATCTGGCGTTCGCAGAATGAATATTTTTGGATCTGTTCTTCTTACTAGAAGATAAATAAGTTGGAAACATCATTTCGCACAATTTGTTTGTGTGCTTCATTAAGGTGACAGGAAGATTCGAGTGAATGTCAAGTCAAGTCAAGTCAAGTCAAGTGAGTTTTGCGCCAATTTTCCTCTTACAGTTGATGTTTTTTTCATCTTGTGTGGTACTCTCTGCATATTGGGTGAGGTTTGTCTTTAGCCCTCAATTCGGTTAGATGTCCTCTTTTGTCCTCTTGGTGACAGTTGTCCTTTGGTAACTTTGTAACTTCCCGTTTTGCTATCGTCCTTTTATTTACAGATGGTGCGCCATATCAGCCGTACTGCATGTCGTTCTCCTTTTCAAGTTAGTTGGTAGTGGGAGGATGACGGAAGGAGATAAGAAAGGATAGGATATGGACTGTTTTCCTTTGGATTTAGTCTCTAGGGTGCAAAAATATAGATGAAAAATATTTGGGGTTGGGGGGTCGTACCATCCCTCATTGGGGGTTGTCCAAAATATGTCATGTTTGGTATCAAATTAAAGAAGGAGAAGCGGGTAATCGAGTGGTGTAGTTTTTTAAACTTGATAACTGACTGTTTACCGCCGAAAGACGGAGTTTTTGCACTTGGGTCAAATACACCCCAGTTCCTATATTTTGCATATATTCTTCCGTTCTTTGTTTCACATCCACTAGTACTCGGTTGTGAACATTTTTCTCATGGAAAGTGAATTTCCACGACTTATCAGTTCTTCATAATGATGAGTTGAAAATATATCCATTTTTGTACCAAAAAAACGGCCATTTTGTCATCTTAAGAAGGACTGATTCACTTCTTTTACAGTTATCTACAAAACTATTTACCGGACTCAAAAACTAATTACATATCTAATTAGGGGACAAAATGTACATACAAGCTTTAATGTGCATATTTAAAATTTTCTTAGCATCTCTTCTGTACTGGAAGACGACCAAATTGATCATTTTCGTGTGATTTAAAATTTTTAGCGGGTTACCTTGAGACACCAAAATCTATAAGTATTGCAAGGATTGCCATAATTAGTTTTTGCAAACATAGCCAGGATATGCAGTGAATCCATAATTTAATTTGAAAATCCTAGGTACATTGGTACCTTCACAAAGGACAATGAAAGTAAACACAATACTGTCAGTTGAGAAATATTTTTCTTACTTCTCCACAACTATCACACAGCCGAGAGTTTTACCGAGTGGAATAGAGAGTTTGGCAAATCTCAATACAAATTCTCCGAGTTACAGAATTCCGAGTGGAGAGTTAAGTGGCAAAAGAACTCTCATCTCCACAGCTCCACAACTCTCAGAGTTAGTGAATCCGGCCCCTGCAGCAGTAATCACTTTTGTGGTTGTAGAAACTTATTCTACCATCATGTAGATGGTAGATATTTCAAGCCTCGAGCTTGGTTAAGAAGGTTTGGTTGATTTTGTATTTTATTGAACTTGCTTGTTCGCAAGTTCGAATTGATACACCTGAATTGGAGTGATGCTGGCTGCTTTGTAAACTACTCTGTTCGGAAAGTATTTCTCGTTGGTTCGTCTATGGAGTCCCATATAAGCTCTAAGGGCCTGTCCGGATCCAAGTCTTCGTCTTCGTCTTGTTATTACAGCTAGTGATGTAACATCGAGACAAGCTCTATCCGAATCCATGTCTATGCCACCGAGCTTTACTAGTTTGTATAACAGTTTTGACATTTGGTTAGCTTGATCACCGAGTCAAGGTTCGAGCTGACTTATTTAAATAGACAACGTATTGTGAGGTTATGTTTGTTTGCTGTTTGTGAAATCAAGCTGAGCGAACGAACGAATTCGGACAGGTTAGCTTCGTCTTCGTCTAACTATTATAATAGCTGAGCTTGTTGTGTTACGTCACTGGCTGTAATAACAAGACGAAGATGAAGACGAAGACTTGGATCCGGACAGGCCCTTAGAATCTTCTTTTCAAGCTTGCTGAGTCTTTCCATATAGGTGGAACAAATTGTGTGACAAGTAGGGAAGCACTATAAGAGTGATGACAAGTCTTATGACTTGTTTGTACAACAGAAGTTTGGTTTGAGTTGAGAGTCCGCCTCTGAAATTTGTTATTGAACTGAGTAGGCTACATATGAAATTGGCTTTACTAATGGTCGCTTTAGTGTAGTTATTAAATCTTAAAACTGCATGGAATTTGATACCCAGATATTTCGCACTTTGTTTGGACTTTATTTTTCCCGTTTGTAGATGGCCACAATGGTCCTGGATTTTGCAGCTTGGCGGTTTCGCCCAGTGCAAGGTGAATCGAGTGAATGCACAAAGTAGAAAAATTATCGATCTTGATCAAAAAGTTTAGCACTTTCTGTCCTCTACTTTCGAGAAAAATATGTACACACACATCCACAGAAGAGAAGAGTTACAACTATACCTACAAGGACTATTTGACCTGTAGTCCCCCAATCCTTTCCCTAACGCATTCCTACAATGCTGTGCTTTCCATCATAGGGCATCCCCTAAACTTGGCTTAATAATATAAAAAAAAAATAATAAAGAAAAATTAATAAAAACAAAAAAAAAAGTATGACCTGCACAAGTACCAAATGGTAGCATTTGGCTCAGGCAATTTTTGCTTTCGCAAATATTACTTTAGTTTTACACTGAGTAGGTATGCCTACTTTTTTCTACGCGAAATTAATGCCTCGAATAAAATTGTCCACATTAAAGTCATTCACCGATATTTGAACCCACGACCTCATAGAGATCATCGCTATCCACTAAGCAATATCGAACCCATACTTCTGGGAACATTGTATCAAATCAGCAGTAATAAAGGATGTGGTAGGGTATAGTTGCATTGGGCGGAACAAAAAACTATATGAGAGAGTGCAGTGGAGGCCTTAGTGAATTAATCAATATCTTCAAGACATCGATGGACACGTTGAGATTTTTTATTTATATTGTTTGACGACAAATTTAATACAACACTAATTATTTATCATTCAACTGCAGAATTGATGAGGGTTTTAATTCACATTTTAAACATCCTATAAATTTTACTTCACTAACATTGTAACAAAAGAATGTGATAAGTACGATATGTATGATACGACATATCATAATATTCTAGGCTATACACTGGGGGGGGGGGGGGGTCCCCACTCCCGCAACAAATAAATTTCCCCATACAAATTTATAAATTTAATAAATAATCGAAAATGTTTTTACTTTTTAGCAAATAAATCTGTTCATCACGTTATTTCTTGTGCCATGTATAATTGCCGATCAACCGAAAAATACGCGGAAAATAAAATTGGAAGATATCGAACATGACAATTTACTCAGTGAACGTCGTCTGGAATCTAAAGATCCTTTGGAAAAGCAACAAACACAATACGCTCGTCCGCTAGGAATACAATCCATAAGTCAATATAAATCTTCGCCTGCTTTACCTTCTCGAGGGGGAGTAATTTATGCAAGTGAATCGACTCAAGAAGAAAATCAGTCTGAAAATCAACAGCAAAAAGAGTATGCCCACAATACTGAAGACAAGCAATTAGAGCGGTCTGAATATGTAAATTCAGCGAACGCTATTCAAGAAGTTCAACACCCCGCCCAAGGTAAGTTAATCTTAAAGTAAAACAAACAAAAATTATTATGGCATAAATAATTGTTAATTATTATTTCGAACAGTTTATGGACCTCCAAACGTTCATGAGCCATCACACACTTACTCTGTACCGAGTAGAGATACACTTGTGAAGCCAATTATTCCAACTTTAGCGCCATACGTTCACCAGCAAGAGCAGCCGCAATATGTTTACGTTCAGACAAGAAATCAATTGCCTCTAATACATGATACAAGAAACTTGAAACATGTTGCTGGCGATATTGAATATGCTGGCGGCGAGCAACCATTGGATGAGGCTTTTACTTATGGCCATGACGATGATCTGCCCGCTTCAGATCAGAAACAGCAAAGTGAAGAAGTCGCCTATCAACAACAACAACATCATCATCATCCAGGGTCAATGAACTACCTTCAGTATGTGCCGTATATTACTCGTGGACCGTAAGTACCAAAAAAACAACAGTAACTTTCAATAATGGAAACTTATGAGTTTCGGATAAGCTAAGACATCTTTTATTTCATAGTTTTAATAATAGTTTGTGACTTCGATAAAGCTTTGTATTTTAAGAATAACGAAAGCTTTAGTGAAAACTTTTTACAGGGTGACTGACTTGTATATTTCAAGACTATCTTCGTAATTTTATTTCAAGATTATTTGTTTAACTGCGTTGCTACAGCGACATTCAGAGCATATCAGAAGCTTTTATGCAGAACTTGAAGCTCAATAAAAACAATCATGGACACAAACCACGTTTAAAGCTAATTAATTAAAGCTTAAAACAATTTAAGAAAAATATTAATTAAAATTTGAGTAAAGGGTGATGTAGGCGACAAACTCGCAGTTTTCTCTTTTGATAATTCGTTGATATCGGGGTATTATTTTTCTATGCTATGAGTGGTTCCCATCAAATAAGAAAATCACTACTTTCTCAGCAAAACCTTTTCCGCATTAATATGTCTTTAATTAGGGTTTCTTTTGACGAATCGGAATTAAAGGATTGCTTGAAACAATTTTCATATGGATATATCCCAGTATCAAGTACTAAGTGTTGCAGACTTTATCAAGTATTCCGTATGATTCCTCGCGGGACGGGGTTGGAGTACATGCCGAAGATTTTCGTGTTTCCAAAGGAAACCGGAGGTAGAATTGAAATTTAGCGATTACCTCTCAGAAAACTACTGGTGCTAGTGCTGAGTTGATAATATACGAGTAACCACATCACCACAGTTTCGAAAATAATTATTATAACGCGCCTGCGTATCAGGCCAAGATTGATAGTGCAATGCTCCAGCTAAAGCAGGAACTCGAGAGAATTTTCATATTTTTTATTAAAATTTCGCAATTTAAGTTACAATTCCCTTTGGCTTCATCAAAAATAATTCGATCCTTTTTTAAAGAGCACTACCAAAATAGAGTTAAACTAATTAGGTAATAATAAATTTAGATAGCTGACTAAATTTTGTTTGCAATGGTAATGAAAAGGGCAAGTAATAATTACTAGAGTAATCATATTTTTTACTTAATTTTTAACACCAGATTTTTTAAAATTCGAAATATGTAGTTACAATATAAGAAGATGAAGTGAATAATTTTTGGTACATACTGGCTCACGTGGGAACTTTTTAAACCTTGAAAGCCTTACATTTAAATATGGGTCGAATTATTTAACTTGTCAGGCATATATGTTTCTATGGGAATATGTTTTTTTATGTATATCTGCCCATTTTCACCCATCCCACGTGACTTTGATATCTAATAATATCTCATATGATTATATGATATCCCAAATTTTTCCTGTGAAGCTTTGTTGCCTATATTTAGATACATATTTGCACACATTTACACACATGTGGTAATCTTGACACTGAGAATTTAATATTCGATTATAGACCGAAGGGATTTTCAAAAACATATCGTACAGGACAAATGGTGGGTTAGAGCTCAAACACAAATTTCATATCCCCAACAAAAACCCTCTTATGCTTTTTAAACTAATTTATTATCCTTCATCAAATGAAACAGTATTATTTATATTGTATAGAAGCTATATACCTAGTGGTTTGAGTCCTATTTTCTAGTTATAGTTTGCAAATGTAATATCACTCCAGCATGCAATATACAAACCAAGAATTTAAATTCAGGATTTATGATTTTTAAGTCTTTTTCGATCGATCATTGCACTAATTTTAAGCCCTACAGATCTCCTAAAATCATCCACTTATCGAAACTCTGAAGCTACTCACAAAATGCAGGGGAATCATCTTTTGAAAACTTAAAATAGACAAAATCGGGCATTATCTTCGTAGGGTACCATACAAAAATTGCACGTTCTCACAACATACTCGTAATCTATAGAAATAACAAGTAAAAAAGCTAATATTGGTCTAAGACCAATTCTTATGATATCCTAGATGAATGTCCGTATGAAATTTCGTATGAGCAATTTTGGTTTTTGCAGTGGTTTTTCGCATATCTTTCTAGAACGATTCGTCGGACAGAAAAAATGATTATAACCAATGTTATAGGAATTCGTATTCTGAACAAGTTTTTAGTACAATAGAAATGTTTAGGACTGATCATTTTCACACTATTCATAAAAAAACTAAATTTTTATATGGCAACAGCAAGAAGGAGTTGCCCGATTTAGTCCATTTTTAAAATTTTATTTGCTATTACTATGTATGAGAAAACTATGTACAAAAGTTCAGCTCTCTAAGTATACGCGTCCTCGAGTTATCGTGCGCACAGACGGACGGACAGACAGACGGACGGACATGCAAAAATCAAAATAAGTTTTAATATTATGCGTGGGTATCCAAATGGATTGGACAAATGGGTGTCCATTGGATTGCTCTACCATCATTATTTCGAGGTGTTATAAACGGAATGACAAAGTTAGTATACGCTATAGATTTCATCTAGGGTATAAAAATGAATTGTGTTCATTGGTAATCGCATCACTTGAGAACAGCTGAAGCGATTTGCTTAATTTTGCTTTAATTTTCGTAATAGTCGAAATAAAGTTTTTAGGGAAAGAAAATTTGGAATCGGCAGCCCCTTCTTAGTATTGCCATACAAAAATGTCATTTTAAACTAGATAATAGGGCACTGCCTGAGAACGCGTCGACGTAGAGAGCTAAAATTTGGCACATCGTATTTTCATAGCAATGGTAAATACAATTTCAAAAATGGACTAAATCGAGTTACCCCTTCTTGGTGTTGCCATACAAAACTGTGGTTTTTCACTATCAAGGCCTAAGAGGGCATCGACGTTGAGAGCTCATATTTCGTACACGGCATTTTCACAAAAATTGCACATACAGGTCTAAAAGTGGAGCAAATCGGACAACCTTTTATTTGTGTTGAAATACAAAACTTTGGTTTTCCAAAAAAAATTTGGACACTGCCTCACGCGTCGAGATAGGGAGCTGAAATATTGTACATGCACCTTTTTTGAAAAAGAGAAATTTAAGTTCGATAATGAGACCAATCGGGCAACTCCTTCGTAGGGTTACCATACACAAATGTGTTTTTTACTATATATTTGGGCACTGCCTGAGGTTAAGTATAGAGAGAAAAATATATAAATAGAAAAATAAGAAGAAGAGGAAAGAAAAACCGCTGGGATTCGAGAAAACACGCTGGCATACAAAAATAAGGCAGCAACGGAACTCAAAATACGAATAAATGACAAGTAAACTAGGGTAAGAGGGGGAGAAAAGCACCGAAGGAATAAGGGCACACAGATAAGGTTTTTCTCAAAACCACATACAAAAGAGTAAAGGGGAGGGACAAAAAGTTGAACGAAACAACAATAAAAAGAAACGAGAACCGAAGAAAAACACCAGAGGATCTAGGCAACACAAAGAAGGTTTTTTTCAAAACCATTTACAAAAGAGTAAAGGGCAGGAACAAAGAAACGGAAACAGGAAAAGAAAAAAGGGGATCTGACACATAAGATACTAAATACATTAAGTCAACTATATTAATACAATTATATTAATTTAACTATATTAATCTAACTATATATTAATTATACTACCCACCAAACATAGAAGCAAAAACGGTTACCAATAGAAATCACCTACGACGCACAAAATGCAGAGCATAAGACCACTAATGACCCATTAGAAAAGGAAAGTTACAATAGGATTAGAGCCTTGCTGTGAAACGCGCCGCAGAGAGCCCCCACCAAGAGAAAATAATAAATACATGTGCGTACCAAAACCCACACATGCAATCACAAGAATGTGATTACAGAGTGAGATGGCGGTGATCATGTAATCGGTACACGAGTGTTTCGATAGCATAGCTAGAATAGACATAGTGAACTTGTAAATTAAAGACTAGATAAATAAATCAGTGTGGTTATAAGCCCACACAGAATGTAAACTGAACATTTAAGGAATAGGTAAAACTTCTGATGAGTCCCGTGGCTGGGACGAAACATGTCAAGTATAGCCAAACAGGAGCCTACACGGCATTCCCTTAAAAATCTGAAACCTCTGAAAAAAATTTTTCTTTGACCATAACGAGATGCGAAGCACGCATTTAATAATAGATCATGTTGTAGCACAGTGCACTGTCCTGCTAATTTATATAGGCATCTATATTATAGCCGGGCAACGCCGGCGGGTTCCCCTATAATATCATAAATATAAATTGTATGATAGAATAACAAATAATTTTTTCCTTTTCTGTTGTTCCGGATTTTACTAATCTTCGAAATTAATTGCTAAAATTTAATTCTGAGCTCTTATATTACATTTCAGTACATCATGGTGCTACTTTGTTTTCTCCCCGCAATCGATATGACAAATATAACAAGTTTTTTTCTTTTTTTTTTAATTATTCATTTCTTAAACAAACAAATACCTCGTCAATCAAAAGCTATAACAATTTCGAATGAAGATTTTCTCATATATCTATTGAAAGATTTTCACTTTTTTGTCATTGAACTAAGACCTCTTTGATATTGTGATGACTCAAAGCAATCAAATCAATTTCTTGCAATCATGAATAGTCTTTGGGGAAGCAATAAAAACCGATGCAATCCAACTTTTCCGCAATATTTATGTAGGTTTAGTTGCGTATGATCAATGCGTCTTAAAAGTTTCGTGCATAGAAAAATAACGACGTTTCCATAATTGTCTTATAATGGTTGGTTATATATTTTATGAAACTTATGACTAGCAGTGAGAAGGATCGGTATACAGTTAACGGAATTGTTAATAAATATTATGGATGAGCAGATAAAAACCTGATCGAAAAGAAAACGATTGAAATGTATATAAAATGAACTTTTTTATGTAATTCTCTGACAAAAACACCAACCACTGTTAGATACTTAGGTATATGATAAAATTTTGTGGAATAATATTAATATTTTACATATTATTAACAACTTTCTTTCTTGGCATGTTGCTTGTATTAATATGTCTGAAAATATGAGTTATGTTTTGTTAGATACACAAATTGTAGTTACACTCCCACAAGCCTAACAAATAATTCTACCGCCGAATTATTCTTGTTGATTTTTATGTAAAAATTTTAATTTTCAACAAAATTCGCAAACTAAGACTAGATACTATTACAACATGATTAACTGTGTGAAATCCGTTTACTAATTAATCGAATGAATTCTCCGTGGACATTCATCTTCAAGAGGATGTTTTTGTACCAGCAAAATATTGTCTTATGTGAGGTTTTCTAATTTTTTATTTTTTGTAAAATAATATTATCTCCCAGAAATGTATTGAGTGTTTTGAGTATGCGCACCAGAAATTTATAATTAACAAGTTAATTTTTATTCATGTTTGCGAATCCTTTAATTTTTTGTGCAAGGGGATTAGCAGGAACTTAAAATGTAACTTGAACACACAATTTAGAAATAAAAAAAAACACAGAAATTTGACTAGATATGAAATAGAAAGTTTATATGATGCGAGACAATTATAATTTGCATATCTACCTACATAGTCACAACGGTTCTGACTTAAAATGTAATTGCAGTTATCGCTTTCTAACAAACAAAAAACTTAAGTGAGGTAATAAATTGCCAAAATTGTTAAGGCAATGCTAAAAAAATTTGCATTTTCTTCTGAAGATGTTTAACTTGAAAGTTGTGCAAGCGTAAAGAAAAATGCAAAACAAAGTTCAATAGCACTTCAACATAGTCTCGAGTATAAAGTGGATACTGATTACCGGGACCCTGAAGTCATTACATATTATTAAGGAATTAAAATTGTGGAGATTATAAGAGTTCCACTTGGGTTAAAGAGGATACATTTTTGTTAAAGTTAAAAGAAAGTTTGTAATAACTTGTACTTTCATATTTGATCACTAACTCAACCAACGTAACGTACGTCTTAGCAGCGCCGCCTACGCCACTTTTTCTCTCTGCATCGACTGTGATTTCGGATGCATTTCCCTTATTGAAATAAACACAAATAACAACTTGGAAAATTTGAAATTTTCTTTCAACTTTGTTGTGACAGTATTTTGAATTTGTGTAACTTGTCTCCTTCCACTTTAAGGATTCTACATTTGATCAGTCATCTTTAATCTATTCAATTTTATATCATTTAAATACACATTGAAGACCAATTGGTAAAATATTGATTATATCATAATTTTATCTTAAGAAAGAGAAAACCTAATCTTAGCATACATTAGCAGCTGCGTGGAAAAAACTCTTTATGCAAACGAAAAATCTTTGAAAAAGAAATTTCATTGCAAAAAGAGGGCGTTTCATATAAGTAGGAACCGTATAATCGTCAGTACGGCTTGGTTCCTGCCTGCCGTATACGCCAAAGCAAACAGCCAGGCTGACCTCATATACAGGGTGTTTCCCACTAGGAGGTCAATAGAGCGGGAGGTGATAGTACTCACCTAGACGAACCAAAAATTGTATTGCAGGGGGGGGGGGGGGGGGCATAAGGTGATTAAGAAAAAAGCTAGTTTTTCACAAAACACCCTGTATCTTAAAAACTACAGGGTGTACGGTCACAGTTAAGAGCTCCTTGTACGCAGAGCTTCATGGCCTTTCCAACGACTGCTCAATCAGCACCACATGGTTGTCTAAACTTCAAATTTCGGATTTTCTTACCTTTTTTTTAATTTAACCTCTATTATTTTTGAAAAAAGATCGTTAACATAAGTTTTTTTTATAAAAACTGTAAGCTGTAGACTCTCCTATTTAAGTTGACCTATTACACCCAGTGTGCTATCTGAAATTATTAGCTCTAAACTTATTCTCAAACCTATTTTCAAACCTATTCTCAACAATAATTTGATCCCTTAGCACGTGATTTTAAAAAATATCGTCTAATTTCGGTGTGACCGCAATGAGTGATGAGGTAAACAATACAATTGGTAATATTTTATACTTCCGAGCCTTTAAATAGTTAAAAAATAACCTCCAAGTAATTTAATTTCATAAGTTCATAGGCGAATCATAATTGGAATGGTTAATGATTGTACTTAAAAGTACAGAGTACACCAAACGGGGAATGGTTAATGATTGTACTTAAAAGTACAGAGTACACCAACGGGGATAATATAAGGCGGAATTTATTGTTTTTGTTCCTGAGCGTTGGAAAAAATATTGGAATTTTGTCTAGCCCGAGTGGTAGAAATGAAAATTTGCACATATTTCATAGATATATGTTACAAAAAAGAAACACATTCAATAACAGTTTTGTAACCGAAAACAAGTATCACTAAAAGTAATTACACTTAGAGTATCAGTTTCCAAGAAATTTTGCAGCGCTAATGCGCCAGCGTAAGTGCGCTGTAATTAAACACGAAGGAAATTATATTAGTGGTATTCAATTCAATTCAATTCAATTCAATTCAATTTATTACGAGGATAATGCACAACAAGATACATACAATCTTTTCAATATGTACATATAAAAATTATAACGGGAAATGCTACTAAGAAGAAGAAAAAAAGAAAAAAGAAAAACAAAACAGTAAAATTAAATTAACGGAAAAATAAAGAAAATTAAATGATAATGATAATATAAAAATGAAAAATTTAGAACTAAAATAAAAATGGAGTGATGCATTATGTAAAAAAAGAAATAAAATATTAATACTAAACCAGTTACTGCTATATTATAAACAAACTTAAATAGACTACAGATTTCTCAAACTCACCGGACGAATGACTAATTCTCATTCATTAAACATTGAAAAAGAAGCCTCCTAAACATAACGGCTGACCCCGTGCGTTGTAAGTCCACAGGAAGAGAGTTCCACCTGCGAGGTATATGGACAAAGTAGGAACGCTGGCCCAATAGTGTACGGTAGCGGGGAATCAAAATATCCACGTGTCTGGTGGAACGCAAGAATCTTATACTATTGCAAAGATACGCAGGCTGATTGGAGTAAATAAGCCTATGAAGGAAAACTAGTGCTTTATTCAAGTAAACGACCGGCGAACTTGAGCTCGCGAATCAAAATTATTTAATTCCGACGCATTAACGTCGGCGTTTTCAGTCGACATTTGCATTTCACATTGCGCAGTTAATGTGAAAACAGTGAATTTTACTAAGGAGGAGAATGA
The DNA here is from genome assembly GCA_963930735.1 of Dioctria linearis. NCBI lineage: Eukaryota > Metazoa > Arthropoda > Insecta > Diptera > Asilidae > Dioctria > Dioctria linearis. The sequence continues at coordinate 257,356,233 of OZ005742.1, read as the reverse complement.
AAAACTAATTGGTTTAGTATAATCGCAATATAAAATTAAAATCTCAAGTGACGCTTCTTGTCTTCTTTTCTGAAACATTTCTTTTATTTAAAAATAACAATAACGCATAATTATCATCAATATTTTCCTCATGCAGCAAAAAAAAAGTTCACTTTCAAAACGCATTCTAACGTGTGGGCTAAAAGTATTGAGAAAAACTTTCATTTAAGATTAAAATTTTTGGTTGGCTCGGAATAAAACAATTTTTTTTTTTAATTTTACAAATTATACAGTATTGTTAATAATTAAACATAATTATAATATAGAAAATGGACCTTTTTCTTCGATTTTTTGTAGCTTACTTTTAACTGTGTTCATCATTCGTTGAACCATGTTTATGTCAATTTCCTTAATTTTTTTCGTGATTCTGGTTTTCAACGACTTCAGATTTTTTGCTTCCCAAACTTCGTTGTAAGCATACCGAGATAAAATTGTCCTCAATTGGTCAACATTTAGAGGAATGTTAAGTGGGTTTGCACTCTTTGGTACAAAAGGTATGTTATTTGTCCTCAGTCAATCTTGCGTAGATCATGGCGTAATGGGAACTTGATAGATCTGGCCAAAAAACGTATTCGTCCTTTGCGTGGACCATGTTAACAATTTTTTCATTATTGGTAAACATCGGCACTGATTGCTGAACCTAATGAATTCCTTATCACGGGTTCTGAAATACCTTTACCAGATTATGGTCACCCAAACAAGAAATTTCTTCTCAAATTTGGATTTCGGCTTAAGTTTCGCATTCAAAGGAACTTGCTCTTATTTCTGGTATAATAACCATCATTTCCCCGCACAAGTCCTTGTTAGAAAAACTAAAATATTTTTCATCATCCATAACAAACCAATTTTTTCCTGTCAAAATTTCCCGTCGTAATTTGCGACATTTTTTTGCTGCTCTGAAAATTTAGGTGCTTGTTTTCTTTTATAATATTTTACCTCATTTTTCGTCAATATGTGTCGAATGCATCACCTGGATACTCCATATTTAGCTGCCATTTTGCGCTGTGATTTCCCAATCCTCTTCTCCATACTTTTAAAAATGTTTTTTTTTTTTTTTTTATCTCCTAAGCTGGGCGGTTGACCTAATTTTGACATTTCATTGAATGGCAGTTCACTTTCGTAACGCTTTATTACCCTATATATTGTTGACGTTGGAACTCTTTCCGCTTTAAAATGATCAATAACCATTGTTTCGACTGCTGTACGTAAATTCGTCTCCATAAATCTTCCTTTTTCTCCATAGCAAAACTTGTGACTCATATCTGGTATTTCACTTCATAATAAACACTGACATAACTGTCCTCACGTGAGTACAAAAATAGCTAAAATTTTTGCACTGCGTAGGCTACTGCGTTTACCGGCATTGAACGGTGACGCATTTACTCTGGCGCATTTGCGTTGGGTGGATCTTTTTGTAACAAAAAGTCAAAATGCAACCAAATTGTTACAGTAACAGATCAACAGTATTCAAATGAGTATGCCTTGAGTATATGTGTATTTGTGCATTAGTTTAGTTAATTTTTAACTGGATATATATATTCCACTACAAATTGTAATCAAACTCAATGCCGTCGAAGTTTTAATGATAATCGAAAAATACTTAGTCAAAATAGTCGTTCCAAATAGAAATAGTCGTAATTGCTTAGAGCTAGTGTAAATCTGGAGCTATGGACCGTCAAGAAAATACTTCACTTTTTCTAAATTATATCTAAAAAGCAAACTAATATCATAAAATGTTAAGTTTATTGGAGCTGTCTCTAAACTTGATGTTTTTGAATCAGTATTTTGACATTTTCTTTTATTCCAACAATTGCACAAGGCTTTTATTTGCAGCTTAACAATCCTACCGGCTTGCGATCCAAACTCTCCATTTTTATTCTCGCAAATCCTTCACCAGTTCCAAAGCAATGCACAGTATGTCCAGATAGAGTAGAGTAGAGTAGGTATACCACAAACAAATAAATAACAAATGGGGAACTACCTAAGCAATAACATTCATAAAAAGTCAACTATTTACAGCAAACTATAATAAAACAAATTTGTTAGAGATTCCCATCTCATTGTCTATGCATAAAAATAAAAATTTCCATAAAATAATCTTCAAAAATTTGAATATATTTCCACGGCAATTAACCTTTCTTAAACAAAGGTCTATTAACTCTCTGAAGATGTGCAAGTTAACTACAGTTATTTCCTATATGAGAAATTTAGAGAGAGAGAGAGAGAGAGAGAGAGAGAGAGAGAGAGAGAAAGAGAGAGAGAGTTTTATTGACATACTTCACGTAATTCATCAACTTTATATCCAATTTCAATGATTCATATAATAAACTTTAAAGTAAATTAATACTTTCTCCAAAAACATAAAAAATTTCATATAAAATAAGAAGAAAAAACAAACTTTTGATAGACTTAAATTGCAAAACTATGTGGCGTTGGCGTGTAAATTTTTCAGCAGTCAACTTTTAAGTAGGTAATTTCTAAGATGCTTATCTTTGGATAATCTTTGTTTCTTAACTCAATTACGATTATTTATTTTTTTTTATTTCCTGAGAAAATCTGAATAACAATAAAAGATTTTGCTCAACATCTTAAGATCTTGCTGATTTATAATACTCTTAATAGGGGATTTATTGATTTGTCATCAATAGCCATAGTAGTAGTAACAAAACAATTTAAATTGTTGACAATACGTGCTTCATGGAAAATGTCGTGACTGGCGGATTTAGATCAGACAAACATTAATTCGGGAAAATTATTGCTTGTGTTGTTTGTGTCAAGTGAACTATTATTACTACATGCAATTCAAATTAATGAAAAAACCGATCCTACGAAATATTCAATGTTGAATATTAGGGACCAAATTAGTTATCACTTTTTATGAAAAAAGCTTACTTTACTTGTTATTCCTGACTGATAATAGTTTTGAAGCTAGAAAAGAAAGCGCAACAGCTAGAAGGGGTATGTGTTCGCCATTTATATTAAAATGTAATGCGCATTAAAGGAAGAGTGCTTTTGAAATGTTTATAGCACTAAAAATATATAGCATGTTTTATGGACGCTATCATAGCAGACAATTTTACCTTTAATATCCTTACCCATATAAGGAAGGATAAGGTGGGAATGAGAGGATTGAGCTTTTCCTAAAATATCAAATCATGGCATTTAGCTTTTTTACTTAGCTGAAGATATTAAAATACCAAACATTTTCAAGAGAGAGGAGAGAGAGAGAGGAGAGACGGTGAAGAGTGGGAGGAAAGATGGAGGAGAGTGAGAGGAAAGAGAGAGGGGAGATAAGGAGAGAAGAGAGAGAAGAGAGAAGAGAGAGAATAGGATAGAGAGAAAGGAGAGAAGAGAGAAAGTAGAGAGAGAGAGAGAGAAAAGACAGGGAGAAAGTAGAGAGAGAGAGAGAAAAGACAGAGAGAAAGGAGAGAGAGAACCGAGAGAGAGAGAGAAAGAAGAGAGAGAGAAAGAAGTGAGAGAGAAAGAAGTGAGAGAGAAAGGAGAGAGAGAAATGAGAGAGAGAGAAATGAGAGAGAGAGAGAGAAATGAGAGAGAAATGAGAGAGAGAGAGGGATAGAAAGGAGAGAGAGAGAGAGAATGTCAAATCAAGGCTCGGCTTTTTAATTATTCTAGCCGAAAATAGCAGGTTTTTGAGCAAATATAAGAAGTTAATTTGGCTTTTTATTGTTGAGAAAACTCTTTTAAATTTTTTAACCAATTGATAGGTGTCGTATGTTTTAATTTTTTGTTTTTTTTATATAAAGAATTCAGCCGAACAAATAATATATTTCGCAAAATTACCTCCGATTGGAAAATGATTTTTAGACCTGAAAAACCCGTCTCAATGCTGACAATATGAGAGACAATTTTGTAGAACAAGGAATGAATACTTCTGAGATTCCTAGTATACTTAAGAAGATCGGCATCGATGTTGCACACGATCTCAACGACAGCTACGGTGAAACAATGAGAAATTTTGCACAACTGACGACTCACTTTATGCCGTTGCCGCGTAGTAGTGCCGACAAAATGTTTGAAAAACAAATAGAGTTTCCATATCCGATGAAATATCTAGTCTGATCCTTTGTAGAATGATTTCTGTCCGCAATACTCGCGCTGCAAACCGCGCACATCCTTTTACCCTTAAAATTACATTCAGCCATACAGTAAAATTCCGTGATGCTTATTTATCCCTCCCGAACTGTGCGAATGTGGAACAGTCTACCATCTTCCTGCCATGCTGATGCTTGGCTTAATACAAAAAAAAAACCGAATGTTTTTAATAGAAAAGAAATTTATTTTTTCTAGCCAAAACTTGCAACTCGGCTTGCAAAAATAACCAGGCTCAAAACATGTTACTTCCAGCTCGAAGAAATAATAAGCCTTTCAGCTTTCAGCTTTCAGCTTTTAACTTAAAATTTTATTTATGATAGAAATAACAGTTTTAGAAACCTTTTGCTTTCAAAAGCTTTACAGGAATCGAAACAGGTCCCACGAGAAATATTTTGGTATATTCAACTAAATCGCGTAATCATTATTTATCCAAGATTTTTTTGTTTAAAATTTTCAAAATACCAGTAATTTTCGGTCCCTGTTCAATATCGATTTGGAATTATGAATTTAGAGTGTATTTAGAGTAATTGATTTAGAAGAGAGGAAGGCGATTCAGAAATTAATTAAGAAAGTAAATATCGTCATCTATGTAGAAAGATGAACTTGGTTTTTAACAGATATGAATAATAATATTCGAGTACCTACGTACCTCTTCTATACACAAGTCCGACTTAATGCAAGATTATACCAATTAGACTGATATCGGTGGCACAGTGATATGCCCGCAGATGGACTATCCCGGATCTGTGACAATGCTACGAATGCCACATTGACATGGCCCTGCGTTTTTATCTACCTGCCGTTTTTTCTAGAAATTCCCATTACCTATCCCTATTTCAACAACAGCCGGAATTCATTTGAACCATATGATAACAGAGATGGGATTCTGACGAACTGTCGTTCGTTCGACTCGAATTCACGATATGGAAAGTGGGTGGGTGAAATTTCGTGACGTGTACAAAAATTTCGTAATTTTCGTAAAAGATGCTGCTTTACCAGCAATACCTGCGTCTCGGCTTTTGAGATTAGAATTTTAAATCGAAAATTTACAGAGCTTGAATTGGACATAAGCAGAAGCTTTGACAATGTTTTTGTTTTTGTTTTTTTCTTTTTGCAAATATTATGCTGTAATTAAAATAATTGTTGCATACCTTAATACCGCTAACAATCGGTACAAGATTGCGAATTAAAGTCTAGCAAACAGCAGTTGGTCAGAATCTTGTGTCTGATCTTAAAATTTGCTAACTATGTGATCTCTTTTGACTTTCGCTAAAGGTGGCGTGAGAAATGCAAAGTCTATTGTTAGATTAGAGAAAATTAATGGACATTGCATTGCTCTGTCTAAAATCTCTGGTGATTAAGATCTTCTCTTATAGGTGTTATATTATATGAAATATTGTCATTGATTCCACAATTGTAATTTGACAGAGATTCGTAATATTTGGAGAGTGCCAAATGTTGTACAGCTATTAACAATCTACAAGCTGATTGTGGAATTCAACTTCATTACTCATAAAACTTGATAACCTTTTACTGTTACTATCTACATTTCTGGTAGCTTTTCTATTGCCCTGCCCTGCAATTCTAAGGATTTTGAATTAAGAAGGTCTAGAACGGATTGATTGATTCCGTTTTTATATATAAAATCGGTTGCCATAGTTTAAAAAAAATTTCTTCGTTCTAATTGCATTTTATGATCTGCCATTGTCGTACAAAAAGGTGAATTTTTTTTTTATTTACATGGTCACGACGCTTATTTTTAACTTTCTGCCGTACAGATTCTACCAGTTAAAGTTATACTTCAGTTGTTACAGTTTGGTTCCAGTTTAGCATTTCGAAATAAATAATCTTACGGCGATCCCACCCAACAAAAAAACAAATTTTACTTCATTAACGGCTGTTCAATTTTCAACAATGTTTTTTTTTTTCTTGTTCCGTACACTGAGTTGATGGGGAACTTGCTATCTGGCCTGTAAAGATGACTAGTCAAATCGATAATTAACTAAATGCAGAATGGTTTAACTACAGATTGTTTACATGGTCGCTTAGTATCGTCCTGTAAGCAGCTACCCATACTCCCATAAGGCACATCCCAATCTTTTCCTAAAGATCCTATAACTTTCCCGGGACAGGAACTCTTTAGTATGTACGTAGGACTTTATTTCTAGGAGTTAGTATAAATTTCACATAACTTATTCCCCGGGATATCCTTGCACAACTACTCTGTATGCGAACATTCTCAGCAGGATAATTTTGGGACAAGCATGGGAAAGTCGGTTTTCTCCGTTCCAGAACATATTTCGATATGTTCTCTGATTCTCGTAGTTTGATTGGTTCTCTGGTGAAAGCGCTAATTGGTAGCTTGGTATGCTTCGTGTGTCGTTTTTTTAGACGAAATACGGAACACAAAAAAAAAAGTATTGGAAGAAGCCATATGTGACACGCGTTACTTAACCCAGGCTCATGCGTCTAGCTATTATTATTTATTATTATTATTAATAACGGGGGGATGCAAACAGGACTCCCGCCTCTCATCTAGTCACCGCGACCTATAAGATCTTTTGTGATATTACCCCTAAATGCCCTAGGGCGCCCATTCGAAATTAAGGCCTTTTATAAAGCCTATGATATTCTTACGGGCCATTTGTTCGACATGTTTTGGCAGTGCGAATGCCTTTCCTAGGTGTCTTAGCCATATGCGGTACAGAGCTTCATAATCACACAGGACATGTTCAGCGGTTTCATCGGCCTTACCCATCTTTTTAAGATGTTATCGAAGTAGGCCCGTTATTAGCCTTTGTTCCTTTCTGCTGAATGTGAGGAATGCTTTCGTCCTCTGTTGCGAATACTTTATAAGCTTCTTCGCTTGTCTCAGCCCCGGGGTATTTTCCCTCCCAAAGCCTTATTTGAGCTGAAAGATGACTTTTTGGGTATCCAAAGACAGGCTCAGGGCCAATAAATCGAGTTTTGGCTCCTTGCTTTGCAAGGCGGTCCGCAATCTCGTTGCCCGTAATGCCTTCATGTCCTGGTACCGAGATTAGCATCACCCTGTTTGTTTCGGCCAGTTGCTTCAAGACAGTAAGACAATCCCAAACCACTTTAGACTCAAAGGTAAACGAGTTTAACGCTTTAAGTGCTGCTTGGCTGTCTAATATTATGTATATTTTGGCTCCACGCCAAATTATTATGGATTATTTCGCGAGCGCAGAGTTCTATGGCATGTATTTCTGCCTGAAATATGGTTGGTAAGGCCCACAGTGACTTTGCGAGATGGCACCTTGGCCCATATATGATCACGCCTGCTATACCTTCCATTTTGAATCCATCCGTGTACCATTTAAAAGATCCTTTTTCAAAGGGTAGTTTTCCAGTGTGCCACTGTTGGCGGTCCTCCAAGATTACCTTAAATGGTGTTTCAAAGTTATGGCATTTCGGCATAACGTCTGAAATTGGATTGGCCATCGGGTTCTCTATAAAGTCCTGGAGGGCTTTCAGGTGGCCAACCAAATTGTTGGTGCTCAGGAGCTTTGCCCTTTGCAGCCTAATTGCACTAAGTATGGCCTCCTCCCTAGCATGCAAATGTAAAGGTAGTAGGTCCAACATAGCCTCTAAGGCCGCAGTTGGGCAGGTACGCATGACACCAGTTACTCCTAGATATGCAAGCCGTTGTAGTTTTTGCAAACTAGCTTGAGTCGACTTTTGTTTTGTTTTTGGCCACCAAACGTTTGAGGCGTATGTGACCATGGGTCTTATAAATAGATGTGTATGACCACAGAGTCATTTTTGGTTTAAGACCCCAAGCTTTGTCAAAAAGCCTGCGGCATGTCCATGTTGCCACTGTGGCCTTATCCACTACTCTCTGTAAGTGGGAGTTCCAGGTTGATCTGCTATCTAAAGTAATACCTAAATATTTGACTTCCTTCCACTGCTATATTAGAATTCTATTCGCATCTGCAATTTCTTCTTCTTTTGGCAAAGTCTGCTAATGGCTGTTAATTTCAAACATAACTTTTTAGTATTTTTGTAGTAGGAATTCCATTTGCGGGTGTTAAAAATTTGGTATTTATGTTTTGTGCAAGTGCATACACCTCTGGCATATATTTTACAGCCATTATTATTATTATTATTCTTTTTTTTTGTATTCTACAATCCCAGGAAACTCTTAAACAATATCCTCTGATATTCCCTCACACATTCTGAAAACAAACAACTAGATCGTATGACGTCCTAGGGCGGAAATTTACATTATTATATGCGTGATGTGGCTAAGTACAACCACAGAAAATTCTGCGTCACTCCCAAGGATGTTATAAGTTGTTAATTGAAACCGGACGGGATTTCCCACGGACAATTTACATATCCCAACAGGATTTTCCATTAACATATCATGGACACATTTGTGCTGTATGGGTTGTTCCTCAAAGTCTAATGGAGACACTTTTGTGTACTCGTTTCTAACCACAGAGTATACTGGTTAAAGATTTTGTTCCTCAACCAAATACATAAAAAAAACATTTGCCGAAAATTCATCAAACATTCACCAAACATTCGACAATATTGCATTTTTTTTTTAATATTCGACAAATTTACGAATAGCAAAGGAAACAAGGTACAAGGGTCGTTTAGAGAGTAATTTTAATGATGCTAGTGCTGCTCTTGGTGAGAAGGTAGAGCTATGAAATTTTAGGAAAGTATTCTCTTCCTGATCAGTTTCGTGGGTCCTAGAATCTGGTCGGTAGATTGTTGCATGTTTTATAACATTCTATCATGGAGATTTCGATAAAATTTGCATATGAACCGCGAAGTATAATACGTTCTTTTACCGGTAAATACTTCACTGCCATAATCAAATTATCGAGAAATTTACTGTGACTCCTGAATCGCTTGAAAGTTACAATAAAGAGCAAAAGGACCAGTTTATTTAGTTGAAAAGTGTTTTTGATTCACGATAATTCTCTTCCGCATTCGCCTCGTGTGACCTAGGAAAAATTGAAGAAATTTAAATGGGAAATTTTTGGGTTTCCCCTATACTCGCCTGACCGCACCCCAAATGATTATCACCTATTCCTCGTGACTCAATACTTCAAAAAACTGCACTCAAATCAGTTCGACTTAGGAATTATAAAACTTGTTACTCGTTATAAGAAATGTATCGAAAGATGTGGCAATTATGTGGAAAAATTGATAATTTCATGAAAATTGAAAAAAAATTACCTTGTTTTTGTGTTTTAACTACTCGTAAAACAACATACTTTTTGAACGACCCTCGTATTAACAGAATATGAAGTCGAGTTAATCGAGCTTTTTAAAACCATTAAAGTTATATGTTAGAAAATATCATTTTCATTCTGCTCGAATAAAAAAAAGTTAAAAAGAATTCCTATAAATGTGTGTACAAAAAATAGTAACAATTTTCTTTTTCTAAATTACTCGTACATTTTAGTAAAACCCAACGGTCCCACGCAACTGTGCACGCAATTTTCATCAATTTAAAACAATTTTAACATACACATACCACTAGCCTTTGAATCAATTTCCTCTTAGTCGAGCTATTTATTCGAGTATATATCCGTAATAAAAAACGTGTATAATGGTAATTGGCTAATTAACATATAAAACTATCATAAAATATCATATAAAAGCGAAAGTAAATCTAACAAGGTGATTGCAATTTAGCTTATATCTCGATTCAATCGTAGTTGTCATGTCCACAAATCTATTAAGAGAAGAACATAAATTTCCGGCGTTGCATAAAAGACACACGCAAAACGGCCTGCCTACATACTTCTTACATAGATCTTATGTCGAATTCAATTCAATTAATTACTTAAATTTCCGTTATATTCTTTCTGTATCGTTTAACTATAAAGGAACTATTGAGATATCTATGTCACAATATTATCAGGAGATTTTATGTAACTGCATGATTACCTTATTAGCTAGAGATAATTAAAATGTGTGAATGTGAATTTGTATCTATTGTAACCACATTTCTAAAATTATATAAATTCCTTTTTACAGAACTGATGACCAATCTTATGTTATAATGGCACCGAATCATGCAGGATATCAACAACAGAACTTAAGACATGTCAGTATTAATCCATCGGTAGTAACCTATTCACATTCTACTGGACCATCAGCCGAAGTACCGTATCAATCTACTGGTATTCAATATATTTCACCACAAGCGTCAATTCAATATATTGGAAATAAACATAATCAGGACGTTCAGTATGCTGATCCCAATGAAATTGACAATAATTATAGACAATCTATAGATAAATCTAAGCAATATTTGTACGCTCCTAAGCATCCGGAACCTCAAAAACAATCTTCAAGACAACAGCAACTACCCAAATTGGATTACAGCTTAGCTCAGAAAGTGATTCCACTGAATCAACAACAACAACAACAACAACATCCTCCTGTCTACTCTAATCCACAAGCTGTACAAGCCATTCATGTACCTTCTATTCTAGCATCACAAGCAATAGAACCACCACAACAACAAGCAATCCAGCCATATTATCGTATTCAAAGTTCTCCCGGTGTCGATTATTTTTATGGTAGAGATTCAAGAAGTTTACTTGATTCTTATATTCCTAGTTGGGTAATTATTAAACGACAAAAATCTTTGCAACAAAATTATGCAACGCCAGTATTGGGTGGATACAATACGATATCCTATGCCATTCCACATCCACCATCTCCATATAACTCAGGATACATAAGAAAAGGTCTATGAAGATTTTAAGGGGACGTTTAAAGTATTACATATGAATGAATATAAAGTAGAGGAACAACATACATAAGTAGATGCGCGCATACCTATGTTTGTATGATGGAATATATTTTAGAAATGTATGAAATTGTGCCACACTACTTCTTATCATTTGTTAATTGATTATTGCATAATATGATAACAATTATTATTATTTTTTAATAAATAGTATAAATCGAAACAAGAAATGATGTTTATTTAATTTTTAGAACTCTCGGTTTAAAGAATGTGTGGAACCATAGAAAAAGCAGATAGATAAAAGATTTCAACTACATAAAAAGATTTTTATTTTTTTCAAAATTTTTATGTAACCACTAATGGCATCACACATCACAAAAGTTTGGTTTGATTCGGGTGCCGGGATCGCTAAAAATATTTTTATGAGTTTAAAAAAATTCTGAAGAAAAATGTTCAAGTAAATTCCTAAAAACTATTTTAATCGCTAGAAGACTAATTAAATCCAGTCAATCGACATTTATTTAATCAGGAACCAAATTATTTAAAAAACATTAACCCGTGGCCGTACCTGTCAGTGGATTAACTCAACATTGCCAGGGATTCAGCTGAAGATCTCATATCATACCTTCTACCAGAATATTTTAGCAAGGACTAGGACAAATCGAATTCACACTTTCTAGCTCCTAATTGCCGGCAATAAACCTTTTTCCTACCTCAAGCATACATTTCACTCGATACCTTCTTTCTTTCTTTCTAGAAATTGATTCTGTCGGCCATCACCTGCAATAAAAATTCGTTCACTTACAGCTATGAGAAGACGTTAGGTCTTGATGTTCGTACCTTTGAGCATAGGTCGGGCTTTTACTTGTCACGCTCACTACACCATATAAAAAAACACCGGCCAAGTGCAAGTCGGAATCGCACACGAAGGGTTCCATATATGTTTATTGTATAGGGACCTCTTTAATATTTAACTTTATTCTATTTTTATTATTTGTTGTAATAGTGGCAATAGAAATACACACACTGTCAAAATTTCAACTGTCTACCTATTGCGGTTCATGAGATACAGCCCGCTGACCGACAGACGGACGGACAGCGTAGGCTTAGTAATAGGGTCCCGTTGGCATCGTTTGGGTACGGAACCCTAAAAATATTCCTTTTGATAATTTTGGACTGTTTGGTATCAAATTTACATAAAAATTCTGATGAAAAATATTCAAATGAATTCTTAAAAAATATAAAATCTGATTCCACCCTCCCACCTCATTTGTTTAATCTCTTCTCCATGTAGGAAATTAAATCCATACTCAATTTCACTCAAGGTCGACACAATATCTTCTGCAGAATGCAAAAAAAAACCGAGAGACTTAGTTGCACAGAGAAAAACAATTACTCAACAAATCTTCGCTCTTGACAGGTTTCGACAAGGGGATAGAAACATGTCGAAATGTGACCTTATATAAAATGATATCATACAAATCCCTGCATAACTTATACGAAACCAGACCTTTCACACCCCTTAGAAAAATCTCAAAAATTTTGGAGAATTTAACGAAGGAGGAACCTTACCTGGCATGCATTCTCACAATATGCCATCGATAGAAATCATAAAAGCATTCGATAGAACACTCAAGCACTCTTCTCTCAATCAACTCATAAAGTGGAATCATAAAAAGCAGAGTTTGTCAATCGATTGAAATTTTTAATCTTGTTCAAAATGGCTTTTTTTTTATTTGATTCTTTGGATTCTCCGGCACAACAATAAGGCGAAAAATTTCTTATTTGTTATTTCATCACACAACCCATTTAATTTTTAATTTTGAGGTGGAAAGCTTCAAGTCTTGGTTTGATTTATCTACAAGTCCTAAATAGCGAAATTGAGTGACTCGAAAAAACAAATCAAAAATAAAGGAATGGAAATAAATGAAAAAATTGAGAAAAATAGATGAAAAAAAAAATTATTGAAAAAATTGAAAAAATCAGATTAACTCGAAGCGAAGAAAAGAGAAGAAGAAAAATTAGCGTTTCGTATCGGCAGAAACCTTATACTCTTCAGTACGGTATGGTTTCTGCCTGCCGTAGACGCTTGAAAAAGATCTAACTGATCCCACCTCATATAAACTCTCACTAAGGAGAAATAAACAGAGAACTATGACTTATTACTTATAATTAGTCTTATAATAATCTGGAAAATTTTAAGAAAGGTATAAATTTATTCTTTGGATTTTGTCACCAAATTTACGACATGATAACATCATTTGAATTGCGAATATGAGGATACAGTCACAATATGATTACTATTATAAGATATACAGGCAAAAGAAAAATACTAAATTAGGCAAATTAGGCTTGGGGTTGCCATATAATGATTTGGATTTTTCTTTAGATATTTTTTATATACTAAAATGTGTGTCGATATTATTACAAATGTTTGTGAAATTGATTCTACGCGATCTAACGAGTTCACTTTCAAAACCAGATTAGGGTGGCACATACAAAGCAAACGTACAAGCCATTTACAAATGTAAATCTTTAGCTACATCATACAATGTAATTAATTCCTACATTATAAAGAAAAACTTACCCATCCCATAATTGTTACTAAAAATATTTATAAATTACATCATGAATTTATACATAGTCTCTTTACTTAAATCCGCATTACTATGACAATAAGGTCACGCATAATACAATATTTACATTTTCTGCTCAATTTGTCACATGTAAACTGACTAATCAAATTGAAAAATACATTTTTTTCGACCACAATGATAATCCACTAAGAAAGAGAAGTAAATTATTTGCCGGCCCACCAACCACCTCCGAACAATATGACTTAACTAAGCGTGATTAATTGCATTAATGCGAATCGTGTAATTGTTCAATTACATTCAACTATAAAAATTCTTTCATTTACAATGAATACAACAAAAAAAATAACGTCCAAGAAATAAAAGTAAAAGTTAACTTAACCTTTAATATTTTTGGCTCCACTCACAACAGGTGATCCTCAAATTAACTAAAATTTTACTCGCAGAGAGAGCGAGCCAAAAACTAAAAACTCATAGGAAAATATATAATTAAATCTATGCTAAAACTCGATTAAGTCCAAATATGTTTAGGTCGTGATCCGTGAACAAGATCAAAACAGATTAGTAAATATGCCATTGATAAAGAATTTCGCTTTATATTAACTAACAATAGAGTTATAAATAGGTGAGCTGATCATCTTAATTAATAGCAAATGCAAAAATAGGAGATTGAAAATTTTATGGATATCTCGATTTTGTAAGTTTTTCGAATTAAGTATTTGCACGATAATTTGTTTCTTCGGAAATATCCATCAAGAATTGGCTTGAATATAAATTTCTTTTTTATTGCGACATACCGCCGAGGATTTACACCACAAATGTTTACATGTGAATGTGATTCGTTTGAATTAAGCGATCGATTGTATTTTGTATATTAAGATCATGACAGATATTTATTATTTTTGGTGTAAATAACTAACATCAGACCCGCATTGATTCGATTGAGTAATGCTTACAAAAATCTTGATTAGAATTGAGATTGTTTTTACGACTTTTCTCACTTTCAACATGAATTGCTGAAAGTAAGTTATGTATATAAAGTTATAAAATTATCGCCTACATTTTACTTGCTTTCTGTTTATATTGACAGAATTGGGTCGGTCTTCAGAGAAAGTTAAATGGGATGATCCATTGTCAGAGAACAATAAAGTTTTGACATAGCTGTAGAATTTGAACGATTTAAAACTACAAAAAAAACAACACAACATTTACTACGATTTCCACTTGTACAGAAATACTGTAAATAGTTCATAGTTGCAGTGATGTTACCTTGTGCAATAAAATATGAATACTGTGTATTACGGGTAGCAGCAATAGCGTTCTATATTTTCTAGCCTAAATTGGCTGCTGGAAGCACCCTTGGAATCTTGTTTACATTAATGTTTTCCAACACTTTTGGAATTTTTTTGCTTTTCAATTAAATCCCTCACCTAATAAATTTCTCTATTTTTCTATTAAATTAAAATGGATGAAAGTCAGGCTCATGTGTTGTGTAGTAAAGAAAGGCTTTTTAATAAAACTAGTAAATAAATGCGATTTAATTTTTACCTCCCCTCAATTTGTTTGTACTGAACGCACTGAAAACTTATTTAGATCTTTCAAGCCATACTAAAGTATTTTTTGATGTTGCAGAAAATTTTTGATACCACGGAAATTTATTGTTTGTTTTTTGACGTCGCGTCAATTTTTTTAACTTCACGACACTGTGCGAACTTTTTGATGTGATGTCACCGGTCACTTTTTTTACATTGGTTTTGTATTCCCAGACATCGTATCAACTCTTTTGACACCATATAAAATCTTATTAATTCTTTTGTACATACATATGTATATGCCACCATATCATGGACACCATGGCCATTCTTTTTAAGCCACATATTTTTCTTGTACGAGTCTTTATTTCTTTTTTTATTATTAACGCTTTGTCAAGCTTCTTTTTTTGGTATCCTACCATCAACCATTATAATGTCACGCAAAGTTTAAACGTAGCAGCATCAATAATTGTAGACTAGATGTTTACTTTTTTGACACCACATCTAGATTATTTCTATGCCATGTCAATCTTTTTTCGACAAGTCTCTTTTTCTCGATATCTTTTCTTACACTGTGTCTACACTTTGTGGAATAATTTTTTTACACCACGTCAACTTTTTGGATTTTGCATCATCTATTTTTATAATGCGTATAAGTTTTTTTCATGCAGCTTCAACTGTTATAATGTGTCACCACAATTTTTTCATAACTGCACCAATTTATATTTGACGAAATATCTACATTTTCGATGTGGCATACACGTTTTTATATTGTATGATTTTTTTTCTTTGCGTCAGCTGTTTTTATGCTGCATCACAAATTTTTTAAGTATCTTCAACTTATTATAAAATGTCATCACGATTTTTTTTTTTACAGAACGTCTAGTTTATTTCTATGCCATTTCAACACATTGCCCCCTTTTTTTTTGCGCAACGTATATACTTTTTTGACAATTAAAATAAGATTTCGCTGATGGTGAATTTAAAAGATGATTTCAGAAATGTTG
Source organism: Dioctria linearis (assembly GCA_963930735.1). Taxonomy (NCBI): domain Eukaryota; kingdom Metazoa; phylum Arthropoda; class Insecta; order Diptera; family Asilidae; genus Dioctria; species Dioctria linearis. Next base: position 257,340,206 of record OZ005742.1, on the reverse strand, counting down.
TGCTTAAATTTAATTCAGGGATTTTGTATTAATTTCAGGATTGTCAATTCCGAATTTTTATATCCAACCCAAGTATATTTATCCGGCATCCCAGTTTTTCTTATTCTAGACTTATCATCTACAAAATGTAAAACAAATTTCAGATATTTCAGTCTTTTCGAAATTTTACCTTGACCCAGTATCATCCACTGTTTACTTTTATTGTAGTTTCATGAGATGATTTTTTCTATCATCATTGATTAGTTTTCATTTAAAAGAAATTTAGAATACAGTTTTTCCTGGCTAACATCTCAATTTAAAAATCAGTCGAAGAAAACAGAAAAACTTCACTTTATATCTATACTTCAAATTAGTTAATTAAAGCGTGAATTGATGTTATGCAAGAAAATGCTCCAATGGGTGTTGCAAAAATGTAATTGAAATAAAAAATGATTCCAATTTTCATGCCCGAATAGTAACGTTTACAAAGCAAAAATTATAAAACTCAAATAACTGAAACATCATTTCCGGGCTAAAATTAAGCCAATCAAGACATAGATCATTACGCTAATTAAAAAAAAAAAACCAGCAACAACAACTCTAAAAATGTGATTGATTTGGTTCGAGGCGTAAAATAAAAAGAAATAGAAATTTATTTTGACAGGTGAACTGCTTCGGTATATCCATCTAAAGAAGTTTAATTAATTATCAAGAGATTCCTGATGTAATGAGATTATGTGTACGTACGAAGAAATTTGGCTGCACGCTAACAAGTGATTTTTATGGAAAGGTTAACAACAAATTGAAACAAGTTACGGGGTACCGATTAAAATTTAAAAATTATTCGCACAGTTCATTGATTTGAGGAAATTTTCCATTTTTACTTGTGGGAGATGTAATCACGTAACTATACCCACCCAAAGTAGGTACTAATACTAGTACACGCTAGTAGGTACGCATTTCAAAGAAATCAATGTAAATAATAAATAATGAAAAATTATAGAATTGTAACTGTTACGAAATGTAATGTTACGAAATAATTCAATGAAATGAAATATTGAACTACAAATCAATTTTCTAAATGTTTCAATTGAATTTCGTTCATTATAAAAGTAAATAATATTTTGAAGACATGTTCAATAGTATAATATGTATATAAAAAAAAAGGTAGATGTATTTAGGTTACATTCCGCATCGACTTTAGAAATTGACATGGAAAATTATTGTGTCGTCGAGAAGGTCAATTGCTTAAGTAATAACATTAAAGGGTCTATCATTCTACTCAATCAAATAATTATCCGCATCTTGTTATACATACCTAATACTATTGGGTACAGCTACTGCATGAGATCTCTTAACGAGCTGAGCTAAGAGTTAGAAAAAAGATAAAACTTGCCCAATCTAGTAACAGAAAAAACAAAAAAATAAGCCGCGCAAGTGATAATTTCAAGAAAATTATTTGCTTACTGATTATGACGCAAAGCTTACAAAATTTAATTTAACTGTAATTTTACTTATTTTTTCCCCATTTCCTTAATTATGTTATTTGAATTTCTACTACCTTTTTAAGCGACGATAGAAATTTTCTTTATTCTTTAATTTCAAGCGAAGTACCGCTGGGTTCAATTTCAGGGCCGATCTTGTTTCTTGTTTTTTTTTTTTTTTTTTTTAATTAATATCGGCCTTTCATATATGTGAGAGCCGATCATGATAATTAATGTCCAGTTATATTTATATCAACCAATGGGAGTAGTATATAATATTATAATCAGGGAAGAATTTATGAATAAACAAATGCATAAATCTAGATTAAAGGGTCATCTTGATTTCCTTATATTTTCATGAATATCCTCTATACAAATGTATTTCAAATAAGATTAGAAATTAATTTATTTCAAAACCACTCTTGATATGAATGTTAACATTAGAAACGTTATTGGTAAACTTTACAGGAGCCTCGGCACATTGTCAGTGTCTACAACTTTTGACCAGTTTTTTATTTAGAATTTATAAATTTAAGTTAGAAAAATATTACAAATCATTTGCATAGGTAATTTTACAAGTTTCCATATTATTGTCGGGATTATATTTGGACGTTTTTTTTCTTTTTTCAATTTTTCTGAATTTCGACTTTTGGAGTTTTGTTGTTGAGATTTTTACATGCTGGGTTTAATTTTTCTGGATTGGTAACTAGGCACTTCGAAATCTATGTCTGCCTAAATATATTGGATAGATTTATACTTAACTTAACTGCACTTAATTTGAACGTATATACGTTTTTTATTGCACCTCCAACCTATTGTACGTTATTACTGAAAGGCAGTTTATATACAGCCAAATCATGTATATCAGAATGCTCATGTATTCAATGAAGTAATCGAAAACAATACTCATTCCTAATCAACAATACCAAATTCAGCACTACCACAGACATATTACGAAAATCGGAATAACTAAGATTCAAGCCAATTTCAGGCGAACGTTCAAAGAAAGACAAGAAGATATTAAATAATCGTAACAACACTAGAAGATATCCATTCATTCGAATGGTTACATTCCGATTATATCCCCTTCTTCTACGAAAATTTTTAAAGACAAATTAATGTTGCATAAGCCCATTGTATTAAAAAAAAACACACATACATTTTTTTTACTTCCTCTTACTGTCATCCAAATCCGAAAAAATTATTATTAAAATTCCGGAAAATTATATTAATTCTAATAAATCTACCACCATGAAATGGTGAAAATACTTACTTCCCACTTTTTACGTGTGTGCCACAGAATACATTCCATGATTTATTGAAATTAGGTTACAAATTATCAACAGGTAGCACACAAATTATGACATAATGTGCACGAACAAAACAACAATAAAGCGCAAGTGCCATCAGAGATGTAACGCTGATGATTAGACCGGCCGATGCTTCATGCTGTGAAACTGAAAACCTGCGGTAATGATCGATGTGAGTAGGTAAGATTCATTAAGGTGCTCGCAAGTGGCGTAGCAATTGCGTTAGATACCGAAGAATACCAAATATACAAAGGTACCCTGTCTGCAAAATCATACTGCATCTGTCCATCTGTGTAATTAATTTTCAACATCAACACATTCATTTTCCATAAACTGCTATGGAAAGTTGCATGGAGTTTTTTCAGTGAAATGAGAAATATGCGGAATGTGAACAAGAAGATGATTACAGGTTTTACTTATAAATTTTCCAAGTCTTTGGATGAATTTTGATTTCTGCTAATGGCCATATGGATGGATGTATAGGAACAGTTTTCTTGCACTGATATCATATGATAAAAATAGATAACAAATTATGTAGCATCTTTAATTTGATATCTTATGACTATACTTTACTCCAGCTCTTCTACATCATTGCAATGATTTATTTGATAATAAAAAATTAGATATATTTACGAGAATAGTCATGAAACTGTATGTATAAAGAACAAACAGATTATGACACAAAAAAGGGGGAAATTTTAGGGAAAATAATATGATTTTAGGCGTCTAAGAGTTTTGTTGAACAACGAAAGAAGACATTTTTCCCTATCGGTGAGGGAGCAGAATATATGTATATACCCATGTATGCCCTGATTATTATAGTAGGTTACTAAAAGAATCATCTTCACTTCTAGAATTTATGCTGTCCGCAAAGTAGTAAATGAGCATTAAACTCCCATGGGACTAATAGCACCGATGTGTTTATCCTCCAGAAATATCGCCCTTCAACTTTAAAGATTTTCTGTTTCTTTTTTCTTTTTTATTTATTCGTCATTATAATTCCTAAAAATTTCCCATACTAAGTTCGTACTCACAAGTATTTGTCGTCGTTATCAAAGTTTAGTGGCTCATTCATTTCAAACCCCGGACGAGGCGGTTGTTTTTTCCTCTTGTATTTATGATTTGATTTAGAATCGTTAAAAATACAAGTTCTTAAAAAATTCTTCTGTTCTCCATCTTTGACCGATTCTAACAAGTTTAGGTTCGATATTCCCGTCCGGGAAAAAAGAAAAAATAAATCACTGAATTATTTGAAATTGTGTTTAAAGCAAGCTTTTACTGCCCACTCTATTCAATAACAAAAACCGAGATATACCGAGTTCAAGTTATTTTATTGTTTTAATCCTAGGTTGAAATTTTAAGTCAAATAGATGCTGAAAGTGGCGTCCTTCTAACTGAATACAAGGCAAGGCAAGGTTTACATTACTTGTTTACTCTGATAAATTTGTCATACCATATGTAACACAAAACCCGCATAATATTAAAAGATATTTAGATTTTTGCTTGTCCGTTCGTCTGTCCATCTGTCTATCTGTTTTTCTCTAAATCTATCTATTTGACCATTGTTTCTATAAGGAATGCAAAACGTCGATACTATAAGACGAAGCTTAACACCAATCTTCAACCAAAGGTTCTTTGGCAGAACCTGAAAGAGGCAGGAGTATGTGGTAAGGACCAAATTAGCTGCAGCTCTAACCCGGATGAATTAAATGCTTACTTCACTTCCATCAGCTGTAATACTTCTTATGCTCATAGCGAAGAATCATTATCCTTAGGACGAAACAACAGTGCTTTACATCCAAATATATCTGATCCCTTTTCTTTCCGCGGGGTCTGCTTCGATGAGCTTATTCAATCGATATGCTCCATAAAATCCGACGCCACAGGACCAGACAATCAATCACCCCGTTTTTTAAAGCTATTATTATCAGTAATCAGCAAATATGTCCTATGTACATGTCATTAATTCATCCATAACATCGTCGTGTTTTCCCAGCAGCTGGAAAATCGCCACAATACTTGCCATTCCAAAAAAGCATTCTCCAACACAACCATCCGACTTTCGTCCAATTAGTCTGCTGTGCTTTTTATCAAAAGTATTGGAAAAGCTTATGTACGGTCAGATGCTTGAATACATCGGTAATAATAATCTTTTGTCATGTTGACAGTCTGGTTTTCGCTCTTCACATAGCTGTGAGACCGCAGTCTTTCCACTGATATTAGACGTGCTATGGAACGGGAAGACTACACTACCCCCGTTCTTCTCGATTTCTCTAAGGCATTTGATGGTGTCGACCACATTATTCTGCTTCAGAAGCTGTCGACCAGCTTTTGCTTTAGTACGTCAGCCATCTTTGTGATACGCAATTTCTTGCTGGGGGGCAGCCAGCGGGTAAAAATAAATGATTCTCTTTCATCCTCTTTACCATTAACATGTGAAGTACCCCAAGGATCAATCCTCGGCCCACTGCTCTTCAGTGCCTATATAATTGATCTTCCAAGCGTACCAAAAGATGTGAGGATTCATATGTACGCTGACGACGTGCAACTGTACATTAGCAGACCAATCGGTCTTCTTGAGGATTGCGTGGCCCGACTAAACGGCGACCTATCCCGAATAAGTACGTGGGCCCAACATAATAAACTAGTCTTAAATCCAGAAGTCGCAATGTATATTTTTTTATTGCAGCTGTAAAAATCGAGATTTAATTTATTCTCCCACAGTAGAGTTAAATGAATTTAAGATAACCGTTTCAAAAAAGTAACTAACCTGGGAATTGTACTGAATGCGAAAATGAATTGCTGCGACTATATCAGCTCTATGCTGGGAAAAGTCTATAGTGGCTTGCGAAGACTCTGGTTTTCAGCTAATATTCTGTCAACTGAGCTCAAGCTAAAACTTGTCAAGGCACTGATCTTCCTTTATTTTACCTATGGTAGGATCATTTTTCCCAAACTAGATAGTATCTGTCACCGCAAGGTAGATGTGGCATTTAACGACTGTGTTCGTTTCATTTTTGGGCTGTGTAGATTCGACCATGTCTCACATCTACGACCTCGAGTACTGGGTTTCTCGTTGAACGATTATATAAACCAAAATGCACTAATATTCTTATATAATCTCCTAAAGTCAGGCAAACCCGATTATCTAAGAGTATTTTTCGAATTTACAACGTCTGTAAGAAATCAACACCTAGTGATACCTCATTTTCGGAAATCTATTATGGAAAGTTCTTATCTGGTCTATACCATTCGTTTATGGAACGCCTTACCGTCCAATATTAGATCTGAGAGTACTGTCGGTGCATTCAGGACACTTATTAAATCTCACCTAGCCTATTTGTCTCCATCAATTGATTTTGTATCTTCGATTTTCTTTTCATACCTTCTTATCCCCTTTTGAAACCACAAACTTTAAAAACTTTAAAACTGTACAACTTCGTAACTTTGCAATTTTGTATTTTTGTAATTTCTGTAATTTAGTTACATTCAAGTCTTCTAGTTTTGATGAAAATTCATACATTAATATAAACTTAAGTGATTAGATATATACTTGCTTAATACGTTCTATCTAGTGCCAATTATACTAACTAGTACTCTTAAAAGATCTCAAAATTTTGTGTACTTTTCCTTCAATAAACGTATTGTATTGTATTGTATCCGTATATCAATCTGTCCGCCCGATAAGTTAAAAACGCGAGAGAAAGGAAATTTGGTATACAATAATTTTATAAAGAACACAAAAACAGAAAGGTAAAATTCGGAAAAATCGGACCACTCTTTCGTAGGGTTGCTATATAAAAATTTTTACTCTCTGACTATTTTTTGGACTCTAGTTTGAGAAGACGTTAAACTAGAATCCTAAATTCGGTTAAATCGGACAGCGTCTTCATAGGGTAGCCATTGCCATATAAAAATTTCCAGATTTCAATATTCTTCCTTGTCAAATGTCCCATACCTATGTTTTTAAGAAATATATTGAAAAGTGAGTACGTTGCAATGTAAAATTGGTTACAACCATTTTTACTAAATCTGCTGAGGAAATCGTATCAGTTCGATATGTGCTTTGCTAGTGCCCTGCTATAGTTACTAAAAGAGGTTGGCTACTTGGTCGCTTATTTCTTATTAAAGCTGTATGGAAAAGAGCTTAGATACATAAGAATCTATGGGGCACAATGGACACGTCAGTGGTCTAAGTGAAGCAGGCCTCATTTTCATTGGCAGCACTCCTCTAATAACATAACCTAACTTAACCTAACCTAACCTAACCTAACCTAAAATAACCTAACCTAACCTAACCTAACCCAACCTAACCTAACATACTATCCGAGGAAACCTTTCTAGTAAGAAATGCGAAAAACCAAACTGTCATAACAGATTCTTATAGAACAACACACATAACCGACTCCAAAAATGAATCGACATAAAAGATGGAAGCTCTTTCATTTTTCCACCACCAATCTTATACACAAAATGGCTTGTCGGCGGTTATATAGGTATCACGTATTATAGTGTGAACGCGTTCATGACCTACAGATTTGTAGTGTAGACAGACTTTCTAAATAATAATAATCAGTCTATCAGATATGGGACTGCGTTACAGATTCAGACGTTTGTCAAAATTCGTTTACCAAAATTTTACCAAAATTTTTACCACTTGAGTCATAGAAGAAATAAAAACATATTCCTTCCATCAATTTTTATTGCCATACTGTCAAGCATATTTCATACCCTTTCTGCACATGCTACAAACCGTTCTCATCTCAACACCCTTCGAAATTATTTAGGCCATACCGCGTGAAATTCTGTTATGATTTTACCCATGGAATAATTTACCCATCTTTTTATTTTTCCTGTCAGATAAAACATTTACCAATATCTGCTTCATTCTCCTCTCAATCTTTAAGTCCCTCTCTCTACATACACTTTCATTCTAGATAAACCTGTAAATTGCATTGCATGCATGATAGATAGAGGGTATCTCCTAAGCCCCCTGAATAGTATCTAAAAACAAAAATGAATATTCACAGACAATTAACTGTACATGACTCGATTATAATTCTAATGTAATGCAGAATTAAAATTCACAGGTAATTAAATTGAAAATGCTCGTATTATGAAAAGATAGTAAAAACGTACATATATACGTATACTTCAACTATATAGCAATCTTCAGAAAATGAAATGTGCAATCATCCTCTAACTAATAAGTTCAGTTCACTTCATTTGTTATCCCATTTTGATTACATTATTTAAGAGCATTATGCAGCCTCCTTCATAATCATCGCTTAATATACTTGTCGAAGACATTACCTACCTACTCTCCTCCTATAAGAAAATTCCAACATGCATGTATACATAATGTATATGCGAAGTAAACAAAAGAAAATGAAATAAAAGCTAAAACTTAATTTTAATTAGGTAAAATCCCATGTTGCATTAAGAAATACACATCAAAAGTGTGACTACGCAGGTAATGGTTTTTAATGATAAAACTATGAATATGTTCCCCGCCATAACTGACGAGGATGACGAAGAGAAAAATATTAAAATGTGATAATAAAAGTTGTAGGAGTTAAAAGGTGTGTAACTTTCCCGCATGTAACTATCATGTTTCAAAGATCCACGAAAAACTGGTCTCACATAGTTATCCATAAAATGAGCCTGAACCTTGACAAAGCTTCCTACTTCTCCGCTATCAAGCAATATTGTGGTCCATTAGCGCGTGATAATGTGACAAACAACAGCCACACAACAACAACAACTTCTTGTCCACTGAAGGGTATATTATGGTAAATAAGTCTTCATCATCATCATCTTTCCTACATAGATGCAAATCATTTATAGTACTATAAATGCAGCATCTGCAGATGTCCTGTATATCGGAATATTGCAATTACAAAAAAAAATAAAAATCCATAGTTCGACGATAGCTTCGTCCACAGTATAAATCAACGCGACAGATTTATCTCTAGCTCTATACGTCTCTCCTCTTCTCTGCATATACAAAAACAGCTTCCCATTGTTTACCGTCAAACATCCAACAACAAACTATGCAGCACAACACGAGACATCTTCTTTCCCAGCTGCAGAAATATACTTCGTCCATTATCTTAAAAAGAGTCTTCTCAAGAAGTGGCACTTGTAGTGCAGATGGGGCAATTTCTGTTTGGTCATATAAAAGCATATTGTTGGGACCCTGGCTCCATCAGTCTGTCGTGCATATTGTTGAAAGACGAAGCTTTCGAGAGCTGAGTTCCATTCCAGGTGGTTAATTAGGTGAAATTAACGTAGTCGCGCGTCTTACGAGTATATACCTAACATAAAAATATTTGCGAGTACTACATCAGTTCTGAAACAAACAAGTTTTACATTTAGCCAATCCAATTGTGGTTGGTTGGTGTCCAGTGTTTTGTGCTCGCGGCTATATAAACATAGTTAGTGAATTCTTTGCAAGTTTTCAAGATGAAACTGTGGATCTTAGTGGTACGTGATGATGAGATGATGATGATGATGATGATGATGATTTTTTCAGCAAGTGGTTGGTTATTTGTTAACCGAGTAATGTTACAAAATTCAGATTCACTTACTCGTCGCAATAAGGGAAAGTGGTTAAAATTATTTTACTGCAATATGTGTACATCAGGAAGTTACAATTTTGTTGATTTTTTTCTTTTTACTTGTTTGGTTATTGTTACCACATGCAACTCTAGTAAAATATCTAAAGCTGCGGAAATTAGGGTGGTATTTTCAATCTTGCACAAATGTTTTCTGTCTGAGAATGTGATTTTTTTTCTATTTATGTGCCTACCTATGTACGTCGTCTAAGATCTAAATTTGGACAAGTCTAGGTTTTTTTTTTTTTTTTAGTAAATTAACGAATCAAGATCTTTTAGAAGCCAAATAAGTTTCATGCGTAATGGCGACTTATGAAGTTTTTTTTATAGTATTTTAGATAAAAATGTTTATTGGTCTTAAAAATCTTTGTTAGTCATTGATTCCTTTGGGGGGAAAAAATAGTTTTTTTAGTTTTATATAAAAGCTCAGAGGATAATGCATGTTGACAAATACAGGTAAAAATATTGTGAAAAGTGGGCCACTAAAATAGGCGTCTATCTAGACCGTCAGTCTACGGGGGTCACAACTAAAATGTTCAAGGGGGAGAAAAAAGTCGGAAGAAGTCGCTCCTAAAATTTTTTTAATCATATTTACGATATATCATAAAATCAAATTTTCGGTCGTCGGTAGTGCATGAAAAATCTAAAGAAAAAATTTCAAATATTTCTAAGAAAACTGAATGCTTGTGCCCCCGTCCGAAGGAGTGAACCACCAGAATCAATCCAACAATTCCTTTGAACCGTTGTCGGTGAATAGTTAGTTATTCATTGAATTTCTTAAGAACAATTTTCTAAGAAAAATTTAATGCTTCCCGTAAACGTAAAAATTTTGAGCGACTCACGCTTCAATCAGTGTCGCTATGAAAAATCAAAGGGTGTTATATTTTGATAATTGCATGGAACTAGGATTCTACTGGAAGAACCCTAAAACAAGATTTATTAAGTGAGTTTGTATGCTTCTGTTACGAGTTCCATACCAAGTTATCCTGTCATCGATTTTATGTCGGAAAATCAGATTCCGGGCTGCTAAGCATTGCGTGCCTTTCTCTAAACAATCAAACACTAAAATAAATATTTAGTATTCTAAATTATTAACCATTCTGAGATATGTGTGATAGATGACTTTTCGCCACTATATAAAACACAAGAAAATTCTAAAAAAAAACCGTACACGTTTCCAAGGCAAAGAGCTATGAGCGGATGACTATTATTACCCACCCACTATTACTACTCAAAAGAAGTACGTCAGCTACACATTGTGTCCATACCATACGAAAATCGTCCTGTTAAACTTTTACATCTCACTACAGCTCAGCGTCCCATTCAATTCACTACAAAGGTGAACTAGTGCTTCGGAAGGGGTCATGGCCCCTGTGACTCTCCCCCTGTATACGCGCCTGGACTAAAAGAGGTGCCGGTTAAATCCTTAAAAAAACGAAAACCATAAAAAATTATAAGGAATAAAGGGAGTCTTTAAGTTTAACTATAACCCCAGTAACCAATTGGAAATTGATACGGAGATAAATTCTTGCCCGTATACATATTTTGGAATTTGATTAGGCTGCACAGCATGAAATGGAGTCTATTAAAAGGATAAAAAATTAAAAATACAAGTCATGGTAGTTTGACATGAAAAAAACCACAAAATACTCGAATAGAAGTAAGCCCTCGATAATGCATACATTCGTAAATACAAACAAGGCTCTCGTTCCGTTAAATTTTCTTCCTCCTTTCGCTTACAATTTTTGAGTAGCTACAAACGTGTACTATTGCCACATTTGAGAGATTTGGTCACTGCAACCGCTAAAATCAATTTTATTACTGTCAACTCTGGCAAACTATCGAAATTCAACTGGACTGATTCTATTGAATCAGGACGACAAGGAACCAATCTTTCCTATCAACCAAAATAACACCCTCCATTGATATCTGGAAGTAGCAACACTCTTGAATCTCCGCTATGTAGACCTCAGTATAAAAGATAATCGAATTCTATCTCTGCTCTTGAGTAAACAATTAAGGTTCTACAGCTTTTAGTTTTTAGGTGGATTTGAAGTACTAGGTAACTGGGTCACTGCAGCTTACCAATATGGTTAATATCCAGAAAATTTAAAAAGGGAGATTTCAACATTATTAACTTTTAAATCCCCGGTCCAGATTAAATCTGCATATGGTAGCCTTCCCTGCATATTAAGCATGTTGGTGTTTTCTCAAACGTGAAGGTATCGTTGGACGAAAATAAATATGGAAAAAATATGAACGCCGCTAAAAGGCTCGTTAGTCAAATTTCTTTTGCGTATGAGGAATAAAAGAATAAAAATATACGCTCCATAATAAGACTCATGCTTAGGTCAAGGTCGCAATCTCGGGGCTTACAAAATAGATGTCCTCTATGCGAACTATGAGCCGGTATCTTAAAGTTTTACTTAACCTACCGAAATTAGATCTAACCATATAGGCAGAGACAAACTATTCTCGGTCAGAATTCACGACTTGCAAATGTAGATTGAGCAGCCGAACCTATTCGAACTTCTTCCAATTCGATCTGCAGGTTTTTCTGTATCGATCCCTTAAATTCAATTTTTATTGTTTGAGTTTTCTTCGCAGTCGCAGAAGATAACAAAAAAAAAAAAACATTGGAATTATTGGAATTGTTTGAGTTTACAGGCACAACATTATGCGGCATTGCAGTCAACACTTGATTTGGTTTAATTTTTTTTTTTTTTATGAATTTGCTCGACAAATTTTCATCAAAATATTTTTGCAAAGGATCATTGGCAACCGAATCTACAACAGTCCAAAATTAAAGTAGGGAAGCATATTTTTTTCTTTAGTATTTTACTCGGGAATTTTTCTTCAGAATTTTTATATACAATCCGACCGCGACAACAATTTTTTTTGCTGATCCTGAATTCATAAATGAGCGTCTTATTTCCCCTAACTTCCTTCCTTTTTTTTCTATTTTTTCTATTTTTCTTGAAAATTTTTCGTTTCAGCGCCTATAATTCCTCTTTCAAGAAATCTATTGAACTCTGCTATCAGATCTATTTATAGCTTACTTTTATGCCACTGGAGGCTTTATCTAAGTTTGTTATTTATTGCTCTAAGCTTTTGAGGACTATTCGTCTGTAGATCGGCAACACTTTTGCTTTACCGGATTGTAAGATTGTAAGATCTTCACGATCTCTAGTTAATTTAGCTGCAAGGTTTTATATACATATTTAAAAAGCTTATAAACGTAACTTGTTAATGCTGTTAGCTAAGAGTACAAGAGTAAATTTACACTAACGGTAAAAAGAATTACAATATCATTTATAAAAACAATGTTTTTTTTCTTACAATCTGAAATTTATTTTTAAATGATATTAGTTCGCAAAATCTGTACAGAAAAAAAACATTTAAGTCAGTCTGTCCAACCTACGCATACTCCTATGTATGAAAAACAATCCTTTCTCTCTAAAAACAAATCGACTATTCAAGCGGAAGGTCTTCCTCATCTAAAAATATCTGAGCCTCTTACAAAATCAGATTCGCTCACACTTTTATAGCCTGAAAGGAGAAGAAAAAGAAAACAAACAAACACAGTGATCCAAAACAATCACCTGTCAACCTTGAGAAGTTGGCAGATTTTTCTGGGTCTTCAACCACAAAAAATCTCTAAAGATGGTAAGAGATGCCAAGATACGAACTAGCAGCAGTCTTGACAATTAGGTCAATCCATTGTGTACGTATACGTAAAGAATCCAAAAAATGTTTTCTTGTTTGTGAGCCCTGTCTTACCATAAACGTGAGAATGACTCTTAGGTCTTTTACTATGCACTCGGCTCGACTTTTAATTAAACGAAAATCGCATCTTGAGGGACAACCACCCGCTATTATTATTCTGCTGTCTCGGGAAATGTCAGTGGTTTAGTTATTTTTTATTTCTGCAATTCGGTAATAAAGATTAAAAATTCTTAACTGGTTTGAGATCAATGATACAGTTATTTTCATTCAATATACAGAGTCACTGCTAGAGAAGATTTTAGAATCGTATAAGAGTGAAAGCCGAAATTTCGCAGGCAAATTAAATTGATTAAGGTGATTAAAACGAGGTCAAGCATCTAATTACCAACTGAAGGTATACAAACTTAATGCAAAATTACTCTAGGCTTCCTTGAAAGTAATAGCAACAAAATTGCTATGAAATCTTTTAAGCTGCCACAATTAGTTGATATGCAACTTTAGTGTCGTGGGTTTTGTGGTGTATACCTACCTACCTGTTTTTTTATTTTATTAGCTCTTGTTTTTAATAAATTCTTACTTTCGTAATTACATACCTTATAGGTATATATGTGCGTACATAAAAAAAAACTTGTAATCCGATGAGTAATAAAGTAGTTCGCCTTTACGACATTTTACATCATTTGTAGTTTTGTTGTCTTCATTATTTAAAAAACAATCTAACCAAGGAATACGAAATATCACAATGAAACTTTTTCATCCATGCCTTTCTGAAAGAATACACAACGTAAAAATAGGTCACTATATCCAGGCAGGGAACATATAGGTTCTCAGCAGTAATCTTGGGTCCAATATAATTCTATATGCACATTAGGGCGGCCTAAAAAACAAGTGTTTAACTGTCTATTCATTATTTATATATATTAAAGAAAATGCATCGAATAATTATAAATGAATAATCATTAATTCTGCCTATCTTTCAAAAGCATTAGTTGATTTGTTCTTTTCCGACAACTGAAGTCAAAATGAATTAAATGAGCAGTGTTCTTATTAAAATACCCCTTCCTGTGGTGTTCCACAAGGATCTATCCTACACCCGCTACTTTTTAACCTCTTATTAGTAATTCATCAGATCTTGTACTTGAATTATATTCAATAGACATATTAGGTGAATTAAGGATTGTATACCCCAAATTAGTGATAATCTTGCTAAAATACGTGAATAATTGCTTTGTTGTTGGCCTCGTACTAAGTCCCAGCAAATCCTAATATATTGCTTTGGTTTATAGTCCGTTACTAACAAATATTCCTTGGAGGGGAGGTTTTACTATTTGTTGTGGAAGTTAATAGCATGGGCAGCTGCAATTAGTAATTAATAACGTTACTCGTAAGGTTTATGAAGGTTTAATTTATGGTTGGTAAGGGAAATTCTGCATTCGTACATCTCTTGAGATAGTTTTATTTTTCCTCAACTTGAGAGCTATTGTCTTCATAAATTCAATGTTGCCTTAAACGACGACAACGTTTCTATCCTTAATAAATTAGGTTAAAATTTAATTGTTTCCGGTTTTCTAATAAACATGACAAATATGGATATTTATTTTCGCTTTTTAATTCATATCAGTACCTTTTAGACTACACTTTCCGTCATCTCCTCCACAGACGGATTCTCTGTATAAAGGGTTTTCCAATAAGAGGTGTTATTTTAATTAGCCCGCTATTTCGGTAGATGTCACTTTTGGATCTGTCATTTTTTGACATTTGACAAGTAGAAACGCCATTAATAAAAATGAAACGATACACGATTCAACAACGCATTGAAATTATTAAAATTCATTATAAAAATGGTGAAAATGTGGCAGAGACGGTTCGTAAAACTCGAACATTTTTGGGTCGTCGTGAAGCACCTTGTCGGACCGCAGTAAAAAAATTCGAGCTGTCGGGACAAGTTAGTGATGTGAAGAATAAAACCCGTGCACGCCGCTCAAGAACAGCCGAGAATATTGCTGCTGTAGCCGAAAGTGTTGAAGAAAACCCAGGTTTGTCCATTCCTCGTCGTTCTTTGGAATTAGGCATTCCACAAACGTCATTACACCGTATTTTGCATAAAGATTTGGGTCTTAAGGCTTATAAAGTTCAGTTAACACAAGAACTCAAGCCGGCCGATCATCAACAACGTCGATTCTTTGCTGATTGGGTCCTTGAAATGCATGAAAATGATCCGGAATTCCATCGAAAACTCATCTTGAGTGATGAGGCCCATTTCCACCTCGATGGCTTCGTCAGCAAGCAAAATTGTCGCATCTGGGGCTCGGAAAACCCAAGAGTTATTGTTGAAAAGCCTCTCTATCCTCAACGTGTGACTGTTTGGTGCGGTTTATGGTCCTGCGGGATCATTGGACCTTACTTTTTCGAAAATGAGGCTGGAGCAACAGTTACGGTGAATGGATTGCGCTATCGACAGATGATTAATGATTTTTAATGGCCGGAATTGGATGGTATTGATCTGGACAACGTTTACTTTCAACAAGACGGCGCTACGTGCCATACAAGCAACGAAAACATTGATCTTTTACGGGAAAAGTTTCCCGACCGTGTTATCTCTCGAAGAGGTGATCACAATTGGCCACCGAGATCTTGTGACTTAACACCTTTCGACTGCTTCCTTTGGGGCCACGTGAAGGAGAAGGTCTACGCCAACAGCCCAGCGTCGATTCAAGACCTCAAAGATGGAATTCGTGAGGCTATCTAGGACATAGGGCAGCCACTTTGCGATTTGGTTATGGAAAATTTCATGAAAAGGATATGGTCCTGTTGGCGTGGTCGTGGTGGTCATTTGGCTGATGTTATTTTCCATTATTAACGGCATACCTTCCTCTTTATAATGAAATAAAGATCCGATCATTTATCTCAAAAAATGGCATTTTTCTTTGAATATCAAAATAACACCTCTTATTGGAAAGCCCGTTATGTTAGTAGCTATGGTCAAATTAGATAATTAAAAATAAATGCATGTCTGGGTTTAAGCCTGGAAAAACGTAGAAGGCCGATTCTAAATTTCGCTAGCTCTGAATAACTTTTTCCTCATTCTGTCATGATGCTTTCCTTCCAGTCAAAGCTATACAAATGCATAGAAATTGTACTCGCTACTATATTTACAACATTATAAAAAAAAAAAAATAGATATTCCTTCCTCCAAATGTGGCTAGGTATGTACATCCTGTTTATCAAATGCACCATTTATACCTTTGAACTCTATTCACTTTTAATTACAACATTTCCATAAAAAATCATAGTAAATTTCTAATATAAATACTAAACTGTACTACGTTTATGTAAGTAACTTGTTGAAAACAAAATTTATTGCCTTTGACCTTTCACTCAAAACAGGTCAAAATCAAACACTTTAACAAGAACAGAAGGCTAACAAACGATCTATGACCTTCCTCATCATCTAATGCCACCACTAATCTCTAAAAAAAAGATTACTACATAAACACCGCTAATTATACTGATCTTCTACAAATCTCAGTGATTCGCTTTAATCAGATTATATCAACAGAAAGATTTAGTTAAAATCGTGAAGTCAATTGGAGTCATCATATTCTATTTAAAAAAAATATTTTCATTCATTACAGTGAAATACATAATAGATGAAGAGCGCCTGATATAAAACACAAATGATGAGTTGAATTAGAGTTGTTACAAGATGATTCAACACGTCATTTAATCTATTCTGCTCGGTGAGAGCCGTAAAAGAGGTGAAAGAAAATTTTGTAGAAGTCAAAGTGCGGAAGTGTTCATTTCTTAATCAAAGATAAAATTTTCATTTGAATTAATTAGTTGCACATCATTATGCAGAAAATCTCACATTTCTTTATGTTGAATAATGACTTGAAAACTTGAAAAACATTCTAATTTTGAGTTGCTACATTCTAAGTGAAAAAAAAACACTTTTGTTAACTCTTTATGAAACAGTTCACAGCATAAAATCCATGACTTTTAATTGGCATGCAATTATTTAATACTGTACAATGCACATATATACTTACTGTACAAAGACACAGCGCATACATGAATACGTAATTTGCGGTGGATTGTAGATCTCACGAATCACTTCTTCGTAGAGAAGTGAAATTGAGACTTTTGAACAACGTTTGCTACCGCGGTACGACAAAATGTATCTAAAACAAAGTGTGACAACGGGCAGCACAGTACACTGGCATTTAATTATTAAGGTGTAGGGTCTCACATAATAGTAACACACAAATTGAATTTATGTATGAACTGGAACCAACAAAAGGGTATCTGATAACATTTGGGTTGAGACTCTTGCTTAAAGTTCTTCAATGTTACGTGTATGTACATATGTTCGATTATATTGTTTCTTTGTATATTTAATTAACTGGATTATGCTATTGCTGTAATCAATAGTAGTATATAGATCATTGTGAAAGATAATAATAATAATTCTTTATTAACAAGCACAAGTGAGTTACATAATACTCTTTTATGTATGTGTGCCTAATCAAATTCGTAAATAAGAAACAAAATTTTACAGTGTAAAGAAAAAAAAAAGGAAAATATTAGCGACAATTAAGAAATTATAAATGATATGAGAAAATGAAAGAAAATCTTATCTAATAAAAAGAAAGATTTGCAAAATTTATATATTATTCGATTGAAAGAACATCTAGCACTTGAATTTGAAGTTGCGAGCATTCACAATGAGGCGAATATCGACAGGTAAAGCATTCCATACTCTGACACCAAGAACAGAGAAAGATCTCGAGCTAAGCAGTAACTTGTGGGTAAGAATCAATAGTTGTCTGATTCTACTCGAAGAGATAAAGACTGAAAATAATTTAATAAGTAATCCGGTCATCGGCCATGGATCACTTTATGGATCATTAAACAAATACGATATTGTAAATATATATCCAAGGAACATCCTAAGAATTTCCGAACAAACTGTGATATGTGATCATATCTTTTCAAAAGAAATATGTACCGAGCACATGACGTCTACGACTATGGCTGTCCAAACCACAATAAATAAAATCACCATAAATAATCAGTGGGAGTATAAGCGTTTTAACGAGTCAAAGACGAATTTTGAAAGGCGCGAATGCTGCGTGACGCCAAAGAGCTTTTAATCAGCCCAAGTCATCCTTTAGAATTAAATACGTTACCCAAATTCTTAACCTTAGAGGAAAAAGGAATAACTGTACTATTGATAATCACACACAATAATCACATATACTACCATGACTTGAGATTTGGCAGGATTTAAGTTAAGTTTATTCAATGAAGCCCAATAACCAATTGCTGCAAGATCTATATTTGATTTCTCAATGTCCATAGAGATAAGTGAAACCGGAACAGAAAGGGAAATCTGCACATCATCAGCATAAAACTGGGTATGGCATTCAGAGGTACATGTCTGTAGGGCATTGACATATAGAGAGAAAAGTAGGGGCCCAAGGATAGAGCCTTGTGGGACGCCTGATGTTATCTTTAGACCAGCAGAATGACGAGATTCACGCACTACGGTATGATTACGGTTTATTAAGTAATTATGAATTAACTTAACAGCAACAAAGCTAATATTGATGACGAGAAATAAGCTTATCCAAGAGTATAGAAAAGTCTACGGAGTCAAAAGCTTTCGAGAAGTCAAGCAGTACAAGTATCGTTACTTCTTTATTTTCAATACCACACCGAATTCATTCAGCAAGGTATAAAAGGAAGGATACAGTACTATGTTTTGCCCGAAAACCAGATTGGAAGTCTGACAGGAGTTTATTCTTCTCAATACCTCACCTTGGAAAAGAAAGGTAAAATACTATTCGGTCTATAATTGGCAGGCGCAGAAGGTCTACATACCTTTGGAATAGGAGTAACGCGGCTGGACTTCCATAAGGAAAGGAAATTGGGAGTGGTAAAAATAGTATTAAAAATATGAGTTACAGGTTTTATAATGAATGGTAAAATAATTCTAATCAATCTTGGATCAACACCATCAAAACCAGTGGTATTAGACTTAACACTTTTAAATGCTATAATAACATCAACTATCGAGATAAAATGAAAAGAAAAGGTTGGTTTATCGAGATCCACATCATGGTCACATAGCTCAGGCATGGAAAAAGGCAATATAGTACTAGAGGTGGAAGACGATAAATTTCCAATAAAATGTGCGTTGAGGTGATCAGGATCAACATCACAATTGACATTAGTTTTGGTTAGGCCTAAGTTGGGAATATTTTGCTATAATTTAAGAAAAGTGTCAAGTCTCTTTCGCATAAATTCGTTCTTAGTCTTACGAATGACAGAAAAGGTAATATTGTGCAACTTTTTATAATTAATCTATAGATAGTCTCCACCAAGCCGTTTCCATTGCGAGTAAGCAAAATTTCGTTCCGCGATTATTTTAAGCATACAAGAGTTCATCCAGGGGCATTTAGCACGGACTTTAATCCCTTTTTGTGGAACAAAGAAGTCATAGAATGAATTGATTGTATTTGTAAACATGGATACTTGCATGTCGACATTATTAGTTAAATATATATGATCAAAGTAAGTACTATCTAAAGCGGCATAAAGGCCGTCAACGTTTAGTCTACTATAACTTCTATAAAAAAAAAATTATTATTTGTGGGATTTTTCAACAGCTCAATCGCGAACGAAACAAGAACCGCAAATTGATCCGAGATATCAGGAAGGGCCACTGTAGTCTGCGAAGCAACTAAGTCTAAACTATTAGATATAAAAGGGTCCAAAAGAGATTCACCATTTTGGTGAATACAAGATGATTTTAAATAAAAATGTAAATTTTGTAGAAATTACAATCAACTATGAAATTTGAATTGTTAAAATGAATTCGCCGTTGTTTTTCCATGTCTGAATTAAAAGTCTCCCCAGAGAATGACATTTTAGCATAGTAGGTCAGTATAATAGTTTTAATTTTCATAGTACTCTCAATATAGTTACTCAAGCTTGTAACAACTGCAAATTAAATAATTGAGCACCTCTGAGTTTTCCAACTCTGAAGCAGTCTTTCCTTTTACTATCTTACAATTTTTTTTCCATTTGTTGTTAATAAAATTTCACCGTATGTCCTTATGACATAAAACGTATGGGTTTTCATTATAAACAATTTTTTGTTTATATTCATTATTGTAGATTTTTGTTTTAAAGCAATGGAATGCGCGAAAGATCGATTTATAGCTTTTTAATGAATTAAAGAAATTTTCTTGCAAAAGAAACCAAACTGAAATTAGTAATTCTAGCCAACTATCTAGGAGTCTTACAAAATAGAACAGAGAACCCAGATGTCAGAGTCAACAAAGCTTTAAAGGTTTTCGCCCTGTGAAAAAGAGCAATAACGAAAAAATGCAGACTAAACCTAAAATGATTATATAAAATGCAGGTTCTTTCATATTTATATGGGCGCTTTAGATCCTCAAAAAAAAATGTTCGTTTCTAAATTCTCTTGAAACTCTGGTGGGGAAATGGAATAGTCGAATAAATTCATCTGTTTCTTAACGAAATGAACATACAATTTCAGATAGACCACCACTCGTACATATAAGAGCAATAGTTTTTCAAAGAAAATCCAGTCAGCTGCAGAATACTTCGATTATCGGTGTGAACCGGTGAAACTTAAGCTCAAACTCATACAATCATTAACATTACACCACCGACAAAACATGCACTCCGTCAAGAAAGTGATAGATCACTCCACTGAAACTGCACCTCTGCAAACTATGGGTCCTACATAAATCCAGTTTTGATTTTATGTAGTCTGTCGTCGAACATGGATACATAATTTAAGAAGATGCTTAAATGTAATACCTACAAAATCCAGTTTTTGCATGATAGACTGAATCAATGACATACATTCTCTGTCATTATTCAGCACTCTCTACCGAAAAACATACATTTTTTGGAACCCACTTCTACAGCAGACTACACTATGAATGGAGTGAGGGGATAGAAGGGAAAAACTATTTTCTGATGATGGACTAAAAGATATGTATATATTTGGAATACCTATCAAAATACCGAAATTTCAATTAATCACAGTGCCATTTTAATCGGACTCCATTTATACGGGTAAAGTCGCTTAGTTTAAATTAAAATTTGATATAATTTTTAGGCTTATATGTAAATACAATCGATTCTAAGAAATGCCTTGATAAACTTTTGAGAATTGTTTTTTTTTTTTTTGACATGGTATCTTTTAAGGGACCTAAGTAAGCTTATGGAATTATAGGTTTAAGTAGACCTTTTGCCTTTTCGTAGAATACCTCAATTTTTTATATCGAATAACAAAGACCGCGACTATGAACCCCAAAAAGGATATGAATATTAGATTAATTTTTTAGTTCACTAATCCAAAAAGGGTATCTATATTTATATTTCAGTTGAGAACGATGACTGGAGACTAACAAGAAAAATAAATGTTTTCAAGTATACATTCGAAGTTCGTCGCCTTAAGTCTTTCGTTTTTACAAGGAAATCATACAAAATTTTCGAAGTTGAAAAAATATTTCTGAGAGAAGTGAAAAACGATGTAAAACAAATAATATCAGCACTTCTTTTTTAGACCTGATTAAGGATAGGAAAATGATTTGAAAACTAGTATATGTTCTATAAAACACACTTGTAAGACTCTTCTTACATCCTGTAACAGATTTTTTTACAAACTTATCTACCTCTCATAATTTAGTCATTTTACAAAATAAAATAAAATGTCAAAATGTAACCACCACATTTTATTACCAAAACACCACTCTCAATACTAGTATATGCTCTATAAAACACACTTGTAAGACTCTTCTTACATCCTGTAACAGATTTTTTTACAAACTTAATTACCTCTCATAATTTAGTCATTTTACAAAATAAAATAAAATGTCAAAATGTAACCACCACATTTTATTACCAAAACACCACTCTCAATACTACATTAAAAAGAAGTATTATCCAATAATCTTAAAGCTTAACGCTACCACAATCGAGTCTCTGATAGATTTCAAAACAAATTGATATCCTACAGAAATTAATATTTTAAGAAATGAAATTATTAAATAACTCTCCATTGCTAGACCATGACTTGCATATGATATTTTTTACATAAATCTAATGCACTTCAAGACGCATTGCTGTCAATATCAAAGCCGTTTTATTTAATTTTTACATAAAACAGGTTCTCTCTGTTAGCATAGCAATATTTTGCAGTTCGGTTTTTAGAAATTTTCTCATATGAAGCTAACCACATTCATATGAACATAAGTAACAACGACGGACAATCTATGTAAGAACGTAAGAGTTGAGAAGACACAAAACTTGCTTTTTGATTGGATTGAAAAGATACCGACATTGTAGGTAGGTATCTATATAACCAGACCGGTAGCATTAATTTCATTAGTTTCATCATAGATAAGTAAATGGCAACGTTCATTGAAATTGTCATCTACACAACACAGTACCAGTTCGACAATAAATAATTCCTCTATAACTTCCGGTCACGCGTTTTCAATAGAGAAGAATCACAATAAAAAATAACAGTTCATAGTATGTAACCGATGCAGCAGCATATTATGTATGTGCTGTATTATCTTAAAATGCGCGCGCATCACTTTCCTTGTGAGGTAGGTATAAAATTTTTCAATTGATCAGTTAGCGTAATCGAGTATACTAAAAAACAAAAAAAAACGAAATGAGACAGACATTACCGGAATTTGTATGTATGTAGGAATTCATGTTATCTGCTGTAATTTTAAATTAAAGATTTTGAACAGAAAGTGAAATCTTCCTATGCTGATGGGGACGTCATCACATGCACATGCAACGCAATTACCTTCAGGTGTTATATAACAAGCTTGTGTCGAGATTATTTAAGATGATTTAAGAGGGTGAAATGATTCCTTTACCTTTAAGATTTTGCTGGAAGATTTTTACTTTCTGCCCGTTGGGTGATTTACTGATCTTAAGATAAAGATCAAAACCGATTCCCTAACTAGTTGGCTTTGTTTCTCTTTTTTCTTGTATTTTGAGGAAGTATAATCTTTCATTTGGGTCACTTACGGAACATATTGACTTAAATTTGAAAGTGTTTTAAATTTATTTGATCATAGGTTCACATTCCGTTTATGTGTTATGTCGTTTTTTACCATATATTGGAGAAGTTCTTTAAAAAAAAATAAGTAAAAATAATTTGATCAAATTTGATATCGTAGTTAAATCCATTTTGAAGGAAAGGCTTGCATTCATAGGAAAAAACTATTAAAAACAGTTCGATGTAGAGCTAAATTCCCGAACCAAGCTATCTAACAAAAGGCTTTTATATGATTTCGTTTTCATCGAAGGTGGAGAATTTTTGCAAAAGTTTAAAAGAAAATTAAATTTTTTCCCTGAATTTCCTCGTATATTTAAAAAAAAAAACTAAAAAGGATTTTTAAACGATACCATCCAATCTAATTGATATAAAAATGATTTTTACAAAGAATACCGGGCGTGGGTGAATCGGAGAATATTTTTTCACGATAAAAGTGGGATGGAGGCAAATAAGAAAATGTTGTCTTTTTTGGAAGACATTTCTCAATTATAGCTTTCCCATTTCAATGTAGAATTTAGACATGTAGGTACTTATCACTGAGGTTATAACTAAACATTTGCGCTTAAGGACCAGTTCCGCAGATTAACCAATTAAAATTATTACTCCGTCCTGCAATCTACAGTATCTCCAGTATCAGACTGTACAATATGGAAAAATATCGAATTTTAAGCCGTAATTGAAGATCGCCATACATTTTAACATTTATATGCCCTATTGTAAGTTGAATAATCAAAACTATTCCAAATCCACTTATAGACAAAAAAAAAGCTTAGATGATATTTCATCTCATCAGATAGAAAGTGTAAATTTCCAATTTAATTTAACTTGACTTTAATTTGACTTTCTTGTGGTAGCCTAGGTTTTACATCTACATATAATACAGAATATGTATACAGTTGTCGCTTTTTCACAATATGCTCCTATTACAACGAATACCATTATTTTCGCCACACATATTAGGGGCAGAAGATGGGCTCATAAAGGATATCCCCATAACAGATTATTTTATCGAGTAATTAAAAGCCTTCTTCATTCGTTCTTTTCATAACTGATGAGCAGCATTATGGAAGTTATCGAAAAAAATTGTTTACCGTAGCTGAACGTTCCAACCTATGCCTACGACGTGCGACTATCTATCGCTCCTTTGCTGATATTAATAAAGTGTTAAAAGTTTTCATTCATTGACGTCATATGAGGATCATTCAAAAAATGTTACTTTAATTTTTTTTTATAATATTTCACTGTACATAGGCGATCCCTCTCAATAGTCCTTCTATATATATTATAGTCTCCCCGTTTCTAAATGATGATATCACAAAGTATCTTGCGGAAGGTCTATTGGATGTGTGCATGAACTTCAAGCATCACAACAACTGAAGCCTCTGTATGAGCCAGTTCTAGCATTCGTCATTTCATAATCCGCAGCGAGTTCCAAGATTAAGAAATCACAAGCCGCTTTCAGAAGCATTACATTACGACTGACAACACATTATTGCGATTGTGTCAGTCACTTCGATGGTGTTTCCATATATTCATATTAAATGATATTCGTACATAAAATACATAAGCAAAACACATGCCTAAGAGGCGGCGTAGTCCGATAAAGAATTTTAAATAATTTATCCAAATCCAAGATCTGTTTTGTAAATTTTTACATCTACTAATTTCAGTGAGAGACTGATGAAAAAATTTCAACTGCAAACTTTTAGATTTCTTGCCAAAAAATAATAATTACCTCCAGAAAACAAAAAAAAATCATAAGGCGATAATTTCACTTTAAGTTTAAAACTTTGTCAGAGTCAACGAACGCGATATGCAGGAGAGATTAAGACATCGTCTACTGACTCAAAATTCTTCTACGTGTTTTTATTTAACAATACAAAAGTGATCGACCCCAAATTCTGATTATCCTTTTCCCAATATTTACTTAATTCAGTCTCAAATTCCCGGCAGGATTTGTTTTTCTTTTCGGTTTAAAATTATCTTCCCTCTAATCTAAGATCATACATTTTCGAGAAATTCTTTAGAAAAATTCTGCAAGAACACCCAAATATTAATTATTATTATTATTTACTTTTTAAAACGAAATTAGTCCTAAAATAATTTTCAAAAATTATACCTTAATCACTAATCAAATACAAAATTCTAGCTAACCCTAACAGTTTGCCTACAAGCAGTATCATCAAAATCAACTGAAAAATCTCAACATACTAAAAAAGTAAACCTCTCAAAGAAAAAGATAACAAAACCACAAAAATTAAATGGACAAATATTTCAAAACTTACCACCCGAAGATGTTGAATTCATAAAAAATTTGGATAAACAATTCAAACTACACGGTGACAATATAAAAATCAAAATTGAAAGATTGAACGGAACTACGAAGAACTCGAAGAGGACAATCGATGGCGAACTTGGGTAAGAGTTTACCCTAAACGACTTCAATACATATAAAATTAAAATCAAAAATATATAAATTTTTTTTTTTCAGATATGGATATCAAAATCAAAATTTTGATTCAGGATATCATTTCTCTCAGCCAAAATATGTATTCTATCCATATTCACAGCATAATATTCCAGCAGTAAGACAAACATATGGTAACACTGCAATTTCTATACAACCATCACAAGCATATGAAATTAAACAAGAACCTACAGCTTACGGTAATCCAGGGCAACAATATTATCTCTCACAAAATAGTCATTCTGGATATGTGCCATATCAATCTGTAGATCAATATTACCCAGAACCAGTAATAGTTCTTCGTATTCCTGGACCAGCTAAATATGCTTCTCATCTACAAAATCTTCTTCAACAATATTTGGAAATTCGTGCTGGACAATATCTTAAGGCGTTGCAGCAATCAGAAGCACAGCATCAACATGATAACTCCTATCAACAGCAATATCAACCAGAAACACCTGCATCTGCATACGGACAACAGTCCTATCAACATAAACCAATTGATCAAGTCTATCAAAATTTACAATATCAACAGCAGCAACAAAAACCCCATCAGCAACAATATCAAGGTAACTATGAACCTCAATATGAAAATGTTGCTGAACATGAACAAAGCTCTGATGGGCAAGGACAGGCATACGATTACAGTGATATAGGTGGTCATGCATATCAGAATGAGTATGGTCAATATGATGAAAGTTCTTATAGTAACTATCAATCTCCAATATATGATTATTCAACTGAACATGAAACTTCTTCATCACATGCCACATATGGAGCACCTGCACATTCAGCTCATAGCGAATATTCTTCAAATGAAAAATCCGACATACCAATAAGTGAAAATTATCCAAGTCATACGCATACTAAAGTCGTATTCACTAATGCCGGTAGTCATGATCATTCTACATCTTATCCCTTACCTCCAATACCGAATGTCCCAAAATATCAAAACACTAGACAAGGATATGATTATACGGATACAAATAATTATAATGAAGAAAAGTCTGCAGCTGTATCTATAAAACCGCGGACATTTAATTATCATCCACATCTGATCGCTGGGAAAGGACTTAAGCGAAACACTTCCACAAAAGAAGAGCAATACATGAAGCTAAATAAATTAATCAGCAGGCTAAAGACAAGGGAAGAGTCGCAATCTTCTAGCGAGAGTGAAGCAGCTTAACAAAACCTTCAAATTTAGCTAAGTGTTAATTTTAATCATTGTTTTAGATGTTAAATTATTTTGATAATTTTTTATTATATTATTATTATCTAACTGTTAATGCAATTAGCGATGTAGAAATGTTTTAAGTCCGTGCAATATTCAAATGTGAATTTTATATAATTGTTAAGATGATTTTTTTTTCGTTTTTTTTTTCTTTGTATATTATAGATTTGTACATGAATAAATTTTTAGTTAATAATAACAAGTATAATTTAATATTTAATGCTAGTAGTAGTATTCATGAACTTACCGTTTTCTGCACAACTAAATCGTCTCCGATCCAGAAATTTAGCACAATTTTTATATTTTTCCATCTAGCCTAGAAAATAAAAAATGAAAGGGTCAACATCATAAATTAAATTTTATCTTAAATGTTGTAACTTTGTTAGTTAAAAAAGAAAATTGGGGACTCTTGAAGAGTTATGCACGGGCAGTAAGAGATCTGATTCTACCTACTTCTCTATCTGTTTAAAATAAGATGATCCATGTATTTCAAGAGCTGCCTTTTAATCATTGGTATTTGGTATTTGACTTGCTCTTGCTCTGAAGGTGTGCCAGTGTACTTTATGCACTTGGACAGAGATAACCCACATACTAGATCTTGTATATACTAGTTAATTAAGAGAATTTTTCCAATTGCAATAAAGCCTTTTCTGAATGGTGTTGTCTAGATCAAGCAAGTTTATCTATACCTAATCCCATTATTATAGCTTAGACATTATTACAAGACAGACTGTTAGAAACTATCGAAAAAGACAAATATGTTTCTATATTTTCTAAAAATATGTCTTTAAATTATCGAAATTTTAGTTCATTACGGAATAAATCTAAACATGAAACTTCGAAAATATCTTGTCAGTCTCAATGAAACTCTGAAAACAGCGTGATCACTCGAAACTAGGGACCGAAAATAACTGGTATTTTGAAAACTTTAAACAAAAAAAGCTGGGATAAATCATGATCGTGGAATTTTGTGGAATATACCAAAAGATGTCTCGTGAAACCCGTTTCGATTCCTGCAAAGCTTTTGAAAACCTAACTTTTTATTAAAAAAAAAGCTACAATAACCAAGCTGGAAAGGCTTTTTATTTTATCTGGCAAAAATATAAAGCCAGCTGGGCTTTTTATTTTTTCTGGCAAAAATTAAAAGCCAGCTGAGCTTGCTATTTTTTTTCGCAAAAATTAAAAGCCAGCTGGACTTGCTATTTTTTCTGGCAAAAGTAAAAAGCCAGCTTGACTTTTTATTTTCTCGGGCTGAAAGTAACAGGTTTCGAAGCCGGAAGTATAAAAAGCCAAGCTGGTTTCTTATTTTCAGGGTCCGGACCAGTTATGAATTTTTTTTTTCTTATCCGGTATCCGGTCATAAATGTGTATTTAAGTATTATCAATAATAATAACTAAAAGAAGGTGTGATTTACGATGTGCTCTGTTTCTGACTTATTTTAGGATGTCGTCATTAAATTACCGAAAAGCCAGAGTTCTTAAAACTTTAACAATTGGACGAGCGCGGCTTGTCGTTGTCAGCTGCTCCCTATCTTTTTTTTATGTTATTTATGCCGTTGCCGCGCTGCAGTGCCGACAAATTATTTGAAAAGCGATTAGGGTTCCCATATCTGAATTATTTTTAATGGAAAGGAAATTTATTTTTTCTAGCCAAAAATGGTACTCGGCTAGAAAAAGTAAGAAACCAGCTTGACTTTTTGAACTTCCTCAAAAAAATAACCAGCCTCAAAACCTGTTAATTTCAGCTCGAAAAAATAAAAAGCCTTTCCAGCTTGGTTTTTGTAGCTTCAAATTATTATCGGTCAGGAATAACAGGTAAAGTTAGCTTTTTTCGAAAAAAGTCATTACTGGCTCGGTCCCTGCTCGAAACTGCATCTCCAACAGTTATTTCGTTTATAAACATCAACTTGTCGTTTCAAAATCACAACGTGGCATTGATGTAAATAGAGTCGCAATGCAATGTACAGCTGTGCAGGAACTTCACTATATAAAGATGAGCCTTTTAAAAAAGGAAAACGCTCATTTAAGTTAATTATAGATTTTTTTTAATTTGCTATCTGGTGTACATTCCTATCTTAAAGAAAACAAACGGCACCAATAGTCAATCTCCTGGATGTACAGTGGGTTGCATTTATACAGGTATATCATGTAAGCTATGGGAAGTTTTCCGCACATATAATACTTTACTCTAATTTATAAAGTTATATTGAAAAATAATCTAATTCCTTCTATTACCATGGCGATATTCTCAGAACATTTTGGCGATATCACTTTCCTCTCTTCCAGGCAATGCTCATGTGATATTTCAACGTCGTGATTCCTTGGCGATATGTTTCTCTTATCTTCTACAGGTATTTCGCTTTCGTGTTCCCTAGATAATTCGAACTTCTCAATTTACATTGAAACTGTAGGATAATTCGCCACTTCAATTAGAAAGCCTTTATCAACTTAATTTACTTTTTTGATGAATATTGTGTTGTGGTAGTACTTTCAAAATGTCATTCCTATCTCCTGAGTTGAAGAAAATCTTCATAATCTAGAAAAGTTAGGCATAGAAGAACCTATCCTCCACAATGCTCTACAAAATATGTTTTGTGCGTGATCTAGGCAGAATTATATTTTTTTTTATATAAATTTATACCGTTCATCAAGAATGTACCAACATGTGATCAATATTTATTGAAGATTTGATACGATGAGATTGTCTACTGATATATTTGGATCTTTAAGCAATTCGAATGGAATGTTGTCTATATTTTTTGTTTCAAATACACGAATATTAATTCGTGTGCGTTCCCTTCACGCATCCTGAGCTACATATTGTTCCTTGATAATAACGAACCAAATCAATCTGAATCTTGCACACATTTTGGTAGAATGTTTTCTTGATAGCTGCTTGGTTATTTTGTACCGCAATCTACTATTTTCAGTTTGTCGTATACTTTCCATTAATGAATATATTATGTTAAGCCTATTGTTCGATTTTTTTTATTTTTTTGAATGCGCCTAAAGATAGTCTAACTACTTTTTCTTTTTATAAACTTAATGTTGATTAAGATAAAATCAGAAAACAAAATAAGAGAAAAAAAACAAAGTAGAAGAAAGTAAAGTTCAAGATTCCTCATAATTTCTTGCATACTTATTGGAAAAAATATAAGAAATCACATAAAAACTACAGCATAACTATAGGAGCCTAAGTTATTGCATACTTACAGACTTTTAATCGTATTTTAAGTATAATAAATAGAATTTTATAAACCTTAAAAGGGACGACATAATAAATTTTATTTTATTAGTTAATCAACAACATTTACCCCATTTCTTACACGCTTAATGCATCTCTATAAAATTTACAGTAATCTTTCGACATCATGCAGTCTGTGTAATTAAATTCATTTCCAAATATCAAACATTTCTAGTTTTCATGCAATCGAACTTTGATAAATCAAAATGAAAAGAAGAGAGAAAATTTTCTGTTTCTTAGTGTGTTTGCGTGATAGGCAGGCGTGAATGGTTACACAAAATATTTTATTAAATTATGCGTCTTTTACAAAATTTTATAAACATTCGACAGTAAATTAAAGATTGCTTCATAGAAAGAAGCAAACATTTGCAATTTTCTAAATATCCAGATTGAGCGAATTTCATAGGAGATTAATTACGTTAATACGCGCGTAGATTGATGTAGGAATTTGAATTATCGTAAAATGTGGAGTAGCGTGCAACTGCAGGTGGGCAACTTGTGATTTTTATGTAATTATACTTTTTTTTTTTAATTAATTGGATTTATTGATGAAAGGATTTTATTTTTTTTTCTTTCTTTTTTTATCCAGAGTTCGACGATTTAAATTAAGATTAGAGATGCTCGTAAGATTTATGGTTACTTATTCATTAAAATTCACGAAATGTGAGCTCTACCGCTCGACATATATACCCACGTATAAATCCTTACCCTAATGCACAATATCAAGATGAAAGTATCGGGCAATGTATCACCGAATTGTTAGCAGAGCAGAAGCAAGAGAGATTAGACTTTTGAGATATTTTATATTCAAAAAATTGGTTGAAATTAATTAACTTCTAGTAGCTCGGAAGGTTATGCAGAAAAAGAATGATTGACATAAAATTTAGCAAAGTGCAAGTAATCACCCGCACTAAAAATTATTAGTTACATTCCGAGGCTCGTGAAAAAAGTAGGAAATATAATCGTAAATTTAATAGGGACGAAGAGAATTACTTATAAAAAAGGATATGACACAAATAGTAGCAGTAAGACATACACATAAAATATACTCATACTTTTAGTATAAAACCATATGAAATTTACAGAATTAGATAAAGGGAACGATCGCATTATAACCTGCAAAAAGGTAGGAAAAAGTAAAGGACCCAACATGACGAGATCAGTAACAAATATCTTAAAGGTGTTATCTAGACTAGAAAATAATATATCATCACCTGGATTAATTCAGGCTGTTTCCGTCTAAGTTGTTTGCCAATAGAGCAGGAGGTGATGGTACTCACCTAGATAAACAAAAAATTGTATGGTAGGGGGATAGGCCCATATCAACTGTTTCGAAGTTACAGGGTGATTAAGAAAAAGAGCTAGTTTTTCACAAAACACCCTGCATCTTAACAAGGGCGTACGGTCGAAATGTATGCAGAACTTCAAGGCCTTTCCAACGATTGCTCAACTATGGTTGCTCAGTTATGGTTGTCTAAACTAAAAATTTCGGATTTTCTTACCTTTTTTTTAACTTTGACTTACTTTTTTTATAAATAGGTAGTTAACATAACTTTTTTTTTACAACAACTGTGAACCAGAGAGGACTCTCCTCTTTAATTTGACCTAGTACACCTATGTGCTATCTGTAGCCGTTAAGGAGTTATTAGCTCTTAACCTATTCAGGTCATACCGAAATAGACGATTTTCTTTTTTTTTAATTACGATTTTCATTCAAATTTTCTTTGAAAATAGGTTTGAGACTAGCTTTGAGAAAAGTTTATGAGCTAATAACTCTTTAACGGCTGCAGTTAGCACTTAAAGTGTAACAGGTCAAATTAAAGAGGAGAGTCCATAGTTCATAGTTTTTATAAAAAATAGTTATGTTACCATACGTTTTGCAAAAAAAGTAGAGGTCAAATTAAAAAAAAAAAAAAAAAGGTACTAAAATCCAATTTTTTTACTTTAGACCACCATAACTCCTGTGAGAGGAGAGGAGTATGGAGCTAGTTGAGCAATCGTTGAAAAGGCCATGAAGTTCTGCATGCAATGAGCTCTAAACTGTGACCAGATGCCCTGTACTTTTTAAGATTCATGGTGTGTTGTGAAACACTAGCATAATTTTTTAATCACTCTGTATTTCCCAAAAGGTTGATGTGGACCCCCCCCCCCCTCCTGCCATACAATTTTTTGTTCATCTAGATGAGTACTATCACCTCTGCTCTATTGATGACCATCTAGACTGAAACACCCTGTATAATGACCGATTGTAGCAACGAAACACGTGTTCCGTTTCCCTAGTTTTCTTTTGCCATTTATTATTAAATTATATTTCCATTACCTAAGTTCAAAAAAGCATCAAGATCATTCCATAAGAGAAGATCGGAAAGTCAATCAGTTTACAAAAATACCAAGAATTGTGTTTTTTTTCGCGTTTATCTGCAAAATTAACATATTTTAACTAAAACTCTTTTTGTATAATTGAACTATACTTTCAGTATCTAGAACTCGTTTGAATTTACCAAATTTGTGAGTTTGATTGAAATTAGTTATTCCAAAATTCCAAATTGATCGCTGTCACGGAATTGCCATTATTTAAAAGTTTACTGCTTTAGCTAAACCATTAAAAATTACTAAAGCGAATAAATAATCGCTAGAAACACATAATGCCTATGTAAGAAAAATATTTTATCATCAAACTCATTTTTACTTATACAAAACGAAAGACTTAAGAGACGAACTTTCATATTACCTGTAGTGAAGGTACATAAGATATTATTGTATGCATACATGAGGGTGTTTCTATGAAGTACAAAGTAAAGAGTCACAAAAAAAAACACAATTCTTTAAAATAAAAATTTCACAATAATTAACATCTTTGTCTTACTTAGCCCTTTCTGAACTGTAATGTGACACAAAAACTTTCAATAAAGATGAACCTTTTTCCATTAAAGATTGCAAAGTATTTCCTCCTTTAATTTGACGAGCTGAACACGAAGCACGTCGAACACTTTTCTTGATATAAATCTAGTAAAACGTTGATAAGAATAGATAAACACATATGAAAAAAGGCCCATCTGTAGAAGAAAGTGAAAGACACGGGTTTCACTAAGGGCAAGAATTCCGTATGTTTCTCCATAATTAAATTAAATAAAAACCAGATAATTAGTTTGGCTAAACTAGACCTGTAAGATTCCAAGTACAAGTATCAGTACAGTACCAGTACCTCGACTTGAAATATTTTAAGTACAAGTCCCGGTACTGGTACTTAAAAAAATTTCAAGTACAAGTCCAGGTACTGGTACTGTTACTAGTACTTAAGTATCAATGTACTTAAGTACATTACAGGTCTGGGCTTAACTTATAGCATTTAAATATGGTTTCAAGCTCGACTTACATACTATGACTTTGTGTCTAATACAACTAAGAACACGTCTCAGACGGAGATAATTTACACAGACTTTACGATAGAATCAATAATAAAAATGTTATTCGTAAACTAACAGTAATTGGAATTTATTTAAATAAATGGAATACATGCATTAACGTCCAAAGAAAAGTATATTCACGCGTATACATCAATTACCACTATTACAAGGATATCGATAGGTACTTGATTCTCGGTCTGAATCCTCTGGCATATTAGAAGGAAAATCGCCGACATAATATTTAAGAAGTTTCCTGTTATATATGGCTGAAAGATATTTACATAGACAGGACTTCCAATCTATATTTCTAACATCGGAGCAACTACAGCTTTCAAATCTACTTACATCCACTTGATATTTGCATGACTAAAACTCTTCTTAGATTTGAGTTTTCATATTAGGGGTATTCACTATCCAGTATGCAGAAGTGTAAATAATATCAAAATACCACAATAATTTACAACAAACCAATATAGAGCTATACCGACAGTTATACTGAATGGAAAAAACTCTTTTACAAACAAAAATCTAAGAAATTTCTATACAAAAGTAGCAGGAAAACTAAGTCAATTTCATATTGATTAAATTCGCTATGAATTTATTTCATATCAAAACTCTCTATGAAATGCTAGTCTCGAGTTAGGGCTAATCTTGCTAGACATTCAAGTAAATACTTAGTATTTCGCCTCTTATATAATTCACATTTAAAAATTATTTTAAGTGCATATATGATGTCAGCTTGGCTGTTCAGTTTAGGGTATACGGCAGGCAGGAACCAAGCCGTACTGAGGAGCACTGTTCCTGCTGATACGAAACGCCTGCTTTTGCATAGATTTTTTTTTAGATTTTTCGATTGTAAAAGAGTTTTTTCGACTCAATTCTCGAGCTGCGAATTCGGCAGCAAGAAAAGTCATATCGGTAATTTATAAAAAACCAACACACTCACAAATGAATGAATAAATAAATAATTAAAAAACTCAATATCCAATTACCCAAATCATCTTTATTTTTATTTATGCAAAACTAATGCGCAACTCAAGACGTAATCAAAAGTTAAATGGGATAAAAATTCTACAAAAGAAAACTCCCATTAACCACAACAACCGTTGAATGTGATTT
Source organism: Dioctria linearis (assembly GCA_963930735.1). Lineage (NCBI taxonomy): Eukaryota > Metazoa > Arthropoda > Insecta > Diptera > Asilidae > Dioctria > Dioctria linearis. The sequence continues at coordinate 257,305,499 of OZ005742.1, read as the reverse complement.
CCTTGTTTTACTATGACTATACATATTATTCCTTTCCTTAACATCTGGCATTTCCTGCTTTATTCTACGGAGTCTATATGCTCGAAATGTCAGTGTTTGTAGGTACTATTACAAATGATGAAAAATTCTTGTGTGAAAAGTAGAAGCACCTTTAACTTATAAACATACGGGTGAGGAAGACATTTTGAAAAAATCTACATTAATTAACTCACTTAAATTCAACTAAAGTACCCGCTATATGCTAATAATCGTGAGACATTTCTTAGTGCATGCCAGAAAACTAATATTATTCATAAAACGTACCTTACAACTTAAGATTTAAGGAAGGTGTATCTTATATGCATAAATACTTATAAATACATAATGTGTAGTAGTCACATTGAGCCCATGCCAGAGGTCATAAAGTCCAAGAAAGTGAGACGTGTAAAAATGCTTTGATATGGTGCTGCGAGGACAATGTCCACCTACAAAATTGACATTAATTTTTTTTTTTTCTATCTTCTCTAAAACTCAATTAAATATGCAAGTCGAGCAGAAAGCAAATACCGCATAGCAGCGGTGCAGTGGTTTTTTACAAGAGAAAAACAATGTTGTGCTTTGCTGACTGTTTGCTACGCGTGCGATTATGGTTTACTCTTGAAAAACTTTCATTCACCTCTCTGGGCATGCACTTTTCACCGACTTTATTTGAAAATTGCATGGCATGTGTGTGTGTATGTGTATGAAGTAATTGCCAAGACTTTTCAATCTTCTTTTTATTGTTTTGATATACATAGCTATGTACGTACATTGAAGCAACGATATCGAAGATAAAAGTGAAAAATAATCAGATTTACATCGATCAAAAGTATTTAGCAAGTGAATACATACGCAGCAATCGATCGATGATAATTTTATCTGTATCCTAATAGCAGCAGCATAAAAATATAGAGATATCATCAACTAGTATCTACTTTTTATGAGTAGACCAATTAAAGGATTGCGAAGAGTTGAGTAATAATTTCTTCTTGTTAATTTTAAAAGTTCGTACAGATTAATTGAATAATTCGATTTATGCAAATGATTAGTGTTGCAATTGAACCAATCGCCAAAGTGCAATTATTTAAACCTGAAATTGGAAATCTGCGTGTAAGATAAACTCTCTATTTTACCTAGCTTAAATGTATTTCTAGCAGATGAATATGAGCTTTATCTCCTTAACAATGGTTATGATGTAAGCATCATACTCGATAAAAAATGTATTTTTCCTTCAGATTCTCAAATTGAGTAATTACCAATTCTTTTTTATCTAAGATAATTATATAGAATTAGGGCATCGAAAGCACCTGGGTATCATCGGAGAAAAGAGCACGAGCACAGATCGACAACATTACAGCCAGTTGTAGAAATGGAGCCGAAATTATACGTGACAATACCCCCTTCTCCTTATTAATATATATCATATAGCATATAATCAATAATCGACATATTAAAGTCAGTGCAACAGAATATAGTGAAGGACATAAATCCACAAGGGTATAAGCCATCAATTTAAGATGATTGATCTAACCTGATGGATTCAGTGGCGCACCGAGGAGGGGGACGAACGGGACCGGTCCCCTCCAGAAAGTCAGTTTTTTTAACATAATTTACAAATTATGTATAAAATGTAACTACAAAGTCCCATAAAATAAAATAAAACGTTTAAATATACAATAGCAGTACTTAAGTACTCAGATGGGCGCAGGATGCGACTTTTGAATCCTATTTTTCGGACTCCTTTGGCCTTGGGACACATATGGTCCCCCCAAAGCCAAATCCTGGGTGCGTTACTGGATGGATTAATGCACACTTGCTTGAAGAATGTAAGATTTATTCTAAATGATTTGCCGGACAGTAACAAATGATTGCAATTTACTTAGAAGATCTATACAAAATGTAGACCAGCTAAATTTTCCCGAAGATATCGACATAGAATGTTTTCTTCAAGAATCGCAACGTGACGCAAATACAAATAATTTCATAACGAATATTCCTTAAGGAATAAGTTCTGCAAGGCGAAAGATCATATTTGTTCAATGATGGAGGTCACACCAATTGCCCATATATATACTTTTTATAAAAAGTAAATGTGAATTATATGGTGGCAAGATTTCTCATTGCACTTTGAAATTGGGTGATTGTTCCCCCTTTTTTTGCCTGGCGGCATATGGATAAGCCAACTAGAAATTATACGAAGGAGATTTCTCGTCTTAACAGACTGAAATTTATTGAAAATAATTTCAATAAATTTACAAAATGTATTTAAGTGCAAAAAAAAATTTTTTTTTTGAACTTTTCGACCCAGCGATCAGAGAGGTCTCATCAGTATGGTTATCTCTGATCGCCTACCATAGCAGTTCAATGATGGATGGTCACACCAATTGCCCATATAAAGAGTCGAAAAGTTCAATCATTTTTTTTTGCTTATCTTACATCTACATTACTACTTACATCTTTAGGACGGTTTCATAATTCTAGCGTAAGCAGAAGGTGGCCTTAAACTCAATTTAACTCTTTTACAGAGTTACAGTACCTACGTTGCAAAGTTATAGACGCACCATGCAATAGTGCGGTAGTGCATCTCTGTAGCAAGAAAGAGAAATATGTGTGATGGCAATACACATCTGCCTTCTTGTTATCGCTGACACCAAGAAAACATTTGCTATAAGAACGGTACTTGTGAAGTAATTCGATAAAAAGTTACAAAATGAGTGTTGCATTATTATAGACGCACCTAATTTTATTTATTTTAACAACAATGAGATTGCACCAAAAATAATAAATCATTTTTAAATCAATAGTTCCACCCTTGTACGCCACGATTCGGGAGTCAAGGTTAGCCAAGCAGCTTCAACGGTATCTTTAAGCTCAATGATGGTGTTAAATTGCTTGGCATCTTTATAAACTGTTTGACCTAACCATCCTTCATAAGGTTTGCATCAGGAGAACTGGTCGGATAGCCTAGAAGGTTGATATTGTACCCCAAGAACCATCTGTTGTGGAGTTTCTTATGTGGAGCGTAGCTTTATTCTGTTGATAAATTAAATGAACGGTAGGATAATGACCAAGATACGGAACGAACTTTTGTCTAAGAACTTTTCGATAGTTACTCCAGGCTATTCATACGATACGAAGAAAAGGCCAATTCTACGGTTCCATGATCTTTAAAGGTGTCCCATGTGATCAATAACATGCCTCATGAAAATTCCGGGCATCTATCAGCAAATCCCTCCAATATCTGCACACACTATCTGGACCGTCATGTCATCTTTAGATAATTTATTCAGATGACAAAAGACTTAGCCATAATGGTCGAAACTAATAATCGATCTAAACTCGGTTTGAATTACGCTGATCGTCGGCTAGAGGCTAACAATTAAACATTGAAAATCTCTGAGAAAATTTTTTTTCTATGCAAGCAGCAGCTTTGGGGCGGCTATCGACCACTAATTTATTTTGTATAAATTTCTGAAGAAAATTTTTTGAAAAAATTCCTAGAAAAAATTAATACAAGATAAGATATAATTGCAATTCATTGCATGATGCTCTGCTTGTAAACTCAAATTATTATACAAAAATTTACACAAAATGTTTTTGTTATCGTATCTTTTGTGGAATTATTTCAATAGACTTTCAATGCGCAAGCGTGAAACTTGATTCAAGTCTGCTTGTAAACCGGCAATAACTATCTAGGTATTATTTGTTTGTGCTATTTGTAAACATCAATTTGCATGTCAGGAGAAGTATGTATAGGAGTTACAGAGGGCTCAATTTTTTGTGATACCTAATATGTATCTTCAAAGATCTTCGAATCACACAAAAACTAAGAGTGAAGTTTTACTTGGTCTATGGCAACCCCTACTCTAGCTCGAAAGCCTTGTCAAGCATTGTCCAAATTTTGTATGCCAACCCTACTAAAGAGCATTACACAAATCCTAGCGTCCTAGCAGTCTAACTTCATTTCTCCTCAAAACAATGGAGAAAGTGTTAGACAACTAACTATATTAGAAGCGGTGCACTCAAGCGGTCACCGCTGCACATCCAAATCAACATGCCTACCAAGCAGGAAAGTCTACCACAACTGCCCTACATAGTCTTGTCTTAGAACTAGAAAAGGCAGTAGAGGATAAATAGATTGCCCTATGTGCATTCCTAGACATCGAAGGAGCATTTGACAATACCTCCTTTGAAGCCATTGAGAATGCAGCTACCAAAAAGGAATTGAACCTTCCTTGATAAAAAGGATAAAAGCTATGCTTGAAAGCCGGTCAATCACAGCTAACCTGGGGAGGACTCTATTACAGTAGTGGCTGCCAAGGGATGTCCCCAAGGTGGGGTCCTGTCCCCTCTACTATGGTCCCTGGTTGTAGATGATCTCTTACAGAAGCTAACCAACTCCGGCTATGACAATCAGGGATATGCGGATGACCTGGTCATTACAATTAGGGGCAAACATGATCAGATAATCTCTGATTTATTGCAAAATGCCCTAAACATAGTTTGCAACTGGTGCCAAATAATGTAACTTCGAGCCAATCCTGGTAAGACAACAGTTGTTCCCTTCACGAGAAAAAGGAAGCTACAAGCACAATCTCTTCAGGGAGCAGTAGTGGAATTCTCAAAGGAAGTCAAATATCTACGTATTACCCTGGATAACAGACTAACCTGGAACTCTCACTTAAAAAGAGATAAAGATACAGTGGCAACATGGACATGCCGCAGGCTTTTTGGCAAAACTAGGGGTCTTAAACCTAAAATGACTCTGTGGTCATACATATCTATTTATAAGACCCATGGTCACATAGGCCTCACTCGTTTAGTGGCAAAAAAAACAAAAGACAGCTCAAGCTAGTTTGCAAAAACTACAACGGCTTGCATGTCTATAGGAGTAACCGGTGCCATGCATACCTGCCCAACTGTGGCCCTAGACACTATGTTGGATCTGCTAGCCTTACATTTGCATGTTAGGGAGCAGGCCATACTTAGTGCAATTAGGCTACAAAGGGCAAACCTTCTAAGTACAAATAATCTGGTTGGCCACCTGAAAGTCCTCCAGGATTTCATAGAGGACCCAATGGCTAACCCAATTTCAGACGTTATGCCGAAACGCCATAACTTTGAAACAGCATTTAAGGTGATCGTGGGGAACTGTCAACAGAGATCCTTCTTCACTGGGGACCTACCCTTTGAAAAAGGATCTCTTAAATGCTACACGGATGGATCCAAAATGCGTTAAGCAAAAATATACATATGTAATATCAGACAGCCAAGCAGCACTTAAAGCGTTAAACTCGTTTACCTTTGAGTCAAAGCTGGTTTGGGACTGTCTTGAAGCAACTGGCCGAGACAAATAGGGTGACACTGATTTGGGTACCAGGAGATGAAGGCATTATGGGAAACGAGATTGCAGACCGCCTTGCAAAGGAAGGAGCCAAATCTCCGTTTATTAGCCTTAAGCCTGTCTTTGGACACCCAAAAAGTCACCTCTCAGCTCAGATCAGGCTTTGGGAGGACAGAACTAAGAAGGAATACTGGGAAAATACCCCGGGGCTGAGACAAGCGAAGAAGTTTATAAAGTACTCGCAACAGAGGACAAAAGAATTCCTCATACTCAGTAGGAAGGAACTAAGGCTCATAACGGGCCTACTTACTCAGCATTGCCCACTTAGATATCATCTTAAGAAGATGGGTAAGGTCAATGATGAGACCTGTCGATTCTGTATGGAAGACGATGAATCCGCTAAACATGTCCTATGTGACTGTTAAGCTCTGTGCCGCATAAGGCTAAGACATCTAGGAAAGGCATTTCAACTGCCAGAGGATGTCGAAAAAATGTCCCTAAAGAATATTATAAGCTTCATCAAAGACCTAAAGTTTTTTAATAATAATAATAAAGAGCTATCAAATTTTCCTAGTTTTTAAACCTAAACATACAATTTTTATAAAGAGGCCTTGTACAAAATTTTAGCTCTCTCTAAGTCATCACATTTTAGAGTTATATTCTGTCTGCAGATAGTCACACAAACAGTAGGCAAAAGGGTGAATAAATATTTAAGGGGTTCAAAATTTAATAACGTTTTAATAGAGCACATACTTAGCTTTTCAGTAAATAAAAAAAATCAAAGTATTACACCAAAAATTACGAATATTTCTTAACCCCTATAACTATCAGGCGTATCTATCTATCACGCTAACTATATATGTACCTCCTATAAAGGAACGTACTCCCTGCAAAAAATTTTGAAGCATCATAAAATTTGTTACATTTTCTCAATTAAAAATAAGTCCACTTTCCATTTTTATTTGATATTTGAGTAGATTATGTAGACGCATCACCACTTTTTAATTATTATCTTTTCGTGTGGACTAAATTTTCAAAAAACTATAAAACAATAAAAATTATAAAAAATATTTACAATGCAATC